>CM060065.1:17678973-18271473 GCA_030533445.1 Cyprinodon diabolis
ATGTTGGATTAAAGGAAAAGTTTGTTAATATCTGCTTAAAGGTTTTTTATGAAAATTTTACTTTTAATGTACCTTTTTTTTCGAGCCCCATCAGAATGCACATTGAACATGACTGCATATTATGTAATCTGCTAAGAAAATCGAAAACTGTTTTTCACAGATGACAGATCTGTTACTTGAAGTTTGAGTTGTAGAGGTTAAAAAGGGAAAGCTGAGTTGTACTGCTCCCGTGTACTGCTAAGCACCATGTCAGATACACAACCCTGCGGTCTTAGAAACTGTGATCTGTCAGGAAGTCATTGATCCACAAAAGTTACTGTTATAATAAATCAGCCCTAAATCCGGTTAATTGCACTGGAGCAATCCAAGAACATCATTGTTACAATGCTGTCTTTTGTTTTTATTTTTGATGAAAGGAAGTTTTTTGAGGAAAGTGTATTCATTCCGTAAAATTTTAAAAAACATTCCACTGGACTTGGTTTCCAAGGTTTGAAGACGTTTCGCTTCCCCTCCAGGAAGCTTTCTCAATTAAAATGTCTGGATCCGCAGTGAGCTTGAGGCTTTATATAGACCAGGCCTTGTATTGCTTGGAAACATGACTATGAACTGGATGACTGAGAATCTTCATCAGCAAAGTGTAAGATAGGTACTATTTCCAACTCAAACTCCACATCGACATGCAAAATAAAGGGGGGTTTGGCATGTGCATGTTTGATTACTCAAGTGGGCAAACATGAGTTTCTTTAAAATCATGATGTTGGATATCAGGGTAACCTGGTTACAGTCATTGTGGGCTCATATATGAGGTTTCTTTTGTACTGGAACAAGACAGTATATCTACAGCAGCAGTGGAACCTTCTTTTGGGTCAAACTGTTGAGCCTTATGATAGATTTGCTCTGTACCAGGAACCTGGGACTGATACTCTCTGGACCTGCAGTCTCGTTCTGGTTCAGTCTCTGAATATTTTTCTTTATTCAATTAAGGTAAAAGATGTGTACATCCTTGACATTTACAAAAAAGTTCCAAGAGTGGTGGTTTCTTGGCTGAAGCAGCTGACAAATGGTTGAGATGTGTAGCAGTGAATGAAGCATGCTTAAAATGACCAGATATTGCTACATTACCAAATTGCTTTTGATGTTGTGCTTGTTGCTTAGAAACAAGCTGGCTGATGACATCACATGCAGTGTTGGTAACTGTTGATGGTAGAATGTATATGGCTGTTAAAATAACACTAGTAAATCTTATTGCTAAACAATGTTGATGGAAATACACTTCTACTGCCTTTGTGTCTGGCCTGCAAAGGAAATATTTCTTGGTAGCATGTACTGAATGACACCATCTTTTCTTCACAAGCATCATGGTTGCTTTTGCTTCTCCTCTTCAAACTGCTTATATGGAAGCCAGGCAGAAGGAGACAATTGAGAAGTGATATGATCTTGCTGTCACAACAAAGTGCAACACCTAATAATGCATTCTCAATAATCTGGCTGGGTCCTTGTTAGCACTTAAAGCTCATCCAATCTTTTTTTAAGGAGCACATTCCTGTTATGATTGATGGAAGTATATGGTTCAAACCTCATCCTCTCTCTCCTCTTTCCTTCTCTGCATCAACTGCGGCTGTTTTTCAACTCATTTGTGTTTTGTTTTCCTAGTTCTGAACATTTTTAAGCTTTTGAGATCAAAAAAGGCTCCCAGTTGTTGATGTCGTTAGCATCATAATTGTTCAAACATTCAAAAAAAGACTGAATAATTCGAACTGGAGGTTTTATTTGATTGTTGATATTTTTAATAAGGCACAATACATTACAGGGTCGTAATCAGTCACCATGTCTTACATTATTTGAACCAGTCACTCTACAGGAAATCATCACAGTTTGATAGTTCTCTTCACGCTGTGAAAGGGCTGACACTGAAATGGAAGCTACATTGACCATGTAAAATGATTCTTTGAACTATGATCATCTACGGCTCCTGCAGTGGACACAAATAAGAGGACAGACCTCCTCTTGAGAGGGTGTTGTGTAAGTCATAAGATGAATTATCCTTTGTCTGAGGGACTCAGGTTTTACTTTACTCAGAGACTGCCTTTTTTTTGTTCTTTGTTTTCCATTTGGATATCCAATTATCTTTCTTGCCCCATGTGATGCCCCCCCCCCCCTATTAAATTAGTAATTTACTCCTAAGCTTCCTGTTAAATTATTTATTAAATATGTGTCACCAAAATTCAGCAATACCATCTTAGTCTTTTGGCAAATTTGATATTGATATTTTATTTTCAGACAAACAAGTATACATTAAATGACAGTATGTGTCCTTGTAACATAATTTTAAAGAAAAACTGTCTGAAAAACTATGTATTGGCAGAAGCAATAAGCTTATAATGCCCAGCCTCCAAAACCAAGTTACCTTGGACTGGAAAACAAAAAAAAAATGGCAATGCTTCACCCATATGACTGATGTGCACACAAAAACAAATAAAAAAACAAACAAAAAGATGCAAATGCACAACTGTTGGCTCAAAATGAAAATGTGATTTAATTAATATATCAGAAATGTTACCTTCTAAGGTAAATAGGGTTCATCAGACAAAATTTGCTTTGCAATGACATACAGTTACACCCTTGTTAAGCTGAAAGTTGCAAACTGGAGCCTCTTCCCTTTTCTCGGCACTCTGCAGGGTGTCCTTCAGGTCTCCTTCCAGCATTATGTGTGAGAGCCTGTCCAAAGAGATTTGACAAGGGCCCTGCAAGGAGAAAGAAATAAAACCCAGAGAGATGAGGCAAACATATTAATCTCGTTAAGTTAAACGCCGACCCCCACCACCTCTCTTCGTGCTCCTCCACTCGTCTTCGCTCCCCATTCCCCACACAGATAATGTGCTCTGCTCACAGTGAAAAATTAGCTAATTTCAGACCACTACTCAGTCTGGCTTACAGAGGCTCTTAGGGTGGTGCAGAGCTCTGTGCTGTTCCTCCATTAGTCGCCCCCCACCACTGTCTCCGCCTTTGTCACTGTCGCTGTTTCTGTGTCTGACTGTGTCTCTCTGCAATACACACATTTAATCTTCAGTCACTGTCCCTTTTCCCCCTCTCTACCTCTCTCTGCACACACACACACATACGGGAAACAGTGTGCACATTTATCTTAGCCCCTCATCCCCTGTCCAGCTGTGACCTTGAGATGTTTGATGGATGCAGGTCTTTGAGGAAAGTGAGTTTTAATTTCTAGATTGACGTGGGTGAGTCGTAGAAATTTTGTTAGTGACAAGGAAATGGGGAATTGGGTGAAAGACAAAACATAAAATCCCCAAAAAATTAAAATAAAAGAAAATACGATCAGTAGATGTGGAGGAAAATGGAGAAGCTTCCACGATGTGCAGAGCTGATGGACAATGTTTCCCCCTTGTGGTGTTGGCAAGCAGGTAAGATAGTTTTAGAGTGCATTTTTAAACCCAAACAACACTGTTGAGGAAATGGTTGTTTGATTTAGCCGAGTGCTGTGACTCTGCCTCCTGTGGGGAGCGAAAAGGACTTAACAATAAGTTTTATCGTTAAGCTTTGATGTCACTGTCTGTTTTCTTTCCCGGTATACTTACCATTCAGATTTTCCCTATTCATAATTATATTAAATTCAAAACATAAACAGAATTAATTATTATAGAAGGAAAGACAAGTTTTGCTGTTAAGATTTCTAAATTAAATCCTAACTAGCTTTAATAGTTTGAATAACATTAGAAATGTAAATGGAACTCTTTTATTTAACCCTTGAAATTGTAGTGCAGATGCAAACCTGATAGATTAATGTCTAAACTTAGAGTTTGTTGTATGTAAGATGTGGTGTCCTCATTTCTTAAAGGAATAGTACACCCAAAACATGATTAGCCTTCATTTTCTACTCACCCCCATGCTGAACAACACTCTGGAGTACTTTTTTGATATCTCAAATGCATCTGGAGATCTGGGAGGCTTCTTGCTGTCTGCTGACATTCAAATAATGGAGGTCTATGGCGCCCGAGGCAGAAAGGTCCATAAAAGTCCACAAAAAACGTGTCAATATTCCTCCATACTGCTCGTCCAATGTATTCCAAGTGTCCTGAGTGGGTAGCTTCCATAATTTACTCGAAACGAAGTCATTTAGAATGTTTTTAGAGCATAAACAGTAGTGTATAGGATTTCCTAAAAGCGCGCGCCTGCGAGTTCACGAGCCTACGGAAACCGCGGCAGACCAAACCAGATGAAAGTGCGCATTCAGCGTCTGCTCTTGATAATGCAAGCGTAGAAGAAGAAATTTGCTGTTTACCTGTGCAAAGAAAGAAACAACGAAAGAAAAATGTCTGAGGACTTCAGTGTTGAGGAAGAGCATGAGTTCTTTACCGAGCTGAATGCGCACTTTCATCTGGTTTGGTCTGCCGCAGTTTCCGTAGTTTCCCGCTTTTAGGAAATCCTATACACTACTGTTTATGCTCTAAAAACATTCTAAATGACTTCGTTTCGAGTAAATTATGGAAGCTACCCACTCAGGACACTTGGAATACATTGGACGAGCAGTATGGAGGAATATTGACACGTTTTTTGTGGACTTTTATGGACCTTTCTGCCTCAAGCGCCATGGACCTCCATTACTTGAATGTCAGCAGACAGCAAGAAGCCTCCCAGATCTCCAGATGCATTTGAGATATCAAAAAAGTACTCCAGAGTGTTGTTTAGCATGGGGGTGAGTAGAAAATGAAGGCTAATCATGTTTTGGGTGTACTATTCCTTTAAGCTAACACTAGTTCACAACCAAGCATTCTTTATTTTCAGATTATTATTTTAAATTATTCTAAATTACTTGCATATATTCACATATTGAGCTATATAGGTTTATGTTGTATGTTGAGCTAAAAAAACGAGAGCTCAATATACAACATGAGACCACTTATTATGCAATAACTACATTGTCCTATAAAATACTGGGTTCACAGTCCTGGTTTTCACTTTATTTTAATCCTCTTTATTTTGTTTAAAGTGTTATACACTAGAAATTATTGTATTTTTCCTAAGTTTTACAAGTTTGGATTACATTTATTTCTTCATATTCTGCTCTGATCACCATTGGCAAATACAGTAAATATCAATTCTGTCATGATGGGTTTTAGTTGCTTAGCCCACATGCAGAACACAACGGAGGCTGGGTAAAAGGTTTAACAGAGTTTATTGAATGTGCAATAATACAAGTTAAGTACAGGATCTTGAACTGGTCCAGGCTTGTTCACTGAAGTCTGCAGAGATGATAGTTTGATTAGAAAGGCAGGCAGATGAGCATGAGTCCTTAGATAATTCAGAATTCTACCTTGACTGAATCCGGGCTTCTCTTTGAGAGAGGAGGAACCGTTGGGTCCAAAGACTGTTTGTTCAGCAGAGTACACGAGCAGCTGCAGCGTCTAGCTTCTCACTTTGAATGGCAGACCTTGATTAGAGTTTCAGCTCTTCACTAAGAGCAGCAGGAGGATCCATATAGGAATCTTCAGGTTTGGCTCACCAGGGCAGATTGGCAGGTTAAGCTCATCCAGAGCTTCAGGCTAGAGACAGGTTTCCTGTGAGGCAAAAACAGAAGAGAGTTAGAATCAGGTCTCTCTCTAGAGACAACTAAGATTCTTATAAGTTTCAAGGCTCAGGTTGCTAACCAAACTAAGGTCAACACTGCGGCGTCGAAGCAAGGTCTTGCAGCTGGTTATAAAGGGCTGGTCTCCTGATGAGTAGATGCGTCTCAGGTGTGCTGGAAGACTCCAGCTCCAGGAGACCCACGGCGCACTCTGCTGGAGGAAGGTGGTACAGCTCCAGATCCCAACAAATTCTAAATGTATATTTATTAATTTCTTATATGTATATTGCGCTAGAATCATTACTGTGATATTTAACCAATGTTGCACATTACAGTTTAAATAAGTATTTTTATTTCATAATATTAGACAACTGCATAGTATGACTTTAACAAAGTTTACAAGCTGGAACCAAAGTATATGGTGTAGAAATCTTGTTTCAAACATTGCTTCACCCTAGGATAAGTTTAAATATTAAAATATTTTCCCCTACCATCCCAAGAAAGAATAAGATATCTTACAGATCTGAGTTCTCTTTCCTCTTTTTCATTCTCTCATTAGCATAAAGAGTCACATTTTATATGTAATCATAGCCAGATACTGAAATAGAAAATGTCTTTTTGAGTCTTACTTGAGTCACTATCTCTTCCACTCAATACTTTTTAGTTGCATAGCATCTCCACTGAGGAATGAGATTATTCTTTAGCTTAAGTGACCACTGAAAAGCCCACATCACTGTCATATCCGGACACATTTCCCTTTTACATTTCCAGGATCCTCTTCCTTTTGCAGAGCAATGGAGGTCAGTCCACTAATGCTGACCAATGCTTTTTAGAAGTGAAAGTGGTCCTCTCTTTCATTTCTGCATGTTAAAAATCCAAAGTCTACTTCTCTAAATCTGTCTGTCCATCAGCCTGTCCGTCTGTATTAAAATAGAAAGAGAAATGTAGAGAGGCACACACAGACAAATGCATAAGATGCCAGAGGTCTTACGCTGCAGCATATTTTTACTTTCAGCTACTAAAACAGAAGACTTTCATAAAATAATTTCTTAAATAAAACTTTATGCAGTAGTGCAAAATGCATAATAAACTACAGAGAAATTCCAACTAAATTGACCAACAGATGGAAAGCAGGCATGTACTGTAAAAGCTAAATCCAGTGTCCCTTGACCACAAACAGTTGCTTGTACAAAGTGTGTGCATGTGTTTTTTTTCCCCCAAATGTCCAAGCATATGGCTACCCTGCAGCTACAGATATGCCATTAATGGTTTTCTGCCCCAAAAGCTTAAATTGTAAGTTGGTAGAACTGGCTGACATTCCTATGTGGTACTACCCGTCTCCACCATTACAACACTGGTTTTAAGGTCATGATAACACTATACTCTGAATGACAGAGATAATTCCTTAAATGTGCTAGAGAGATGTGGGGAGATTATCTCTCTGCAGATATCTCTGCACCGCTCTGCCTTTGCCCCAGCGCTCACTTTCTAGTGGCAGCCCAATGTGTAGGTTCATGTAGTCAAAAGCTTAAGTTTATTCATAGTAGGACTTTTCATACAAGAGCACTAAACCTCTAATTCTGAAAACATCAGCACACTGTATATATGACTTAATAATATGCTCTCAATTGACCTTAAGCAAGGATAAATTCAGCTTTATTATATAAAAACTGCTTTTAAATAAAACCGTTGTCCTTCATCTCTATAATCAAGAGGAAAATAATTGCAGACATTAAAATACTCTGAAATTCAAATGCCTTTACACCCCTATTGAAATACCAGGTTTTTGTGAAGAAAATAGAGCACCATGAAACAGTTTGTCATTTAAAGAATGATCCCACATGTAAAAGTTATAGTGTATAATTCAACTAAACATCAAATAAAGCCATTGGTAAATAAAAGGAATTAAAAATAAACCAATAATCAGGTGGTATAAGCTTGCATACCATTAAAGTAACTCTTTGATAAAGCTGTTTCTTTGTTTGGTAAGGAATGCCCACTCGACCATGCAATGTAAGTAGTTGTATGAGAAAGCAAAGGCATATCTTTTCTACAATCCTCTTATGTAAGCCTGTAAACCGTCTGTTGAAATTAATTCTGTAATCCAGCTTGGCCATTGCAACTCATTATTTCTTTTTATCTGAATGTATGTTTTGCCTCAAGGAGTTGCTGAAAAAGAGGATGGCTGACCTGGATCTAATTTCATCCAATTCAATGAAACCCTACAGTAGATCCCACAAATCTGACCCCACTGTAGCATAGTAAGTGCTCCTGTTGGAGCAGTTGTTAGGACCGTATTTCCGATCATACCCAGGCTTTTAGCAAGCAATACGTACGGCCGTAAATTGTATGGTACGCCCTTGTTTTCCCCCTTGAAACTTCACTCAAATGTCCAAAATTTCAGATGCTGGAGTTGGGGAAATTGAATTTGCTGCTCGACACACTACCTCAGCCAATCAGAGAAGCTGATCTGGGACCTGACAGGGAGACGGAGAGTGCTGCTCATGCAGACCGCTATGATCACTCCATTAAAACTGTTTAATAATTTTGTTTATTAATTTTGCCTGCCAGCAAAATATGTTTGCTTTCATTGTTTTGGTTCCTGCGGTTTGTACCAGATACCTGAAAAATGCTAGCATGTGCTTCCAGTCACCATGAACAGTAGAGGAAACCCCTCCAAGAGGCAACGGCAGTTGCTGCTGCACATTCCCAGTGAAAGCACACTTCCGACAGCGAAATAATATTTTAAGGCAGAATCGTATCTTAATGAACTAAGTGCACAGACAATGTTTTAAGGTGGATTTTTTAGCATAAAAACATATTAAAACTACATTTTACAAGCTAATAGAAGTAAATATAGCAAAGCTACTCTCTGCCATTTAACATATAGTAGGAGCTTTTTTTTGCTGCTCATATCGCAGTGTGAACATAGAATTACACTTTCTGATTGTTTGAATTAACCTGTGAAACACAATATTGCACCTAAGAAGGATCTCATGTATTCCTTATGATATTTCCAACTCTAGTTAAGCACACATACCTCCCATAATCAGGACAAAAGTAGTGTATTAACAAAGACAAAAAGCTAGCTGCATTCACCCTCAAAATGCAGGAAATAGATTTTGTGAGAGTCTAAATATCAACATTTTTTGGGTTAGGAAACCCCCGGACCCCCTTATACCGCGCAAAGCCTAAAGATGTAATACACAAAGGTGTATACCCTATGAAAAATTCCTAGCTAAAAGACTGATCATGCCAGCAATGTGAGGACGATGTTTTTGGTCGTCTTCTTGCTTTTGCAAACAGTTAGGACAAGGCTAGGGTGTGAATCGAGTTTAGGTATATGGTAGTATTAGGGCATAGATATGGTTAAAACTGACTGAAACTCCATGGAAATCAACACGTAATCCTCACTACATATAATAATAATAATAATATTTGTATGTATGTATGTATTCTTCAACATTTATTTGTTTTCTAATTGAAATGCACAGGACACAGTAGAGGAAAAATTGCTAATTGAGCATCATCTTATTGTTTTATGTACTCTCCAAAATGTTTTATACTTTATGTTTAAGAGCGGTTGTTTTTAATTTAGTGGGTCAAAAGATGAGAAGGGTCACTTTTGAGATATGCTTCTCATCCATAAATTACAAAATATAACCATGGAACAGATGGATGAATTAGTGTGGAACCAAAAGTAGAGACAGACTAAATACACATGTCTGAATTTGTTTCTTTCTGGTAGATATTATTGGACAAAAATCCTCAGTGAGATTAAATCAAACATTTTCTCAATCCTAAACACTTTTTTGTTGATTAAGGTTCAGGTCAAAAAGCATTGAAATGTGCACAAGCCTGAAGAGATGAACACTACAAGACCTCTGGTGGTCTAGCAGAAATCACAGGGGGTCATGACACGCTTTAGCTAAGAGAGAGGCAAGAACCCTTTCAAGAACAAGTACAGGAGAATAATTGGAGTACAAGTGCTAGACTCGCATTACCAGATCATGAGGGTAAGTGCTTTGGAGTTTGTGTGTGGTTCTGTATAGGTGTGTATTTGTGTGTTTGAGAGAGAGAGCGTGTAGAAAGAGAGGAAAGACAAGAACAGAGACAGATGAAAAGACAGACACTTGAAGATGGAGCCAGGAACACAGCACAAGATCACCCTGGAGGTTGGTGGGATACCTTGGGAGGTCAGAGAAAGATGACCTAAAACCAATGTTTTACAACAGCACAGAGAGTGATGGAGCCTCTTGTGATTTGTCAGGGGTTAAGAACCAGCTAACCGCCTTAATGGTAGTGTCATCGAGGCCATTTGTCCCAGGTGAATGAAAATAATTTTGTTGTGACAATTACTATGGTCATATTATGGTATCTGTCCATACATTGTTTTTCTAAAAAAAAAAAAATCAATTCCTGAAGAGATAGGATGAAAGTAAATATTATCTATCCATATAATCCAAGACAGGCTCTGTGCTTTTTACTAGAGAGTACTGAAGAAGGTAAAATGGAAAGAAGGATATTGTAAGCCCTAAACAAATAGAAAATACTTGAAAAAAAGAGAAAAGGCAATGACTTTTTTTTGATTTATTTTCACAAACAATAACACATCAAACATTGACAATAGGATTAACCAAAGAAGAATAAAACCTGAAGGAATCCTTCAAGTAAACAATAAAGCCTGTCAGACTGCATTGCAAAAATCTGGATGCTTACTTGTTTGTTATGATTCAAATTTTATGGAAACATCTAATTTATTTGTAGCACTTCAGCATGATTACTAACCAGCCACTAAGAAGTAGAAGGATAGAAGGATTTGATGAGCAGGATTTTTGTGGGAAGCAGGTGTAGAGTTAACTCTGTCCTTATCAGCAAGGGAACCAAATGGACTGCTGTTGAGTACAAACCAAGTTAAGTCATAATTATTATATACTGTGATGTTTAAGATTTTATCTTTGCACTCTAAAAGGAGGTGACCTTTCACCTGCTCTTATTTAAATACATGGTAAAAACATGTGAAGTATTGATTAAGGTAAACCTTTTAAGTGTCAAATATTATTCCTATGTTGTGTTGATGTAATTACACCAACCTAATATTGTATGTCATTTAAACTCAATTTATGTTAATCAGTTTTAAATAATATTCAGTTTATAGCAACATCATTAAAATTGCTTAATAATTTGCTCTTTCTTCACCTCGAAATCAAGTTGTCTCCCTGCTCACTTAACATGCCTCAACAAGTTTAGACAGTGAAGACAGTTTGTTAGAGGACTGCTAAGCTGGAACAATAAATATAATACATCATTTCATCAAGAAATACATTATAATAAATTGGGCTCATTTTTAAATTGTGAAAATCCCATTAGTCTCATGTACAGAGGTTAGCTACACCTGTTAACAGTTTATTAGTATCAGTTAGCTTGTACTACCAGAGGCCACTTAAGTCATATTTAGCGGTGTAAGTTGGCCATTCTACTATTAAAGCTACAGTGTGTAATAATTACAGGGATATACAGTCAGAAATTTAATATTTTATACATAACTATGTTATTTATTATCATCTACGAGCTCAGCCTCTTAACCTTAATATTTGCGTTGCCTTAGAATTCGTTATTTATAAGTACATAGGAGCGGGTCTCGCAGCCATGGAGGCAGACATCTTTGCGCTACGGCAGCGCAGAGCCAACAAACTAGCGATTGCGAGATCGCCAAAACGTCACAACGATGTAGAAAAAATAACGGGTATATTTATTATCTTAAGTCTACATGAAATCTATACCCTACACAGACTAATGAAATACTATCTGTACACAAACCTCATCACTTGAGAAGGTAGGTGATGCGGACGTCGTGGAAGACATTTTGTCCCGTAACGCTCGCCGTACTGTTGGGGGGGAGAAGCGGTGGGGGGGAGATGTTCATGTTGCTGCAGTCTGCAGTCTGACCGCTAGATGTCGCTAAAAGTTACACACTGTAGCTTTAATGTTGCAACAATTATATGTGGAAGAGACGTGTCTCCTCTACGTTTGTAAGCTATTAAGCTGGATCCCCAACATAAAGAAATACAACTTCAACTTGGTCTGTTTTTCTCTTGCTCCCCATCATGCATGGCAGCTGAAAACTTGGACAAGATAACGTTAGTCCCTCTCACATCCCACTATGTCTAGCTTTTACTAAGATATAAAACTTTTTTGTTTAAATATCTTTTTCACAAACACACTTTGATGGGGAGGCACCATTTTGTCCAGCTGTGCCAAGAAACAGTATCCCAGAAAATGACTCAGGTTTTAAAATCTGATATTGAAGAAAAAAAAACATATATTTAAATATATATATATATATATATATACATTTAATACTGTCTCTTATATTATCCGAGTGACAGCGCAATCTGTTTGTATTGCTTATAATAGCAAATCATTAAAAAGTGTGATATTACTGTAAGGGTCAATCAGGAGCGGACTTTTGCCAGGACTTAGTCTTGATTAGCTGTATCTGATTATTGGTGGTGATGTGATGACGGACAGGACAGGTCCAGTCAACAGGTAACTGCAGTAAGCTGGGCTGTTTTCTGAACACTTTTAGCTACAAGTTGGATAAATGAACTGAAGTCCTTGATAAATCTGATAGAAACATCAGTAAGAACATTTTGCTTGATGTTCTACTGTAAAATTAGTTTGTAAAGTGTTTATATTAGGATAACCATGTTGTGATTTGCACTAAAGAGGAGAATTCTCTGTTAATCGACAGGAGACCTATGCTTCTGTTTTTTAAATATTTCAATAACAAGATTCGTGTTGCTTGTTACATGTCATTTGTAAAAAGATGAATGAAAACAAATCTTAATCAAATGGATATATTTTCTTCAATCCTTTGTCCTTCATGAGTATAGTTTTGTTGTTCAATAGTAGGCAACAATTTTTTGTAAAACAAAATTGTTATAGCTTTTTTTGTGTTTTTTTTATTTCTTGCCCATTTCATCCAAACTTGCTTTTGTTCCTTTATTATACTCAGAGGTACATGGGAATAAGTTAGTCATAAAATATGTTTTCTATGAATTACTTTGATTACTATTGTAATACAACTTGACATTAGCATTTTTCCTGGTCATAAAGACAGCGTTAAAGCTTAGGTTAAGGTGTAAGATGGGATGAATATCATCATGATTCTGTCAGTGTCACATCAATGTATAGTGAGACTTTGTTAATGCAAACATGCTGTTATTTTATTAGTGTCTTGCTAAGTAGGTTCATGTCTTAAAGGAATAGGATGGGTCATATTAGAGGTTACACTGTTTGTTGCTGTTTTTGTAAAAAAAAAAATATATATATATATATAAACAAACTCATATGAAGATATTAAAAAGGAGATAGAGGAGTTCATAACTCTAAGAAATTCTTAAAAAAAAGAACCATAATGCATTGTCAGAATAGCTTTTTTTGAGTAATCTACTTACCAGCTTACATTTATAATTATGGTAATTAAGTTCCTAGCACTTACACTTAATTTTGAATAATGTGGAAAATTAATATGAGCATTCAGTTTAAAGAAGAAATATGTTTATGCTACCAATTAATAAATTGTGGTTAAAATTACCTCTGGTCATAGAGGAAAAGCTAATTTAACTCACCTAATTTAATTTGTTGGATGATGATAATTTAATTGGAAGATATAACTTAAAAAAAAGACTGATGCAAACTGTTGAATTTTTTTCCTGGATCCAAAGCATTTATTTTTGGTGTGTGTAGAGTTTGATCTTGAGATGAGCATGTTCTTTACTAATATCCATCCATCTTGAATGTATCAGCAGGCTTCATGTCTGAAATGATGATAACAAAACCTTACTGTATTGGTTAGAGAGGTGGGTGCATTTACTGTGATTTATTGTTTTCTGGTACAACTTTGCCAATGTCCGCTTATTCCCTATTGAACTCATATTCCTTCCTTATAGAATTAGTGTTATTATGATAATACAACTATTCCTCTACAAGTCAGACACCCTTCTATTTTCTAAGGAGACAAAGGCCTAAGGTTGCTTAGGAGGTACTATAGCTTGTAGAGACCTTTTAGCACAAGACGGAATTCGAAGGCAAAAAGTAAAACAGAGAAGTCAACTATAATAAGGGTGCCATGATGAGATTTTTTTTACTGCAATACTAGTGATGCAGATCAGTGATATAAGTGCAAAATTGATTTGTGTATGAAATATCCTATATATATTTATTATTTTCAGCAACCTTGCACCTTATTCATTTTGCTGTTATGAAAAGGATATATCATATGAATTCCAGGTGTTATGGGGTACAATAAAACTCCTGATTAAAATATATTATACATTTTTATATTATGTTCCAAAATATAGATTTTTATGCCATTAGATTGGAGATGTGCCAAGACATCACAGTCATTCCCAATCAAGGACCTGTTCATTAATTATGAAGCAGCATGTGTGTTTGGGCTGGTGCCACAATTTTTTTAAATATGTGTTGACTGTGTTGTGTAAAAGATGAATACCTTGCATTAGCAATACATAGGTGGCATACACCCTAAACATAAATTTATAATATTCAGTTTAACCATTTCCACTTAAATCACCAGTTCTAATGGCTCTGTCACATACTGAATTCATCTGTTTGTTATTTTATTCACATTAGTGTTGATCATACATGAATGTCATATTCCTTTATTTGTCTGAGCTCTTTGAATGTCCATCATAGTCTCTAAACAGTTGTTTTTCGAGATGCCACTGAAGCAAATTCAGTTTGAAGTGAATTGAGAGAGACAGAGATAGAAAGAGACAGAGACATGGAGATATTGATGGATTGTTCCAGCAACTGCATTGCCTCTTCCACTTTCTCTCTCTCTGCATATTAAGCTTCACCAACTGTCAGTTTCAGAGAAGGGTTGCCATAATAGCAATCACTCTGCACTTAACACTGTTAAAACTAAACGAAAAAACACGTGAAGTTATATTGTCTTTCTTTTCTTAGCGGCTGTCTTTCTAACTTATTTCCCAAAGTTCTCACAAGCTTCAGTCCTTTTCTATATCAGTCATTGTTTGCTCATTTCTTTACAGGATTATGCCACTAGCTCTTTAGAAATGGGCCATCACATTATTGTTTGAAAGATCATAGGTTAGATGTACTGTTTGAAATAACTATAGCAGTATTTCCCTTGACAGTTGATTAAAAATTAATCCGTTTTCTGATCTACATTAGACAAATAACATTTCATGAGCGCCACATTTGTGTTCCCTCTGTGCTTTGATAAAAGATAGTCTATACTTGAGATGATTAAAGACTAAAAGACCAATGAATATGCATTAATTAGCTATAGCTGCTTTTAGCTGCTATCTTTTTTGAAAGCACTTCTATTAAGGTAAAACACTAATGGACTGAATAGAATTCAGTAAAAAAGATTCTTTAAACAATGTGCTTTAGAGATATGTTTTGAATACACTTTTGCTCTTTGATTAGCATGAAACAGTTTTCATAATTTACAACTTTTAAATAAGTGAAATTGTACCACAAGATAACATAAAGATTTCTCATCCAAATCTACCGAGGTGTTATATCTGCATATGTGCTGAATAATTTGAGATGATCATTTTTTTCCTGTTTTTCTTTTCTGGCAGCTGGTCTGGCCAGGCATTCATAATAGTTTCTTTGAGTATCTGCTGTGCACCCCACAGAGAGACAGCCACCATGTTTTCTTCACTAAGCAAGCTTAGCTCTTCAGCTAAAAATCCTTCCTCAAAGAGAGGAATAAGATAAGAGTCAACATTTCACTTGTTTTTTATGAGATGGAATGATCTGAAAGTTGCTTGAAGGGTTGCAAGTTAAGTAAAATTTTGGTGCATTGGACTAAAAAACTGTTAATTCTTAAAAGTTTGCTATATTTTCTTCATCTTCTTGGGTCAAGATACATTTTACCATATACCTTCTTCTGATTTGAGTGGTGATGAAGTTGATGACAAGTGAACAGCCAAAGCAGGGATATCTTAGTCTGAATTAGCTGTTTCCACTGTTCTTAAAATGCAATCTATAGAAAACCCCTTTTTCCCTCTCTCTCGATTGCTTGTGAGGGAGTTTACTCATATTGAGCTGCTCTGCTCATACACTGTGATATCAGATATTAGAACACGTGTGTGTATGGGTGGGTGTCATGATCATACTGTACATACCTTCACCAAAGACACCCAAATGTGGTTCCAATAATAAATGTTGTTTGACCTTTTCTCAAAAAAGGAAATCAAACAAATAATTCATGAAACTCATTATATTGCACTGTTTGGAAGTAGATTTCATAAATCCCATCATAAATCCCAAATATCATCTTAAGAAAAAGATTTCATTGTCACTTGAAGCATTGTGAATACTTGAGTGGTTTGTCATTTTGAGACATTGTAAACCCCTTTTTGCTCAAAAGTCCAGATAAGTGAGATTCCATAGTGAAACAGAGACAGGCATACGTCTCATGGACATACGTACTCATATTAAGCTTGTCTGAGGCCGAGGCAACCTGTCAGATCAGGTCACTTTAATTGATTTATCTGCTTGGCACAGCTGTGCGGCAGAACAATCTATCTTGTTTTAGAATGCAATTTAACCAGTTGCAGCACAACAAGTCCATGACAGATATTCAATACTAAACCATATATATATATATATATATATATATATATATATATATATATATATATATATATATATATATATATATATATATATATATATATATATATATATATTTGCGTATAAAAATATAGATTTATACATATAGCAGTAGAACTCAGTTCAATTTTTTATTAAATTAATTACAGTGTCTGTATTTAATCAATCCAATATTAATGGAAACCCATATCTACAAAATACAAATAAAAGCTTTTCAATTCAAAAACCTTTTTGAATTGAAAAGCTCCCACCTTATTGAATAAATATTAAACAAAGTGAATATTCACTGTTTGCGCAAGTTGAGGTTCAAATACTGCAAAGTCACGTACGTAGACAGTGTTACATCTATGAATGTTATGTGCGGTCTCCTGGAACCTATTGCTGAGGAGTTCAGAGTGACTTGTGTGACTGACAGTCATCCAGGAATTAACAGAAACATAGTTACATTTTAACTTACGTTGCAGGGACATTTTTTTTGCGCTGGTCTACCCCCAGTGGACCAACAGGTGTATTACTGCTTGTGCATTAGTTTAATATGTGTTAAAAAAAAGATAATATGAAAATGAACACTGCTGGCCATTTTATGTTGTCAAGCCTACAACCTTGTTCTTATTTCCTGCTATAGTTTTGGCATAGCTTGGAGGTATGTTTTTGGTTGTTATATTGTTGTAAAATAAATCCTTGACCTACTATGCACATACTGGAAGGCATTTCTTAGCACTGCAGAATGCTGTCATAGCTGTTTTGGGTCAGGGTACCTCTTACTTTATACAAGTCACCCATCTTGGATCCTGCAAAACAACCCCATTAAGAATAATCAGTCCATAGGACTTTCTTTCAATCTTCTGTTTGCCAATGCTGGTGTTTGATGACCCAGGCCAGCCTGTTTTTTTTAATTATTTTTCTGGTCTGAGCAATGGCTTTCCTGCTTCACCTCTTTACAGTTTCAATCAAGATTTGCTCACTAAGAATACTATTGAGCTGTGCTTGAAACTTTTGTCTTGTTAACTTCCTATCATGCAAGCTGTTAACTCAGAAACATGTCCAACTCAGATGCAGATTTGAGTCTGTCAGATAACTTTCTGTCAGAATTTATCAGAGTAGCAACAACTTTAAAGGCTTGACTGCTGCACAACAGTTTTAAACTGTTAAGCAGTTTTTTGGTTCCCTATGAAGGCTGTGTTATATGATTCTAAAATGTGGATTGTTTTTTCGCCTTTGGGTGATAACAACCAGTTTAGGTCTTCCTTTGTACTTTTTGAGTTATCGATTGGACCTAAACAACCCAAATATTCATACATGGCTGGAAGGTGATTTGTCTTGTGCTGCCCTGTGATGAACTGGCAACCAGTCTAGATTGTACACGTATACTCCTCACTTAACTAAGTCATAAATGACAAAAATAATTTATTCTTTTGGATTAGAGGAGGAAACTGGAATACCCAGAGAAACAACCTGAACTTAAAAGTGACCCTCTTGCTGTCAGGAAACAATGCTAACAATTCCTCCACTACTCTATGTAACCTATTTTAAATATTGTTTCCCCAGTTTAAAATAACACCCTGGCTTTTAGAAACAGAAATAAATACTGTTATGTTGTATCTTTGTTATAGTTTATTATATTAAAATAAAAAATAACCACATTAATAGTCTAATGATTTCAAACACTGCGTAGTAATGAATGATTATCAATTATGTTTTATAATCAATCAATTACTAAACAAGCTTATATGTTTTGTGGGTTAAAAAAGATAAATATTTCAGCCTAGAAAAAAACTTACACAGAGAAACAGCAGTTAGAAAGTTTTATTGACATAAAAAAAATGTGTGTTTTTCTTGCACAGACGACATTGGGGCTGAACACTGAATGCAGTTGATCTCTGTGAGCTGGTAGATCTATGTTCGTTAGAGATGTCTTTCCCCCATGAGTCTGACACTGATGGTGGAATGGAGGCTGAAGAATGAGAAGATCCATAGAGAGGGAAGTGAAATTAGGGTGGTGAAGGGACAGTAGAGAGCTGCAGTTCGTCTGGAAAGCGAAAGCATCCTTGGATTTTAAAAGCAGAGTGTTGAACAATGACTGTTTGAGCTGAGGGTTTTGAGCTGCACCAGTAGGCTGGAGCAGGGGCACACAAGCAAGCAACTAGTAATTTAATTTACACAGAGGCTTCTTTTCAATTAATAAATGTCTGTAAAACAGAATTTTAACGTTTCAGAGGTATTTCTAAATGCAAAGGCGTACATTTCTATAAGAGACAGTTTTAATTAGCGTCCAGCTTATTTTCCCCCAGCTTTGCGTGTTTCAGGGGCTTTCTTTGTTTCTTTGTTCCTACTACATGATAGATAAGATTGTGGCTTTTTCTCCCTCTGGGAATTCTTGATTCACTTGAAGACAGCCAGAACAGACACGTCCAGCAGTGGAGGGGCACAGCATGTCTGTGCAAACTAAACAGACTCTGCAGAAGTCATCCTTGCTTAAGCTGATCAAACTGCTCAGAAAGTGTAACAATGACTGAACACAACATATGCTGTATATACAAATGAATCACTATGTTTAAATAAAAAGCTCTATGACAACTGTAGATGTTTTAAAGGCAGCTGTTTTTGATGTTGCTTCAGCGTGTTTTGCTATTTGAATGTAATCATACAAAAACAAGAAAGCTTCAGCTAGGTTAAAGAAACTCTGAAACTCTGAAAAACATTGCTTTGACTGCAAGTGTGCAGTCAGCAATGCACTGCATATGCACAGAGTAACGGCATTCTCATGCTCTGGCTGTGGAAAAAAGATTAAAGAAGAGCTACAACTTGAAAAACAGCTTCAAGAAATCAGCCCTCACGTAGCAATAAATTGCAGTGGCTCACAAAACAAAATGAAAAAAAAAAGATGCATTTAAAATACCCCATCTTGTTTGTCTGGCTGAGCGGCCTTAATTTGGTTGTATTGCATTTATGCCTCATGGTTGATACTGAGCACGATGAATCATTGTAAAATATGAGCCAGATCAGCCACTTGTTTCCTGGAGGTAAAAGCTTGTAAGACCACTGGTAAATACACCCAGAAGAGATCATATCCTCTGAGATAAAGATGAGTAAAACAAGGCATACTTGGGGGAATAAAGATGTAGCCCATTTCTCTCAGCTATGCTAGTATGTATGTTTTTAAAGATCACATTTTCTCTTGTCATGTTCATATAGTAGAACATGGAACAAATTTTGGTACCATGCATTTTACTGTACTGTAATATATAGCCATCTAGATCATCTAAAAGTGGCTTCTCATCCACAGTTTTTTAAATCACAGCAAGATCTTTGCAGATGTAGGGAATTTAAGAAGCCAGCTAATATCCTCCCAACAATCTGCAGGACTCTGATAATGGGTTTTAAGATCTTTCATCTTGACATAAGCTGGCATATGCTGAGTGGCTCCACATGTTTTTTTTTTTTTTTTTTGTAAATGCAACAGCAACAAAACAGGGCCAAATACATGTAAGGTAATCACTTCAAAGACCTCTAAGCTTGACTCCACTGTTAGATCCTGTTTTCTTTCTAATCAGCCACTGACCGTGTGGGCACTACATGCATCTGAAATTATGTTGTGGGAAAGCAAATTGGGTCTTAGCTTGGGAGAATGTTGCAGGAAAAAAAGCTTTGTGAAATAAGACCTAAATTAGTCCAACCTTTGATGGCTTTCTTTTGAATAACCAACTAAATGCTGGCATAAGTAAAGATGGAAATAAAAGCAAGTAGACTAGCCTTATTTTTCTTTTTTTACACAGCTAACCTTTATTGTTATGTGGTGTCCTTTGTCTTTTTTTCCTTTTTTTCTTTAATCTTTTATAATATATAAGGATATATTAGAATGAATTGGTCTCTACGGATCTAAACACTTGAGTGAAGTAAATTCTCCCACCCTCCTCCAGCAATAGCTGTATAGATTTTGATTTAGCTGCTACCAGGCAGCAAAACAGTGAGTAGAACCAATCAAAGACGTCAAAACATCCAGAGCCTAAAAACAAGGCTTTTCCTTCCTGAAACTTGATGAGGTTCACATGAACAAAATGAGGGGTAAACGTCAGAAACTGGGACAGGGCATGAACCTCCCCCTGTTGAGTAATGAAATTAAGTGACAGCTCTCGAGCGAGGAAGGGATGCTGAGAAAGAAAGCACAGCAGAAAAGGACTGGGGTGTTGGGGGTGGGGAGGCGGGGGCGATTGGGGGTGGGGGGATTTTGTCCAGCCAGGAAATTGAAGCCATCACAAGCAAATTGAGTTCAGGTCCTTTTGGTGGGCAGGAGCAGACCAATCAATTTGGCCTACTACTCAGTGCCTGACAGGCTCACAGAAGGACACCTTGGCATCCAATAATAGGAGGACAGTAAACAACTGAATCCCTGCCTCGGTTAGTCTCAGATACAGTATAATCTAGCCATTCATACTTATTTCTCCTCCAGCCAGCCAAATATCTAACAGCGGCTTCATAGTTCGCACACTGTGCAGCAGCAGCCTTTGAATTTTATACATTGCTTTGCTTTGTTTAGATACCTGTTAATGGTCGGCAAGTTAAAAAGCCATTTTGTCTCATCTATCAAGTGAACAAGGTCTGTCTTAGATGAAAAGATGGATATATTACTATTTTCACAACTCCCTTTAGCAAACATACAAAGGGGGGACTGAAAGCAAAATATTACCTTTGTAAGTAAATAAAACCAATCAAATCTCTTAAGGTAGGAACCACATCTTAATGAGCCTTGCATGGCCTTTCACTTTTACTAATCTTTGGACAGTGACACAACTTTCCCGCTAATTATTTCGATTACACAGCAGGAACACACCACATCACAGCACTGAGACAACAGTCGACGAGGGGTGGAATCATATAACCCCAAAGGCCTAATTATCTCTGTTGGTTCCCAATTAATCTATTAAGTTGTTTTGGCTCAGCTGCAAGACTTGGGGCGCTAATTTCTATACCAATACGTTGCACAATCAGACAGCCATCAGAGGAGCTTTTGTTGTGTAGCAGTTCTCATTTAATGCTGGAATCTCATACCTTTTGTCATAACTATAAATACAAATCCAGATAGAGATGATGATTCAGTTCCTACCCTTTAAACTGAACGCATTTATGCTCTGTTTTCTTTCATTTAATTTGACGATAAACATATTTCGGCAGAAAGTACTGCTGCAGACCCTTTTATCCTCACTGCAAAACCGTCTTGTAGCTATGCGCCCTCTCAGCTTGCTGCCACTATTGCCTTACTGTGATGAAGCTGAAATGCCTACCGTATGTAAAAAAACTGCTCTGATGTTATTGATAACTCTCAGTGTAGTCAATAATAATTTAGCTGATAAGCAACAGAACTCATGTGTGAGGTTAAGCAAAGCCTTCCGGCACATAATGGTTTATGGGATTCATAGTGATACAGGCTGTAGTAGCCATTAATTCTGTTTACGTGCCACTAGTGAGCCATCGCTGTTTGTTTTATGAATGACAGTTTGAATGCTTCAGTCATCTTTTCAATCTTCTATTACAATTTGACACATTTGAACGCCGTTCTACCTGTCGTCACCTTTTTTCTGACACTTTTTTTTATATTGTCTGTCTTTTAAAGTTGGTAATAGAACCAACCAATATAAAATGTACAGTATCTCACTATAGTGCTATGCAAATCTAGAATTATGTTGGTTTTTGAGAAAGCCCCATGTGAGTACATGCCATTTAGTGTTCTTAAGGGAATACATGTACCCATCATAAAAAAATATGGAACTGTTTGTTGTGCAGCTCATGTAACTTGCAGACATCCCTGTTTTCTCTCTCTAGAGATTTATTTTACTAGATGTATAATAAGTTATTGCTCCGGGATATTCTTGAAGAGCAAACATTATTTTGAGTGTCAACCCCTGGCATGAGAAACATGTTTTCGTGCCAGATTTAAATATTTGCGAGGAAGGAATGACAGCTTTATATTATGGGAATGTGTGGCAAGCCTGAAGCTCTCAACAGAAATGCATCTGTTTTACTCTGATTGTAGGATTTGGTTTAAGTGACATGGTTTAAATGTGTCCCTATTTCCTCCTAATAAAGCGAAATGAATGAACATTGACACACATGGTTGGTCTAAAAATGTTTCAGTTGTTATGCGTGGTTTATTCTATGCTGGCAGATTTTTTTTAGGATTGCAACTACTGCTTAAATATATGTCACAACCCTTTGTTAGATTCCCTTCTTTCATGAGCATTATTTTATTTTATTTTAAAACTTGATAACTTATTAGAATCCTACTCAGGTCTACAAAATATGTCCCATTGAAAGACACGACTCAAAGTTGAGTTATATTTTATTTTAAGTCTTAAATCAAGTTAAATATAAACGTAACTAAGCTCTCCTCATAATGCATTCTCTTTGTGAATCTGCAAGTCACCACCAGGGAGACTGACAAGAAAGCTCTTCCTGTCTTACTGACATGTTGACAACTAGCTGTTGATGGCCACGAGGAAGAAACAAGGCTTCTCACTGATGATTTGTCACACTCATTCTTAAAGCTAGACCGAAACCCCATATTACTGTTGTTGTGCATTGATTCAACGCGGCTTCAGTCGCCTTTATCATAAGATCATTATTATTATCATGGTTCAACCACTAAGCCACAATTAGCTATCATTACTGGGATTTTTGCAAAATAATTTTGGAATGACACAATGAAACAGATCTGCAAATCATTTTTTCTTTTAACTATTCACAGCTGTGGCATACACATAAACCTATCATCACAATAAATGACTGCTTAGTCAGTCAAATAGAAGCTGAAGAAAACAAGCAGTTAAACAGAAGATAAGAATATCCTCAACCATACACTGCATACACAGCCTTTCCCTATTTTTATAAAGGAAACCAGGGCTTTGTCCATTATTGCAAATCATTATGCTTTTGATTACCAAAGCAAATAGCAAAATGAAATGACAGAGCATGAAAGAGAGTTAAAAAAAAGTCTTAATGAGTTGCAATCACCAATACAGAGAACCCAAAAATATCCATGGTTATGTATTCAAAGTCGTTGTTGTTTATCTAACATCTATAGATGCATAAAAGATGTACTGTATCATTGCCTTTTCTTTTGTGCAATGCTCAATTAGACTGTTCTGTGAGGCTCAGGTCAACTCTCACAATGCATTTGGAATAATTAAGAAAGTATGCAGTACGTGTGAAAGCATATCAACTTTTCATCTTAGATCTAAGCTACATAAAACATATTTTCTTAATTAGCCAAGAGCTATGGAGAGACAAGAAACATACCGTTATACTGATAAACTAGAGTTTTCTTGACCTCAGAAAGGAAGCAACAATAAAAAGAAGATGATAGTATTACAGCACAGAGTCAGGAATGATCCTGCTTTTTGACTATTTCTGAATTGCTAGATGAAGAAATTAGTGTTTTAGATGACAAACCTTATATTCACATTCACTAAGAAATGTCCTTTAAACCAAACATGCCCTACAAGAATAATTTCCTCATTTGTTTAATCAACAATTAACTGTAATCAATATTTTGTTTTGTCTAGTTTAGCTTAAATATCCACATCTTGGTGTGTTTAATTCCAGAATCAGAAATAAACCCTCAAGTATAGAACTACATAACAGACCTTCCAAATATGAAGAAATAAAAAAAAATTAGAAACAAGGCAATTGACTCCATTAGCTAGTGTTAAAAAGCCAATGCTATAAATGATAAAAACCTGAAAGAGTTGTTGACTGTTTGAAAATTTGAGGTTACAGAGAAATTATCAAAAAAAAAGCAAATCATCAACTCATTAGGAAGGTTACAAATGAACCCTGGACATTAACACCCTTTCAGTCCTCAGTTAAGGACCGTGTTTATAATTGTAAAACAAAAGATACATTTCCAATGAAACCCATGGCAACCTGACCAGTAAAAAAACCAAAACATTATCTATTCACTCTAAAACCACTTACTGTTGCCTGAAGCCTTGAGTAAAATATGCTGTGAATAACCCGAACAAAATTGGAATCCTTAGGAAGGCGTCCGTCATACAGTATTAGTATTATATGGCAGAACACTCATACAACAGTGAACTACATATTGACCATTGAAATAGAACTTTGATTGGCTGGGATTCCTTTTGTGTTTAAGGACTGGGTAGTATTTTTATTCATGAGATTACAAATAATGCTCTCTAGCAGAGGTTACTGACGCAGATTATCTAGTTTATGACCTTAAACTGAAAGACAATGATCTAGAGAACATCAGAAGGTACACCACTAAAGATAAAATGAAGCTTTTAGAACAGCCCAGTCAGAGGCCAAATTTAAGTCCATTAAGAATTTTTCAAACTAACCTTAATTAGGCTGGTCATGCTTAAAAACTCTACTTTATTCCTATTATTTGGCAAAGAAAAGCAGACAGATATTATTTAACATAAAAGAATGATTACCATTAATCGATTAGAATGATGCTAGTTGTTGCCTTTAGGGATACGCTGAGGATTCACTGAGGACCAGAACACTTGTTTCAAGTGTTGAATATGTTCCTCTCTAAATAAATATCATTATAGGAAAAATGCAGTTAGGGATTCAGAGGCCAAAAGTTCTGTCTATATTAAATTGGAATAAGGATCTTGAACATTGAGGTATGATTCAAAAGAAAAAAAAAACAGAAGAAAATGTAAATATTTCCCAACAACCTCATCGTTGGACGGACAGATAGATAGATAGATAGATAGATAGATAGATAGATAGATAGATAGATAGATAGATAGATAGATAGATAGATAGATAGATAGATAGATAGATAGATAGATAGATAGATAGATAGATAGATAGATAGATAGATAGATAGATAGATAGATAGATAGATAGATAGATAGATAGATAGATAGATAGATAGATAGATAGATAGATAGATAGATAGATAGATAGATAGATAGATAGATAGATAGATAGATAGATAGATAGATAGATAGATAGATAGATAGATAGATAGATAGATAGATAGATAGATAGATAGATAGATAGATAGATAGATAGATAGATAGATAGATAGATAGATAGATAGATAGATAGATAGATAGATAGATAGATAGATAGATAGATAGATAGATAGATAGATAGATAGATAGATAGATAGATAGATAGATAGATAGATAGATAGATAGATAGATAGATAGATAGATAGATAGATAGATAGATAGATAGATAGATAGATAGATAGATAGATAGATAGATAGATAGATAGATAGATAGATAGATAGATAGATAGATAGATAGATAGATAGATAGATAGATAGATAGATAGATAGATAGATAGATAGATAGATAGATAGATAGATAGATAGATAGATAGATAGATAGATAGATAGATAGATAGATAGATAGATAGATAGATAGATAGATAGATAGATAGATAGATAGATAGATAGATAGATAGATAGATAGATAGATAGATAGATAGATAGATAGATAGATAGATAGATAGATAGATAGATAGATAGATAGATAGATAGATAGATAGATAGATAGATAGATAGATAGATAGATAGATAGATAGATAGATAGATAGATAGATAGATAGATAGATAGATAGATAGATAGATAGATAGATAGATAGATAGATAGATAGATAGATAGATAGATAGATAGATAGATAGATAGATAGATAGATAGATAGATAGATAGATAGATAGATAGATAGATAGATAGATAGATAGATAGATAGATAGATAGATAGATAGATAGATAGATAGATAGATAGATAGATAGATAGATAGATAGATAGATAGATAGATAGATAGATAGATAGATAGATAGATAGATAGATAGATAGATAGATAGATAGATAGATAGATAGATAGAATTATAAACAACAGTAGGCACTTCAGTCCAGTTCTTTTTTTTTTTTCTGGCAGCATACAGTATGGTATTGATCTGGTGCTTCAACTTTTTTTATTTATGTCTGTGGGTTCTCTGTTTCCACTTTCCTTTATGTTTACATGTACAACAACTAGATATTTGAAACTCCTGCTTAGCAGGTTCATTTATACCGCAGCAGAAACAAATCTGTTTTTGTTCTACAGCTCTGCTCTATATAACTCACTATACCTGTAATATAGGTGTCCCTACATAGTGAAACAAATATTTTCAGTCCAGTCGAGATTATTTCTTTTTAATTTCACTACTTGCCCATGTTTATTTTTCTTCATACCTCTCTAATGATGATGCCTAGTGTTTATACATCTGCTTCCTATGAAGGTTGAAATAGCGTAACAACTTTAGATATTCAACAGTGTACACAAGCATGTAGTGTTCCTTTGGTCTACATTTTGCCTGAATGGTTTCCAATTAAAGCAAAATAAATAAACAGTGAGAAGAAGAGAGACACAGAAGTATTTAGTTTTTTTCACTGCCTCACAGGATACAAGCAGGCGAGCTATCACATATAAACAAAAACAAATTATGTACTGAGAAACAGTATCCACCACCTTGCAATATGTCGGAACCTTGCCAGGAAAGAATTCCCTGTCTTTTTTGGATAAAAAAACTGATGGAAATAGACGTCTGGTTGCAACTTTACCGACAAATAGTTGCTGCAGAACTGATAAGATAATTTGCTATACAATTGATTATTAGACTTGAACTTTACCCTCCTACCGTTTAAATGCCTGTCCTTTACATTGTAAACTTTCACTTGCATGGAAAAATCTATCTAAAATCTATCTAAAAATCAATATTTTTTAAATTTCTGCTTATTCAAATGTGTTTAATGTAATCATCAATGTTGATTTCAAGTACACTTTACTCAAATCTTTGGAATAACTGTGTATTAATTAGGTATAACTTAAATAACTTGATAAAAACACCATAACTGTTATAAGGAAGTACTTGTACAGTTTTTGCCACTAGGACCTCATTAGCTGACTAGTTGGCAAGACTTGCTGTTAGATTTAATGGGGGCTGTTCAATGTTGCTGGGGAGCAGATTGTTAAATGTCAAAATGTTGAAGTTTGTGGGTGGGCTGATAAAAATAAACATCATGCTAATAGTTGTTTGGTGTTATTATAATACCTTCAAGAAAATGGATGGGACTCTAGGAAAAAAGCAAATTAAGATGTTTTATTTTGTCAGACCTCTTTTTGCTACCAGTATGGTGTAGAGAAAAATGTATCATAACACTTAAAGTCATCAGTCTCCATCCATCCATCGATCCATCCATTCATCCATCCATCCATCCATCCATCCATCCATCCATCCATCCATCCATCCATCCATCGATCCATTCATCGATCCATCCATCCATCCATCCATCCATCCATTCATCCATCCATCCATCCATCCATCCATCCATCCATCCATCCATCCATCCATCCATCCATCCATCCATTCATCGATCCATCCATCCATCCATCCATCCATCCATCCATCCATCCATCCATCCATCCATCCATCCATCCATCCATCCATATTCAAGGAGTAGGTAAAATAGCTTCCATAAAATACTATAATAAACTGAAATCTAAATGGACAAGTACAACTAAATGAAAAAATTATTTCTGACTTTTGTGTTTTTCAGTTTAAAACAATTCTTAGGTAACTAATTGTCTCAAGGTTTTTTTTCTGTTCAATTATTTGGGTTTACAGTGTATCAAGTTTTTCCATTACTTGGAACAAAGATTTTAGCTCCCAATGGCGGCACTTTTTATTTAATGTTTGCATAGGCATTTGTGACGGATAAATATGTTTGTTTATGTTTGGCACATGGTTAATACTGTAGTTATAAATGGTACAACGAGACACAATATGTACATGAATACCCAAACAAAAATTTAACACATTGAAAAAGTTAAAGGAAAGTTGAGTTTTTTTTGTCTGAAGGATTTCTATAAAATAAAATATACTTTTGTTGTTAGGTGATCAAGCAGATCTTGGAAGAAGCAGGGACATGGGGCTGGGAATCACACCCGAAACATGAGTGGGTCCACTTGGTTCCCAGCCTCTATCCAGCTCCTGCATGCACCACAATGTCAAGCTGGTGACAGTGGTTTTGATCTCCTCCAATATTGAACAGGCTTATTACCATAGAGCTTTTATCCAAACAAGGACAGGTCATTTATGTCACAAGGACCATTGCTGCATTTTCTTACTGAAAGGATATTCGTTAACAGCAGAACTACTGCTTTCTGTTGGGTAGAAACTCTTTGTGCCTATGCAATGGAGTAAGCTAAAACAAATTCCCATGGACTTTCACTTGTCAGTTATTATGATTAATGTTTATTTGCAGCATCAAAAAGCTGTTATCCAAGGGACAAGACTAAGCATGAAAAAGTTGTCCTACAGTAGTTTTTAAAGAAGGCTGTACCCTGGGGCGAGCTGATGTTTTGTTTTTTTACCCCCATATTTAAAAAGTAAACTTCCTTCTGTGCATCATTAGTCAGCTTGGTGAGCCAAATACCATCTTAACAGTTTGCCAGGCAGCTTCTTCTTGACAGAAAACAGTCTACAACCTTTAAGACAAATAGCTGTATTTAACATTAACCCCCTAACGATATAGGTCATCATTTTAGGATATTTGTTGTTATAATTTTCTATTCCATCTAGGTGTTCTAACATCCATCCATTCTTTTTGTCCAGCTTAGTCCTTATCAGGGTCATGGTGGGGCTGGTGCCTATCCCCGGGAGTCTATTGATGAGAGGCTGGGTAACACCTTGGACAGGTTGCCAGTCTGCCACAGGGCAACACAGAAAGACATATAACCATCCAAAAAATTAAAACATAAGGACAATTTTTTTAGAGGAGCCATCGACCTAACAGGCATGTTTTTCGACTATGGGAGGAAGACTATGGGAGGAAGCCTGCAAACTCCTTGCAGAAAGACCCTGGGCCAGTATTCAAACCCAGAACCTTCTTGCTGCAAAGCACTCCCCACTGCTCCACCATGCAGCCCGTTCTTCTAACAATTAAAGCAATTTTGCACCATAAATGAAAAACTATTTAGTAATTACATTGTCAGCTTTCTCAGATTCAAATAAAAATAATAATAAAGAAGCAAAGGGCGAGTAAACATCAGTCAAGCTTTTGAGTATTGATGCTGACTTAAAGGGATATTGTGTAAGAATTGCTGTCGTCAAACACACTAAACCCTAGCACTTCACTGCCTCAAACACAGATTTTGAAGTAACTGTAGCCGTGGTTTGTTAAAAAGCCTCGACAACGCAGATAAAACCATTTAATCCAAAGTGAGGTGTCTACGAGCTGCATTTACTGTCACAAGACGCAGGCGTTCACCGTGGCTTTTAAAGCTAGTAAAGCTATGTAATTCTGCAATTCTACAACAAGATTGGTATATGTGTGCGTGATGTACTTTTATGCTTTCTAAGGTAACAAGCAACAATGTCTAATTAGACCATTATTTTTGTTTTAATACAGGCAGTACAATTTACCTACTTGTCAAGGAGAGATATGGGAACTTCAGCATCCCTTCTAAAAATCGTTCTCCTTCATTAGCAACTTCCGCCTGATGTTGATCCTCAATTTTTTATGTCTTTTTTTTTAATGGTTTTGTTGTCTTTTAAGTTCTTTTTTCTTTTTTTACTTTTCTGGGGATGGTGAAACCATTGATTGAGCTGCTGTTGCATATGCATGGTCCTGCACTGTGCTGCAGTAAGGCAGACTTCTTAGGAACAACAACTAAATTTTCGTTCCTAAGAAGTTGCACCACTTTTGCAGTGTGCTTTGACAAGTAGTGAAATTGTGTTTGGTTGTGAATGGGACACATCAGGGCTGCAATAACTTTCCCTTTTTAAAACTACCAGCAGAGACTTTCAGTTTGTAATAAAAATATGCACACCAACCTAGAATATTGCAGATACAATTTTACTTTCTTAAAACATAAGGAATACAATACATTTGTGTTCTTTTTTTTTGGATCCAATGTTCTTTCTCTCTGCCACGCAGCTATCAAACATCAAATACCCATGGGAAAAAAATTACCTGTAATACAGTATTACAGCATTCTGGTTGCCGTCTTAAATTGTAGAACCGTCACTGAAAAGCTCTATAAATAAATGTGATTAGGTTTTTTGTTTCCTTTCATTTCATCAGATTACTCTGACTATAGGTTCTTTTTATGCTGTGATATCAGTGTAATCAGTCCACGTCATTAAGCACTTTGGATTAGTCGGATTATGTTTTAAACCATAAATTATTGATAATACAGACGCTCATGAAATGGATTAACTCTATTTTCACCCCAATTTTATGTGATTAATTATTTCGCTATTATATTTTCTAATTAACAGACAATTAGATATAAACTCATTTGTTGTTAATGTGTAGGATAATGAGAGTGCATAATATAAAATACTTTTAATATTCAAAGCAACAACTTAGGTGGTAAAAGTCCTTAATGATTGACTAACATCTGATAAGTAACAAATGAGGATTATCCAGCTTAACACTAATATTTGATGTTTTTGGAAGTTTAATGAAGCTTTTCTCTATACAAAATGTATTTGTCAAATATATGAGTTGGGGGAAAAAAATGATATGCATACTGTATACCTCGGACATGCTTCTTATGTAACACATTTCAATATGTCCGTCTATTTTTTTCTTCTTTTAGACAAAACAATGTTTCAGATTTCTGTTATTTTCTGATGAATCTCCAGAGAATAATATCAACTTAACCAAAACAGTCAGCATGGTAGCATGTCTGCTAACTGACGTCCAGTATTTCAAATATAGAAATAAACAATTCATCTTAGATAAAGACAATAATTTAAATTACATTATCAGCAAGGTTCGGATCATTTCCCTACAACCATGAATTTCATTCTTTGAATCAAAGGCATTAAACATATGCTGTGCTGGATAATAACCAAATCATTTCCTTTTACAGCTGCAGGGTGGTTTCGGTGATTAGTGTTGTCTCCTCATAGCAAAAAGGTTCAGAGATTGATTCTGTGTCAAGCTTGCATGCTTTTATAGGCCATGCGTGGGCTTTCCTCCAGTTTTTTAGTTCCTCCCAGCAGTCCAAATACATGCACGATGGGATGACAAGACAAATTGCCCTGAGGTATGAGAGTGTGTTTCAATGCTTGCTTATGTCACATGGCTCTGTGGTAGTGCCATTGCCCTGTGATGGACTGGCTACATGTCCAGTGTGTAACCCCCCCACCCCCACCTCAACCCATTGACCACAAGAAGAAAGGAACAAGCTTCCAACGCTCCATGATATTGCACAGACAAGCTAGTATAGGAAATTGAAGGGGTGACTGCGTGAAGGCTGGTCTCTGTCCTCATAATATGTAGTTGTGTATCTCTATGCTCATGCAGCCAATTAAGGTGAACGAGCAGGAAAAAACGGATGACTTTGTCAATGCATCAAAAAGCTTAGAAAGTAGATTGTCTGCAGTGAAAACAATGGTTGTTTGATAAGACCTTTGCATAAGGAAAGAGTAAAAGCATTCATCTGAACAAATTCCCACTGAGAACAGGTCAGGATCACAATAGCTAAGAAGGCAGATTCTTATGTGATTGTTAACAGTGATATGAACCTCAGAGCCTTTCACCATTTAGATTTCTCTAACATTTAGCACATTAAATAAATAATATTGGTGCTTTGTTTTAAAGCATCAGTGGTGGATGCCTAAAGAGATGTTGCTTTTAAAGTGGAAGATATACATCAGGGAGAAATTTGCCGATGTTTTTCTCAACAGCAAGAGGGATAAGAAGAGGGACAACCTTATAAATGCAGTGTCTGCCTTAAATGTTGCTGTATGAGGATGATTTTGTGTAATTCTGCTTCATATCCAGACATAAAACTCTAAGAGCTATTCATTACAGTATATCAGGTTAGCAAAACTCCTGTGCTGTTTTTTTTTTAACTGATAAAAACTACATATATATATAGAAAAGACAAAAAAGGTTAATTTTGTTTTCCTTCTGAACACAAATGAGGAAAATGTACAGAATAGCTCAACAGTAGATCAATAACATTAAATAAGAGTTTACGAAGCTTAATTAACAGCAAAGGTTCAACTGTTTCTTCTGAGATGGAGATCAAAATTAGTATTGGTCAAATATTTACTTAGATTTGGTAGCAGTTGCAAAAAATTTTTTTTACAAACAAACAAAAGTGAATAGTCTATTGTTTTTTGTGAAACTGACACATTGATGGAACAGAAAAAAACAAAGTGTATTGGACAGATGAAGCAATATTGGACACTAATGGAAAAAGAGCCATAAACTAGATAACACAAAGTGTTCCCATTTGTCACAGTTTAATAATAAAAAAAAAAAAACTTATCACATAACAACAGCAGAGAGGCAATAAAGGTTTTAACTGCCTCGTTTTAGCAGTACACATATTTTTTTTTACTCATAAGGTTTTTTCACGTAAATAAAAAAAATGAACAAACTCTTATGAGAAGTAAGAATGTGTAAATTCCTTTATTAATGCTGTAAAATACACTGACACAATAAAGCATACCTCATCTAATTTAATTCTTTAAAAATCTTAGTTTTCATCCAGGTGCCTGGACAGGCAGACCCCTCAGTCTTAAAAAATCATATGAACTCCCCCGAATCTTAAAAAAGAAAAAAAAAAATTATTTCTGTTTTCATAAAAAATTTAAAAGTCATAACCATTTCACAACTGCATAAATATATATTTTTTTCCAAATGTAAGAAAATCACATCTCCAACTGCCAACATCAAACAGACCTCTCTGCTGCATCGATTTAGACTTGATCCCTCAAAGCCGGATAATCATAGCTGTGTAAATAGCCATTATTTCCACAAGATAAACAGACAGCCAACTAAACAAATGAGTGCTTCTGTACCTATTTGATGTAATGAAGTCACAAATAGGATTTCACGATAGCTAATGGGGTTGTAGGTTATTATGAATCCAACAATACACTTTGATTATTCTTTAGTTTTGTACACAGCTTTTTAACGTGTCACGGTCCTATTCCTACGTAATTATTTTAATATTTAAACGTCTGCTGAATTTGATGTCAGTTAAATAAAAAATAAACACGCCTCAGAACAAAAAGTGCTACAGAACAGCGATTTCAAGGAACACTATCTATGGTAGGTGCAGCACCTATATAGGCTGATACTCATAAACACATCACGCTTCTCATTCAGTGCTCAGGGCCTCACCAGCTCTGCTCTGTAGTTAACTGTCTCTGAGTGTCAAATCCTTCATCCTGATGCAGGAGAAACACATAGAGAAGAATCGCTGTGTCTCTCATTTTATGGTTGTAGATGTCGTCAGAGGGTGGAACTGAGGAGTGAGTCAGTAGTAGTTAACTTTGTGTCTAATGCTCTGTGGCAGTTGCACAGGTCTCCTCAGCTCCGCTTAAGGCCCAGAGGGAAGCTGGTTGAACCACAACTGTGACACAGTTCTCACTCAGGCAAGTCAGGTGATTTAGCAACATATTGAAGTTAGAATGAGAAGGCAGTGAGAGGCATAAAGCGAAAGGCTGGTGAAAGCTTCTTTCGGAAAAGGCAAGAGGTCACTGCAGGGTATGGAAGATAAAAGAGAAGAAGAAGCCAAGATGTCCGTATCTAGCCTCAGGTGGTGTTAGATAGCATTTATTATAGATGAAATTTCCTCCTTATCAAGAAGTCACTTCAAGTGAAGTCTGTTTGGTTAGTGATTTTTTTTTCTGTTTTAAGTCTTGAATGTACAATATCAAATTGCATACACCAGAGATGATGCACGGCATAACACTATTAAGGACTTGAAAGGATCTATCAGGCGGCTAAATTGTAGTGCAATGTAGATATATGTGGCATGCATGCAAAGTCATTAGCACAGATGTCTTTTTCAAGGATGGAGTAAATTCTAAAGGCCATTAGCAGGTGTGTGATCTAGATATCTCCCTGAATGTCAGCCCTCACGGTTAACAAAATCATATTAGAGCTGCACAATACATCCGAAATATATTGCTGTTTCATTGTCACCAAATCAATGCATGCAATAGTAACATTCATAATATTGTTTGGGATGCAGTGTGTATTGGCTATTTTATTACAGGTTTTGCTGTTTTTGGTTTTGTTGATAACATATTGATTCTTTGGACATAGTCTCAAATATTTTCGCCTGACACAAACAAAAAAAATAAAAATAAAAATAAGGAAGAAAACAACAACAACAACAACAGAATGTGTGAATTGCACATTGCAAGTTCAAGATTTGGGGATATGTATCATCACTGATCTAAAATCTCTCAAATAATGTAGCCTATTGTTGATTAAAAAACATCATATTTGTCTCATCAACCCAAATATTTCCTATTCAGGGAAAAAAAACTATACATTTGCTATTAGTGTTAATAACTTTCTGCAGTTTTTACTTATTAGCTGATACTTTTATTTTTTCAGCATTTTTTTCACTCCATACAAATCCATAATTGACCCATGTTTTTTTTTTCTGTTACAGAAAAAAAAACAACTTGCAATTTTAGGATTTATAAATACTGTGCTTTATTATCTGGAAGCGATATCAGTCAAATTGATGACATACCTATATAGTCCCATAAATTGTTTTATCATCAGACACACAGTTTGTCACACAACAATGGAAGCATTCCGCAGATAGAAATTTACCATAAAAAATGTCAGGTATTATGTGTGACAACATGTCTGATAAAAGACAAACCTTGGAGACTATATTTAAAAATAGACTCTAGAAGGTTTTTTTTTTTTTTTGCAGTAATGAAGTAGGGAATTTGTATGCATTTTTTAATTTAGATGTAGGTCTGTGCAGCTGTATTTCTTGTATTTGTTTATATTAGACTAAAAACATTAAACTACCCAAAACTGCTGGAACTATAAAAACAGTTAAAAAACAAACAAAAAAATTACTTCTATATGGAGGTTATGACTTCATTTAGCTCTGTTATTCAAATTAAAATTTCCAAACAGTGCCTATTTTTCTAAGCATATGAAATTTGAAAATCTGTCTTTTTTGAAAAGATTTCCAAATGCAAAATAAGTTACAAAGTGAAGTATTGTGTTTTAGTGAATTAAGAAAAGTGGGCAAATATGTGGTTTATTAAGAAAGAGAACCAAATATAAGACTCATATCTGGTCTATTGACAGATATGCTTTATAACAATTACAGGATCTATTTCATAAAAACAAACAAAAAAAATACCTTTGAAAAAACAAATATTTAATGTAGAATGAACACATATACATTTAAATTATTTATGTATAGAAATCTGTATTAGATCTTCAAACACAGAAATACTCAAAATGATAATTTACACTTCGAATTGTACATTAAGACCTTGTTGTTCAAATGAAAAACAAGGCACAAATCATCATTAGAGATAGCTCATGGACATTTACACACACAAGCACACAATGTGCCCTTTCATCAAAGCTTGCAATTTTGGAAATGGGTCAGATGTGACTCAGTTTTATAATTTTTTGTGTTTGTCTGCAAGCCTGCATTTGTGTCTTTGTGGCAAAGAGTGAGATAATCAATTTTATTATGATCATGGCAGAATGCAGATGTTTTTCACAACTGTCTCCCTGTGATTTAATTATGGGAAATAGAAGGCAGATGACTTAGACTCTGGAGAGGTGGCAGCAGCAGACTGCGTCAATATAGGAGTCAGAATAAAAGATGGAGAGATTGTGATTTATATGCCACTTTTCATTTGAGTGTTACTTACAGAAAAGCGTTAGGGAACTGTTTGTATCTTTGTGTCTTTCATCTTTTTTTAACATTTCAAAAATGTTTTTTCCTTTGCTTTTTTTATGCCATCAAAACAGAGTCTGACTGAGACTGAGCTGCATTTTATACATGAGCCCAAAGGAGAACTTCATGCTATATTGACTGGAGGCAATGTCTATCAGCTGTTAATGTGTCACTAGATTTGATGTTTTATAGAATGTGGCAGCTTGTAAGAACCGGATGGAGACCCTGTGAAACAAAATACTCATATCATCCTTTTAAAAAAATGGAAAAGGAGCAATAGTAAAATGTAAACCTTTTTCTTTATGAATTGGTGTAAGGGACAAACAAAAGGTACTACATGCATTATGTTTTTAGTAATTTCACAAAATAATGAAAATCTATAGGACAGGTGAAAGAAAGAGGAAACAATATAATTTATGTCCAGCAAAAGAAAGGGAGATAAAAAAAGAAACATGCATTTTCTAAAATGACCAGCAGATGGCACAGCACCTTTGGTCTCTCAAGTACAGAGCAGAAAATGGGGAGAGTAAAGAGATCTTTTAGTGAGTGACTTTTGTTTTGCTGCTTGACTGATCTCCCTTTGTGGTTTGATTGTGAGAGTGGACTTGTGGGAAGTGTTTGCTCACCACAGGTGTAAGGCTGCAGTTAGATAAGATTATTTGAGGTGGTAGGAAGTCAGTTGCATTATTTTGTGTGTGTGTGTTTGTGTGTGTGACTGCATTACGTCCCATGTGGTCCCTTCTGGTTAAATGCTGGCTTGATAGGAAAGCTATGGTATATTGTGTTCATTTGGAACGTAGTGCAACACAGAAGTTGTTTTGGACTTGCCCACTGAGCTCCATATGGTCAAACTCAGGAGGAGAAACACACAGAGGTAGTGAAATATTAGCATTCATATGCTCTACCTTGTTAGTTCCTTTGATTTAATTAAACCAAAGGTGCATCTGTTTGATTTGAAAGCAACATTTTTTGACAGTTATTAGCTGGAGATGATAATGTAAATCATACATAGTTTCCTTTGGTGTGTATGTACGTATTTTTGACAATTTAAATGGGGGCAAGTCATAATATGAAGTTGATATTTCATCTTCAGAATACAAATATTCAGGGAACTTTTCTAATGCGTTATATTTCTGCATTTAATTGTTTTTAATTGATGATTTTTTAAATACAAAAATGCTGCATTGTATTGTTTAATGGTACGTGTTTTATATCATGATACATGTATTTATTGCAGTGTACGTTTATGTATATTCATTTCAAGAAATTTATATTTCTTTAACTTGTCACTCTACCCCCATAATTAATGACCATCTTTAGTAAAACCAGAATGAAAATTTACTCCAAGCTTATGGAAGAATTAGCATCAGAGAAAAAATCTACCAAAAATTTTCCATGAAAAGATTTATAGTCCTTTTTGGAGTGCAAATACAAATTTCAGTTTTATCTTCATTTGTTTGGAGAAATAATTTAGGCATCCAACTTTTTACACAGTCTAAACAAACACATAAGACATGTAGATTTGATATGCTTTGGGGTTTGGGGATATGTAAGTGAGTGCGATCTTAATCTACATAGCATTGATATTACATATCTTTTTGAAGGCAAAAAATGTGCAGAGCAGACAGCATGTTAACCTGAAAAAAACAAGGGCTACTTTACTATTATATATCAAATTGTTTTTCTCATCTTTTCTCATTCAGTCTCAATGCTTACAAACAAATCTGAACAGACCCAACATTCTTCAGTGGTTTTAGCTGAGGAACAAGCTCAGCATTCTTCTCTGCTACCAACAGTCAAATACACTCCCTACCCACCTTTGACCCAAAGCTTTTCCGTCAGACCTTAACGGCTTCATTTTGCACCTTTGCCATGGTTCCTCCCTCTTCTATGTCTATCTTGTTATCAACTAAATCAGAATATGATTTAGTTGAAAATTACCGGTCTGTCTCTACAAGTCAAGAACCAACAAAAGAGACTGAATCAGAAAAAGTCACCAGATCCAGATGGTGTCAGCAAGTTCTGAAGGCGCATAAAGGCATGCTCTATGGGATTTTACATTGTTTCCTGATCCAGCAGACTGTTCCAATGTTGTGGTAGAACTACTTGTTTCTGTTCCGAGTAAAATTCAGTCCTTGGTCCTTAATGATTATAGATCTTTTACCCTGACATCAATCGTAAAGGTCCTAGATAGACTCCTGTTGCCCCGCCTCTTTAAACAAACAAGCAGCTATCAGGACCCCTGCAGTTTGTCAATGTGAAGTTGGAGTTGATGCCTTCATACACCTGCCTCAGCAAACCAACTGGCACACAGCACTGTGAGGATCAGGTACTTTGATTCCTCCTGATTAGCTTTGTGAGATATTCCAGAAGACTCAGGTGGAGGCATCAACAATAACCTGGATCAAACTCTACCTGACAAACAGACCACAGTTTTTCAGACTAAAGGGTCAGCTGTCTAACAAGATAGTCAGCAGCACATGAGCACCACAGTGAATTGTACTCTCACCATTCCTTTGGACTATTTGCACATAATACCACCTTGTCATCTGAAGAAATACTTAGATGACTCTGCGGCCATTGGATGCATCACATATGGACAAGAAGCTGAGAACATGAAGCTGGTGGATCGCTTTGTGATGTATGGAAACAATAATCTAAAGTTGAATGTTGACAAAAGAAGGAAGATGGTTGTAGATTTTAGGAAAAAAAAGTAACAAGTCAAACACTTTTAGGGTAGGGTGGCCTAGTGGTTAGGGCATTGCACTTGGAATCCAGAGATTCTGACTTCAAGCCCCACTCATACGGATTGACACTCTGGTTCCCTGATCAAAGACCCTTATGCCCACACTGCCCCCCGGGTGCTGCACAATGGCAGCCCACTGCTCCCCAAGGGGATGGATTAAATACAGAGAGTGAGTTCATTTTGTAACTCTGTACGTGTGACAGTGTAATGACAATAAAACAGCTAAAAAAAACGTAAACGTGGGAGAAAAAGTGAAGGAGAAGAATAAATATCTCAGTGTTCATCTGAACAACAGACTGGAATGGAGACACCAATGTAAAGCTATCTACAAGAAGGGACAGAGCAGAATGTATTTTTGAAGAAGCTTTGGTCCTTCAGTGTTTGCAGCAAATGGCTGCATATCTTCTGCTAGTCCGTCGTGGAGAGTTTGATCCTTTTCTGTCATCATCTGCCGAGGTTACAGCATCAGGGCAAATGATTTAAAGAAGCTTGACAAGCTCCTATAGAAGGCCAACTCTGTTCAGGGAACTTTTCTAAAATCACTAGAGATGATTTCACAAATAAAATTCTTCATAAAATGAAGACCTTTCAGGCCAGCAGTGAGCTACCTCTTCAGAAGACTGTTGAAGAAAAACAGTGTCTTCAGTCAAAGCGTCTCCAGATCCAACAGAATGCAACAGGTCTTTTTTTTGCCTACATCTATTAACATCAACTCATAAGAAAAATCTTACAAGCTACAACTGCACCTATTTCTCTTTGATATAAACAAATTATTTTTTAATAAAATGACTTGAATTCAAAAAAGACAAAAACTTACCACCATAATAAATGTAATGGCAGAATGAATAATCATATTCAAATCCAATGAGTATATTTCAATTATGCCAGCATCATCTAAAGGGTTTTACAGCATCTATTCAATCACATTTTACAGACAAAAATGTTCTAACCCAGAAAGACCAGCGGATTGCATAAAAAATAACCGGACAGCTTAAATCTGTATGTAGTGAATGAAGGATTGTGTCAAAAATGTTTTTATGAAATGATTGAGTTTATTTAGGGAATTCCTTTTGCAGTACAACTGTTACTTTAAATTCTTATTCAGTTAGCTTTTTACATATAAGCATCAGTTGTTTTTTCTCAGTGTATAAGTTACATGTCTCCAACTTTGCAACAGCCTAAAATACTCCTAAGGATTTCAAAACTGACAAACAGCTGTTCATTAAATTTTAACTTCGAACACCACATTCCCTAAGGATGGATTTATCAGATTCTTACACAAACATCTAAACGCTATCACATTTCAGACAAAATTTCTCTCAGGTGTAATGTTTGCTCTGTATTTTTTTAACAATTAGTGAGCACCTACAGTATATAGAAACACTTAATAATTTACAGCTTTGCTGGAATTTAAACCTTGTAGCAATACAGCAGTACTTTATCCTGTGTGTTTGTTAAGGTAGGTGTGTTTGGTCAGGCAAATTATAAAAACAGGCAGTTAATGAGGGTTAGCAGCCGTGATACACCATAATATCTTGTAAAATGGCAGCAGGGATACTTTAAGCTGGTCTTATGCTAATATTACCACGAGTGACTGTCAGCTAAAGAAAAATCCATGCATCTTCAAACATGCTTAAACCCACTAATAACAACATCCACAAAAACTGACAGAAAACTGCAGCACACATTTATGGTGCATGACAAATATATATATATATATACACTATATTGCCAAAAGTATTTGCTCACCTGCCTTGACTCACATATGAGCTTAAGTGACATCCCGTTCCTAAGCCATAGGGTTCAATATGACGTCGGTCCACCCTTTGCAGCTAGAACAGCTTCAACTCTTCTGGGAAGGCTGTCCACAAGGTTTAGGAGTGTGTTTATGGGAATTTTTGACCATTCTTCCAGAAGCGCATTTGTGAGGTCGCACACTGATGTTGGACGAGAAGGCCTGGCTCTCAGTCTCCGCTCTAATTCATCCCAAAGGTGTTCTATCGGGTTGAGGTCAGGACTCTGTGCAGGCCAGTCAAGTTCATCCACACCAGACTCTGTCATCCATGTCTTTATGGACCTTGCTTTGTGCACTGGTGCACAGTCATGTTGGAAGAGGAAGGGGCCAGCTCCAAACTGTTCCCACAAAGTTGGGAGCATGGAATTGTCCAAAATGTCTTGGTATGCTGAAGCATTCAGAGTTCCTTTCACTGGAACTAAGGGGCCAAGCCCAGCTCCTGAAAAACAACCCCACACCATAATCCCCCCTCCACCAAACTTTACACTTGGCACAATGCAGTCAGACAAGTACCGTTCTCCTGGCAACCGCCAAACCCAGACCCGTCCATCAGATTGCCAGATGGAGAAGCGCGATTCGTCACTCCAGAGAACGCGTCTCCACTGCTCTAGAGTCCAGTGGCGGCGTGCTTTACACCACCGCATCCGACGCTTTGCATTGCACTTGGTTATGTATGGCTTGGATGCAGCTGCTCGACCATGGAAACCCATTCCATGAAGCTCTCTGCGCACTGTTCTTGAGCTAATCTGAAGGCCACATGAAGTTTGGAGGTCTGTAGTGATTGACTCTGCAGAAAGTTGGCGACCTCTTCGCACTATGCGCTTCAGCATCCGCTGACCCCGCTCCGTCAGTTTACGTGGCCTACCACTTCGTGGCTGAGTTGCTGTCGTTCCCAAACACTTCCATTTTCTTATAATACAGCTGACAGTTGACTGTGGAATATTTAGGAGCGAGGAAATTTCACGACTGGATTTGTTGCACAGGTGGCATCCTATCACAGTTCCACGCTGGAATTCACTGAGCTCCTGAGAGCGACCCATTCTTTCACAAATGTTTGTAAAAACAGTCTGCATGCCTAGGTGCTTGAATTTATACACCTGTGGCCATGGAAGTGATTGGAACACCTGATTCCAATAATTTGGATGGGTGAGCAAATACTTTTGGCAATATAGTGTATATATATATATATATATATATATATATATATATATATATATATATATATATATATATATAGTGTGAATTTGGATAAATGTGTATATATATATATATATATATATATATATTGTTTTTATTTTTCCCATGGATTGCAAACTGTGACATAATAATTTCTCTTGTAGCGTTTTTTTCTAAAAAGACAACAAGCATTTTGTTTCCAGCCATTGAACACAAATAAGTAGCATTTGACTGTTTTTATTGTATATAATATATAGATATTAGTAATGCAAATACAGCATATCTCATGGTTGTGAAAAGTCAAAACAAATTTAGTCTCATCTCTACAAGAAACCTTTTTTCATAACATGACAGACAAAATGTTCTTGTATTTTTGTATCTATACCTCTATAAAAAGTATATTCATCCACATGTTAAATCTTTTTATAGCTTTGCACTGATAGAATGCATTTGTCTTATAGGTAAAGTTACACCTTAGGTCAACATCTTTGGCTTTAGCGGGAGGATAAACATTTACAGTAATATTTAATAAGGTGCAGATACACCAAACATGCCATTCTTAAGGCCTGCATTACCCTTCACATTCACTGGCTTCATGTGTGCATTGCATACTGAGATTGAAGCTGATAGTTGTGCTCTTGCTAATGAGCTGCACAAACAAACAAAAGAGGAGCTTCTTTAGAGATGGTTTATCCTTCACAGCTGAACTGTTGGTATGTCATCTTCATTTGAAAGGCCAGGTCTGTTCATCTCCCTCTCTATAATTGCTAACAGTGACATTTATCCAAATTCACACTGCTTTACAAGACTTTTACCTTTATTAAATTGTGTTAGATATTCAACTCTCAGTTGTCATTGATGGTAGGAGTGTTAAAGTCCTGTTGGTCTGTCCATCCGTCCGTCCATCTTTATCCGATGTATTCAATTGTGTCATCATTTTTCCATGGATAAATTATCCCTCCATCATTTTCACCAGCCCTTTCTTTTCCTTTTTTTTTTTTACACTACCTTTTTGTTTAATTGATTGTTGCACACACTGGGAGCTGTTCTAAAATATATAATTAGGTCATTTGCATTAGACTGCAGATTGGGTGACCTTTGCTTTTGCCAATAATTACAGTAAAAACCTCCTCTGTCTGTCATCGCTGAGGATGTGGCAGGGACCTCTCTATGCTCACAAAAGGTTAGCTGAAGGCTTCTGTCTGGCCTTATGAAAAAGCCTGAGGAAAAAGTCATTAAACAATGCGAAAAAGATACCTGGAATTTACAACAGGATATTAAATCAGAATGACTGTTAGGATGATCCAGATATTTTTATTCTTCTTTAAGTATTTATTTTCCCAATTAAATCTAAAGAAACAGTTATTAGATGCATTTTGCTAGACCAGCCTAAGATTAAATCTATTTTAAATTCCGGTTTCCAATTAATAGTGGATCAATTAATGCTCATAGGTCATTTCTAATTCTAATTTTATATCCCCAGCCTAATCACTGTGAAGGTGATTGAATGTTGAAAGGTTCCCAATAGGTTTTTCTATTCCATCATCACAGGGCATTTGCTATGTGGTTATGGCAAGATCGTTTATTATTTTGCTTAATTTTTGTCTTAGTTGGTGCAAACATTGCATTTTTAACCAAATTTACAATAAAGCCGCTATCATTCAGCCACCTGGATAATCACAAATTAAACTGTTGTGTCATCAAGGACAAATATTGATCATGCTTTGGTGCATGATGTATGTTTAAAAGTGTTTAAATGTATAGCAGCTATTCAATCTTAAATTGAACAATGTGAAATATTTCTCTGTTAGAAAAATGGTCATAAGACTTGTGCAAATAAAACCTGTGTAATCCAAAACACTGATAGTCCAGAATTAAAAAAGGACAACCCATTTACTTTGACTGCAATCATCTACACAAAATTGACGATACAAACTTTATAATCAGGCTGTTAATGTCCCTGCTGTAGATTTGAAATTTGATGTATCGCCCAGAAAGGCAGGGGGATTAATATCATTCATTATTTATACTATTAATTACATTATCTATCTATGAAAGATAGATGTAACTTTTCATTTCTCATAAAGAATACCCTCTGTAACTGTGCATTACATGAATTTTGGTTGTCAGTGTGCAGTGAAACGTGACTATTTGCAATATCTGCAATCCCCTTTCCATGAGTAACCAGAGCGGTCAAAGAAGACCTTCAATTCAAGAATCAGTTTGCACCCCTAAAATTTTGCATTATTTATTCAAAATAATATTTAACACTAAAATCCTGATTGGTACTGAGTATGCAAACCTGCAAACATGAGCATGTTTGGCTCAATGTAAAGAAATACTGTGAAAAGAAACATTTTGAGGGTGCAGAGCAGAGCACTAACATCAGAGGCTCTGTTTTGTGCTCTTGGTTCTAGTCACAGCGGCGCGTCACGTTTCACCTGCCGGATGGTTCTCAGGAAAGCTGCAGTGACAGCGGTTTGGGGGACCACGAGCCTGTAGGCAGTGGCTCTCTCCTCACACATCCTCTCCCTCTGGTGCAGGCGCAGGATGACTTCTACGAGCAGGCCTCCCCAGATAAGAGGACTGAAGCCGACGGCAACTCAGATCCCAACTCCGGTAAGTGTTAATATATCTCTGTAACATTACTCCTCCATATTTTACATGATTGCTTAAGATCTCTGCTTTTATCTTTGCTGTTCTAAACATTTTTCTTTGGTAAGATGAATAACTCTGAAAAAAAGTTTTACATAATTACACAATTTTACACATCAACTTTTTTACTTTGATTCAATGTGTAAAGATCTTGCAGGATGCGATACTGCCTCTTTACTAAACACTGAATTTGAAAAATCTGTTTTAAACTACAGGTTGAAATAATAAGACTGAATTACATTTTCCTTCTTAAAACGGGATAATACATTTTCATAAAAACAACAGCTGTCTCCATAAAGGACTCAACACACCAAATATCATTTAATTTAGTCTTTTTATTGCACAAGTAGGTTTCTAGTGGATACATGAGCAGGTCATTCATTTCTCAGTTAATCATCCAGACTTGTTCATTCCTCCCAGGAGCAAACCTGGGCCTCCCAAAGGCTCTTCACCTATTTGTGAAACTCATTTGATTTATTTAGAGATGATTTCCCAGTTGGAAATCTTGGTACTCAGCTGAAGATGTTAACTCCCCACTATTTCTGGTGGGAATGTACATCTCCGACCCACTTTTCTCGTTTTATCATTAAGAGGTGAGGCGTGCACAAAGATCAAACCCATCAACCGAAGGTCGATGCCAGCGTGCCTGCTGAGGTTGAAGCAGGCAGCAAAACAACAAATGCCGTGCTTAAATTGGAAGTTTGTATGTTATCATACTGATTCCAACTTAACAGATGCAGTCACAGTTGGCAATAAAATTTGATGAGTAAAGTTCACACTTTAGGTACTGACTCACTGTGTTTGTGAACAGAGTCACATGTGGACATGGGTTGTACAGCGCACCTACAAGTCATTTGCATCAAAGAATAATTTTATATCTTGCTTTAGACACCCAGAAGGATCCAGCCAAGCGTCAGACAAGATACACAGTGTATTCAGCCCATATTCTTTAAAGGTATAAAAGAGGATTTATCTCAGAAATTACGTGTCCAGATTCATCTAAAATGACTTAATTGATGGCTGGCATTATTCCACTTATGGTTCCCAAAAAAATAAAAAAGGTAAAATCCATAAACAAAACTTCAGCCAATCTACTTTGCCCACTGTTGAAAGTGGATTGGCTACTTGTTTTTCAATCAAACATTTTGCGTACAGAGTATGTCATTTATGTAGACTCCAAGAGTAACTCATACGCTGTTTGAATAGCGGTCTGCCATTACCATGAAGCACGAAGAAGTGCTCCTACCCTTGTTTGCAGCATCAATGGCCAAAAGGAATCCTGAAAAAATTAATCGGAAAAGAAAGCCTTTTTTGATGTAGTTGAAAAGAGGAGAGAAATTGGGACAGAATGGAAACCTAAGTGTGGGTTTAGGAGGCGTTTCCAGGGTTAGGAACTTTTGCAAAGGAGGCGGCACTGACGCATGCACACATTTCAGAAATACACAAAGAGCAGTTGGACATATCTTCCAACACAAAATCCTCTTTACTGCCTTTAAACATATCTATTATAAAGAACTGTAACAAAAGCGGAATGTTTTAAACTAGTAGATGACTACATCAAGAATTGTGGACAATAAAATACATTCACATATCTATATTGACAGGAGAGTAATAAGTTTGAATATTTTGAGTTGTATCTTTCAGTTATCTCTAAATTATAATTTCCACCTTTTTTTAAATGTTTTTTATCTCTAACAGAGATAAATAAGCTAAGGGAGTGGTTCCTGTTATTTTTAGTTTTGTTGTTTTAATGTATAGCGCAATAAGAATAGTTTGATCTACTGTGAGCTGTAAAACGTTTCATGAAATATGGGAGTTCTGGATGCGTTTGCATAAAAAAAGCCTTAATTGGTTGTATTTGTTTCAGATTAGACATGATCTCTGTCCTAGTAAAATGGATTTTGTTAGTTACTGTTGTTTGTTGTTTGCTGTTGTTTGTAGCTGTGACAGCAATGGTCTTTGATCACTGACCTGTTTCTTGGCATAATAATGATTTCATGTCTTTTCAATGAGGGATGTGTTATCTGCTCTGGCACTAGTGAATATATGAACTCAGATGTCCAAAGTTAACTAGTTTTCAGTTACTGTCTCTCAGACTTAATACGCCACAGACTCATTTTTGTGCTAAGGGTATAATTTAACTTTATCTATTGTCAAAGGAAAAATTTAATATCTAAAAGATATTTGACATTTACATGGAAAGATAGGTAATGAGTCTGTTTACACAGTACTGAAAATATTCCAACGTAATAAATGATTTTTAGTGCAGAGGTCACCAATGGGGTCTTGCACACTTTTAGTTTACAATGCTACTGTCTGTTGTCTGAAAGAATAAAGTTAGAAATTAAATCTTTACCTTCCTTCAATACAATAAATGGAACTTTGTAAATAACTTCATGGAAAACTAGAGAAAAGTGACCCTCACAAAAGTTGCAGCTTTTTTCTGAATTAACCACACATAGGTGAGAGCTGATAGAGTAAGAATTCATTGTTCTTTATGGCTTAAAACAAAATGATGACCTCTATTTTTGTAAACTAAACAAACGTAGGAAACTCAAAAAACAGAGCAATAAATATAATAAATCTGTTGATGAGAAGAGTCAATGTAATGACGACAAATATGCTATAATCAAAAATGCATTGATCGAGATGATCATGGTTTTATTTTTGTGTTGTTTTTTTATTTTATTAGTTATTGAAAGATTCTTTGCAACAGTATAACAACAACTAACAAAAAGATCATTTGTTTTGCAAGAGAATAAATCCAGACTCAGTGTTTATTTTATAAAATGGAAATATAATAGTCAAGCAACTTGCAACAACATATTCTACATAAACCACATTAGGTATTAAAAACACGCATATGCAAAAAAGCTTAATTAAATTCAGTGAAACTATTGTCCTATGAATCAAACATTAATTAATAGAAAATCAGTTTGTTCCAGTCTAGCTTTAAGATTTTCAATTTTCCAAAGCAGTGTTGTGCAATCATTCTTATATGGATATTTATTTATAATAATATTTGGAAATTATAAGTAATCATTTATCACTTTAATCATATTTCATCCACAATGAATATATATTTTATAATTTTCTGTGTTTTCTGTGTTAGAAAGCTACAGCCTTTAATGAATATAATTTTCATATATTTGAAGTAACAATTATCAACTCAGTTTACCAGCAAATGTGGGGATTCAAAGAGTTTGACCTAAGTTTTATTCAGCCACTGGTAAATATTAACAATTTGAATTTAAAATTGCAATTGGTAATCATTAACCAAACCACAATAAATGTATCTATATAATGTATATGTTAAAATAATCTTTAAGCTCTACATTTTACAGACAGCAGGTCACTTCTGCTAAAATGTATTAAATTATTTACTAAATGTATCTAATAATTGTATTGTTATTAATAGATTATTAATGCATTTATTAGAAAATGGTTGACCAGACAGCTGCAGTCTGTCCAGAATGCTGCTGCCTGTGTCCTCATTAAAACTAAGAAAGTGAAGCTCATCATCCCAGTTCTAAAGTCAATACTCTCTGTATCTCAGAGGATAGACTTTAAGATACAGTATGTCAGTCTATAAATCATTGAAAGGCATTGCACAAAAAAATAACTGATTTATTGACCAAGCAGACCTTTCAGGTCTTCTGGCTTAAATGTGCTCTCTATTCCCAAAATCACGTATGCCTGAATGTGCTTGTATGTTCTGACAACAGCTTTGATTTCCCTTCACCATGTCATATCAATATGAATCCTTTTGGTGTGCTATACTGAATTACTACTGTTATGATGCTTCTTAACCATAGGGAGCCATTATACTACTATTCTTGCTTCTTGGTATGCTTCCTTGCTACACTGTAAAATAAAACCAATTTAAATGCTACTTTACATTACTTTAATTTTCTACCAAGACTTTGCTTCATATTTCCCTCTGTCATAGCAAAACTTGCAAGTTACAGCTAGATGGTGTATTAAAAGACATGCAATGTTTTTTTTTCTGTAAAACACCACACCCTCTGTTTCACCATTCCTCCCACTGTGACCCACTGTGTTGCATGAAGAGTCACTAAGATGCCAATCTGTTGCAGTTGAGAAAATAAACTCAGCACACTCCAGGGAAATAAGAGTTCATCAGCCCTAACACAGCATTGGAAATGCTGTGCAACAAAAGTTTAGTGACTAAGAATACAAAGTTTTTCTGCATTGTGTCTGTTGGTCCCCACCTATTAATTTATTTTTCCGTTATTAATCTTTATGTCCTTTTGGTATCATTTCCCCTTAGAAGACATTATGCTTATATTTTGTGAAAATGACAAGAACAACTTAACATTCCTATACCATTGTGGATTTAATTTTCCACACTAATGCAAAGAATTGACTTGAATTAGAGTTTTCTATCTTCTAATAAAACAGATGACGTCAACCACAAAAGGAGAGATTACTCTGTCATCAGATGCTGAAAGTCTTCAAGGTTCATTGTGTGTCCCTTTGCAATCACAGAGTAGAGTAATTCTCTGCATAATGAAGCCATTATAAAACCAATAAATGACCACTCCATATGTTATAGCACCTTAGATATCCAAGGTTATATAACTCAGTGAACAATCCTGCTTTGTCTTGGCCTGCACACTGACCTTTTACTTGCTAAAATATTACACATATATCATATACATGATTGTATGCAAAGTTATCTATGCTCCTTAAATTTCATTGTAATCAACAATGCTTGAAACACAGTGGGTTGTCATTTTTCTTAAGACCACATACAAGACAACTCACCAATTCATTGGACAGCATGTACAGTCCCTGCTTGCTCTGCCTCTACTTCTTTAACCTTTATGCTTTTACGTCCATTTATTTAAAGCAACCTGACACACTATAGCCATTGAGTCTGCTTGGTCTGGCAGTTTGTTTACTCTGAAATCATGTTTGATCTCATAAGTATTGGTAAGATTTCCCACCTGACAGCTAAATGTACCAGGTGAAACCAGTCTTTGTGTAGAGTGCTGCACTTGCTGATTAGCTGAAAAAACAACCAAAACTGTTCACACTATTTTAAATCCTGCCTTGTGGAGCATCATTTAAGCCTCTAGAGGTCTCCTAAAGTAGAGAAATTTTAGGAGTAGTGAGCAGGTCTTTAGGGAGCCTAAAAATAGTCTCAAGCAGAGAAGAAGGCAGATTGAATAAAACAGTTAAAATAAATAATAAGATAAATTAATATATGTCAAAGATCAATAATAGCTCCAGAGGACTAAAAGTAAAATATGAATTTATATTTAATTAAATTTCATTTGCTGAATTTAATGGTACATACATTCACTTGTAAAAATAGTTTATTCGGTGGTGTAATTTAATTATGTAGCTATTTATTTAGTCCTCATTCCTCCTAATTATTGCAGGATTGTTCTTCTACATTTAAAATATAAAATAAAAATAATATTCTGACAGAGAAAAAATGCTGCAACAAAGGATTGTGAGTGGGCTTAAATTATGGGCTTCTGGTGTGTACATTTCTCTGGGACACGATTAAGAGTTGGGTTTTCATACATTATTTGTTCACTTCTTGGAAAATAAGTTGTGAGTTGAAAAATCTTGACTTAAGTTGAGCAAAAAAGATAAAAGAATACTGCAGCGACTTGAACTACTGAAGTGGAAGAATGCACTTAGTGTCACAGACAAATGCATTTGAATTTGAAGTTTTCCACTACACATGAGAAAACCATTGCCATGTCATCATGGTAAGGCAAAGCCTAGATCATCTCTTTGCTTACGCTAAATCAAGTAAAATAAAAAAAGAATTTATGCCAAAACCAAATGTCGGTGAGGTGGAGATAAGAGTAAAGCTTTTGCTACTAATTAAATATTTAGTTTGACAGAATTGATACAACCTTGCTTCTTATGCCTTAGCTGCATTTTTGTCTGTCAGTGCAACATGCACAAACTGTCTTAGCATAAGCAATTTCTCTGATTATCTATTTGTCAAAAGTTGTCAAAATATATTTTTACCTTACACTAAAACCTTTCCATAACTGAACAAATGGTGGAATGCTGCATTCAGAAAAACTGCCATAAGTCTACAGCACAATCAGTGAGCAAGAGAGGAGTGTATATTTTACATGCTGTATCTTACAATCAATTTTAAGACACATTATATGAGCCGTCTAAACAAAACATGTTTATTCAGTATCATGGAATATTCACAAAGGGCAATAAAAGACAGAAAGAGAAAGATCCAAAATTAAATTTAACTGACTTACAAATATATCTTGTGTATTATGGACTGTCTTAGTGTTAAGATGATCCATTTGTTTCATCTTTAAACACCATAATCTCTTAACATATGAGTTTTTTTTGCAGCCTTACTGTAAGTCTTACATTGTGGATACATTGTGCTCCCCATAGCTGTATGGTTTTAATGAGAGACATATTTCTAAGTAAATACATATTCTATGCATTTTATGAATTTTTTATTGTGGAAAAATAGGGCAATTTGAGGCTCACTCGTTTGAATACACATAACACACAACTGGGCTTGAACACTCGCCAACAGCTTTGTTGTTCCTGTGGTACAGATGCCCAGCAATTGACTATTCAGGATAAACAAATACCAGCCTACAACTCAGCTTGGCAACCATCTGTCACAGACAGCCTGTGATCTCTTTTAGATAACATCATTAGATAGCAGCTACAGATCTGCTCGCTGTAGCGACCTATACAGTACCACTATACATACAGTGTCTCATATCATTACTTTAGGAAAGGCAAATTTATTTGCATAGCACAATTCAGTACAAAGTTCCAAAATTCAAAGTTCTTTACATGGATTAAACATTGAAATAGTGGGGATATAAAAGCAGAATTATAGCAAGTAAAGAATAAAACACCATAAAACAGTTAGACCACAATCTTAAACTAAAACTTTACAGTATTGTTTAAGACAAACTGGCATTTTTTAATCGCCGTGACTTACTGTTGTACATATTATTCACCTAAAGGATTAGCTTAAAGTAAGTTTTACTTACAAAAAAATGTAAGTTATGTTTTTGGGGCTTAAAGAGGGAATTTAGAGTGATGATATACGAATATACACAATTCTAAATATCTTTAAACCCAGTTTTGCTGTGCTTGAGAAACCGGCTGTGTGTTCCCTCTGATACCTAAATCCCACTGTGTGAAGAGGAAGTAGCAGGGTAGAGTAGCTAGGGCCCCTGACCATGCCTGTGGGTGGGTGGCATGGATTCATAAATCAGGGAGCAGTGTTAATCTCTCTCAGGTATTGGAAAGCCAGCCCTCAGTAAATATGTTGCCCCAGGATACAATGGGGTTTAAAGGATTTCTGTCTCCAAAGAGAAATTAGGCAGGAGCTTCAGAAGTGAGCTAAATAGAAATGCTTGCTGGAGCATACAGAGAGCACTGGGTGCTGCTCTCAGCTAGTAAACATTGTCTGAGAGTAGCCTCAGTCATTATTGTTGCAGTTGCTGCCAACATCCAGGGTGAGCAGATGGATGGGCTAATGAAAAGCATCTTCTATGCCAATGATTAATCACAATAGGTAGGAAAAAATCTAAGAAAAGTCAGGTATCAATGTTTGGAATGAGAACATTTTCTTTTATTTGAAAAAAAATCTAATTACAGTATCATTGAAAAATATCTTATTCGGGTTGTTCCTTGTAATGATTTAAAGAAAAGGAGCATTACAATAAATTCAGCTCTGGGCTCTTTTATATCTATAAGGGTACATGATGCTTTATTTTTACCTTCAGTTCACTCCTTGTGAAATTCCCCCAAATTTTTAGATAAAGTTTGCAGTGTTCTGTAATCCTGACATAGCTCCTCTCCCTGTGGTGCACCTACCAAACCCCTTGTTTCCACCCAACTGTCTATGAATATCACACTTGTTTGAATAACTCACATATACTCCATTTTTTTATAGGCAGTGCATTATGGGTTTTCATTATATGTTATCAACAATCTTTAGAAATAGATGCTTGGTTTATTTCAATCCATGTGTATGACATGGAATGATGGAAGGATAGCCTAGAATCCCACATAAGTGACTCAGATAATTCAATAGGGCTAATCAACACAGCATTGAGAATCAAATGTTTAAAATGTTATCGATTTATAATTTGGCATTAGAATAGTAATCTACCAAAAATAATGTTAATCTTCCTTTTTGATTTGTATTGTGAATTAACTTGAGCAGAATACCAAATGTGCTTCTAAATTAGTTTTAAAACTAATTTGAACTCTTTCCAAATTACAAGATAAAAAATTGATGTTGAAAGAATGAAATGAGATTTGCTCATTTGCAATTTGCACAAGTATGGTACCTGCTAACTTCAGTCAAAAGGTGTGAAGGTAAGAACTTCTGGGTAAATGTCGTTGCTACCTCTGGAGACCCTGTGTCCACCTCCGAGGACAATGCATGTTTGCCTCTCTGCCTCTAATACTTTATTTTTTCAACTTTAACCCACTGGCCTCATTAGTAGACATTCCCAGCATCCTCTGGTAGTAACAAAACAATACTACACTCATTTGAATGAAAGCAAGATGGTGGGGATCCAGTGTAAAATTTGTTCCAACAACTCTTGTAACAAAAATGGCCAAAGTAAAAATCATAATAATATTTTATATTTGAAACCAGTGTTTTTATGCACAATTAAACTTTTAGCTTCAAAAGACATGCATATTTGAAAAAAAAAAAAAACAGTAGCAAACCAAAATGTCGGTAAAAATAAAGTAAAGTAAAGGACATTGGAGCTTTATTTCGTTATTGACTGTGTCATGTGGATGGATGAATGTGGGAACATTTATTTTATTTATTTAAGTTTACAGATATAAATGGTTATTGTAAGTTATACTTGATTGCATATTTTGATTTGATGAATATGTAAATATTTAAAACTGTTTAAATTGTTCTTGCAAGTAGTACATTTTTCAACCAACAAATTAGTTTGCAAGCAACATTAGCCACCTAACTTTGGTATAGATTTGGATCTGAATTTATGATTAATTTTATCATTACAAGAAAACTTACATTGTCAAAAGCAGAACAACTGCTTATGGCAATTATAGAAAACTCTGAGGATGAAGATTTATCAGATGGAGAAGTGAATGATCCAATTGTGGATAAACATATTACTGATATGGACCTCTTGCATTTGGAACAACCAATGGAAGATTCTTAAGATGAGTATTTTCCAACAGATTCACCTGAAGAGGATTCTGATGATTAATCACTGCCTGATGCAACAGAAGCTGATCACTTCAGAGCCCAGTAAAGAACCTTTGCAGGTTATATATATATATATATATATATATATATATATATATATATATATATATATATATATATATATATATATATATATATATATATATATATATATATATATATATCGATAGAGTTCACTATATCAAATACTGAACAATATTACATTTCTATTTTCTTGCCTTAATGCTTCAACAGTCAAGTTACTTTTTGAGTCCATAAACACCCCAATGATTTGATGCTGGGATATTAAAGCTGCTAAATACAGCTGTATCTTCAAAATCCAAATCCACCAATAATAAGTCGGTTGCATTGTCTTTGCTTTGGATTTGGTATTAGGGAAAAATCCATTGTTTTAGAAAAGTCATCACCATTCAGCTAACAGCGAGGTTTGAAATAAAGGATTATGATATTAATTACTATATATTTTGTATTTTATTTTACATCTTGGATTCATCCAAATATTTCTAATATTGGATGAAGCTTGCGGAGTCTGGTCTAAAGACCAAGATGATTTTGGCCAATACCAAGGACATCGGAGCTTTATTTCTTTATAGCTGGCTTTGGCAGATTTCACACATCAACGTATGTTGATAGTTTTATATATTCAACCAAATATTTTTAATATTGGATGAAGCTGTGGAGTCTGGTCTAAAGACCAACATGATTTTAGCCAATACCAAGGCATCTATAGCTGGCTTTGGCAGATTTTACAAATCAACAGTATGTTGATAGTTTTATATATCAGTCTTTAACAATCAGACCTTGAGTAATCCGTGTAGTGTTTGAGGACAGAAAATCAATAAATGATGTGCAAAGAAGGATACCCAGATGTGTCTTTTAGCTCCATTTTTACTATTCTTGGGTTATGATATTAAATAAATGTTAATTTCAGAGCTGATTTAGCTTGAAACATTCTGATCACATTATTTCTAGTGGAAAACCTAGGAACTACATACAACAGAAGTTGACACAATCAGGTTATACAGGCCATGAATTATCCCCATAAAACATGTACTTTAAAAAGGATTTATAAACAGATCTTTGCAGATTTTATATTCTAAGGGCCGGATCTATCAAAGGTTTGCGTGTATAAAAACGTGAGCTATTTCACTGCGCACGCTAAAAAATGTACAAACTGATCTATCAACAGCGTGCTAAAAGGATTTGGTCTTTAAAACGTGCTAAATAGCGCCTGAACGAGGAAACGATCATCAAAACATATCGTTTATCCAGCATTGACATTTTGGAGCTGTTGGGGGAACTCTGAATGGATTTGGAACCAGCCACAAGGAGGACCCATGCAATACCAGATATCACAAAACTCCTTGCAACATTGCAATTTTTTGCATCTGGGTCATTCCAGCGTACGCTTGGAGTGAGAGCTGGGATCTCCCAATCTCGTTTTTCAGAAGTGCTGTCTGACGTTCTAAATGCCATGTCGCCCTGACGCCCTAACGGAGAACCCCGACCTCCAATGCCAATGATGTGGGGATGCGTACGCGCAGTAATCTGTTCCACAGTCACTTCTTGTGAGCCATTTGGTATGTGCATTTTTCTACAGGCCAATACAGTGAAGTGGAGATTCAGCCACATACCACCTTAGGGAATAAAGGTTGCCAAAGTTTTTTCTATATATATATATATATATATATATATATATATATATATATATATATATATATTTCTTTTTTTTTTTTTGGGGGGGGGGGTCACTGTAAGATTTAAATTTCTTAATGCACTAGTTTGTACAAACTACAAACTACTTTGCCGAAAAACCACAAAATGCGCAAAACCATAATTTAAACAGTTTTGCACCTGCCACCAGTTACGCAATCGCTCTTGTTAAATCATGGTTCAGCAACCATGGTTCAGCCCCTCGCACAAAATTCCAGTTTGCGAGAGCAAATTTACTGCACGCAAAATTGGATCTTGATAAATCCGGCCCTAAGTGTATTTGAATTCATGTGCATTATGTTTTTTTTTTCTTGTTTTGAAGACACTTCCTTCTGTTGATGAGCTGTTCTTTTATGTAATGTAAAGTACCTGTCCTGGGCAAGACACACCAAGCACTTGCTATTAGATTTGGAATTCAATGAACAGAAATACCAAACTTAGCAGGATAAGGATTCATTTGCCCACTTTGTATACAACCTGCTTGGGAGCAAAGGCCCCTGGTTGCCTTAACAGGTGGTCCATGGACAACTTCCAGATGAGTTTGCTTCAAACCCTGAAACCCAAGTATCACTTGATTGCACTGAGATATGCTGTCAGACACCATTGGCTCACCTTTTGCAGAGTGAGGTGTCCTACTCTTCACTTAAGGCAATGATCGACATGATGCCACAAGGTGCCATCACATTTCCCGATCCAGAAATCTTCAAACAATCAGGCTTTGTCTAGGTATTAAAGTCAGACATGGCAAAAAAATGGTTGACAAGGGCTGACAATCTGTCTTTCTGCAAACTGTATAGGCTAGCCTTCCTCTCAGAGGAAAATCAGATGAGCCCCCAAGACGTTTGTGGGACTCTATCAGTTATCCTGCTGAGCGTCCATGTAGTACGCTGCATCAAGAGCTTTTTTACCATTTACTCATGGTCTATGTGTATGATCATTAATGAGCTCTTCAGTCTGGCATGTTACCTGGTAAATTACCAGAGTGGGCTCCTTGTGAGCACATGGCCATTTTAAAGAGGTTGATAGAATATCAACAGTTAAGTTTTCCGACAGGTATTTAAATTGTATACATTTAAGGGACGCTGAAAAAAAAAATAATGTAGGTGTTAACTTTCTTTTCTGAAACTGTGCTAAATGGTCATACTTAATATGAGATAGCACAGGAAGGGTCAAGGACTGGTTATTTATGTTTAAAGATTCAGCAAATTTGACTCTTTTAAATATTTCTGAGTCCAGGTAGAGCCTTGATCCAAGCTCTTGAATATTTACAGTCCTCTTAAATCCAAAATAATTTTTTCAGTGGTTTTGATCACCTTTTATTTGTTATATGTGTTTATTATGACTTTTATTATGACTACTTCAACATTGATACTATAATCCTGATGACAAAAGTGCAATAGAGCCATACTCTTCACCTAGCATGTTAAACAGCAAACTCGCAAAGAATCAGAATTCGAATCATAATATATCAAGATTCTAATTCATGATTCTATTTACAGTATTATCATCATTTTGTTGTTGTTATGCAAAAAAGCAAAAAAGAATATAAAAAGCAACTCTCAAGGACATTGCAAAAACATAAATAGTAATAGTGATAAAAAAAATACATAAAGAAGGTACTAGGATGTTAAGGGAAAAAAGGAAATTATGATAAGGGTTTGAATGATTGATTCTTCAAGGCAAAAGCAACTCGAAGGCAGAAACTTATTCAGTTCTTGACTTTGTTGCTCTAAAACACCTCCCTGATGGCATGGAATTAAAGAGGCGATGGCCGCAGTGGTACGGGTCCCCTGGAAATGCTTAGGCGGTGGGTCCTCTGGAAATCTCCTCCAGAGATTGAAGATGGCAGCCAATGAGCCTTTGGACAGTGCTTATGATCCTTTTCCTCTCTGCCACAGGAAAGCTGGGCTCCCGAAAATGTGAGCATCTCTGAAGGTGGCATTGATGCTTTTCTGCATTTTTCCGCAATCAATAAACCACTGTCACTTGATAAAATCCTCATCCGCCAGGTTGAGTTGAACAGACATATAACTTTCAAGCAGAAAAAGATGATGCATGGAAGCATGTTAAAAAGTTAAAGCTACAGTGTGTAATTCTCAGCGACATCTAGCGGTCAGACTGCAGACTGCAGCAACATGAACATCTCCCCCCCACCGCTTCTCCCCCCCAACAGTACGGCGAGCGTTACGGGACAAAATGTCTTCCACGACGTCCACATCACCTACCTTCTCAAGTGACGAGGTTTGTTTACATAGATAATTTTACAGATAGTATTTCATTAGTCTGTGTAGGGTATAGATTTCATGTAGACTTAAGATAATAAATATACCCGTTATTTTTTCTACATCGTTGTGACATTTTGGCGATCTCGCAATTGCTAGTTTGTTGGCTCTGGGCTGCCGTAGCGCAAAGATGTCTGCCTCCATGGCTGCGAGACCCGCTCCTATGTAATTATAAATAATGAATTCTAAGGCAACGCAAATATTAAGGTTAAGAGGCTGAGCTCGTAGATGATGATAAATAACATAGTTATGTATAATATATTACATTTCTGACTGTATATCCCTGTAATTATTACACACTGTAGCTTTAAGGGGACAGGGGACAACTGACATTGAAATGTATAATCACATTCAGTATAAATGCACTAAAGAACCTCTAGATCTAAGTTATGTTTTTTTTTTATCTTAGTAAAAACCAAACAATTTGTTGTGTATATGTTCTTATATTTTGAAGAAAAGTTATGGACATATTCCATTTGAATGCAGAGTTTGCTGTTTAACACTGCCAGTACTATTATCACTCATTCATCTATTGTTCTAATACCATTGCCAAAGTTGGCTGGTATTTATATGGCAAAACTTAGGCCAAAAGTTATTTGATCATAAATGTATTAATAATAAAGGATTTGATTACACAACAATGCTTTTATCAGGTGGATCATAGGAATCAAAATATCTTATATATCTAATCTTTCATGATTGTAGGTGAATTTTGCAAATAATGATTTTCATCAAGCTAATAACAGACAACCTGGGCATCCTTTTCATAACACTATCATACGGCAACAAAGTCTTTCCTATCAGAGCCTATTCAGATCTGCTGTAATACTGGCTGCTACTACCCACCACCATTAGAAAAATACTTTTTAAAGACATGTGAATGATATAATAATATACAAGAATTAATTTTCCTTTTGGATATTTGAAATAGCTTTTAATTTAATGTAAAACTACTTAAAATATAACAGGTTTTTAAAATATCTATAGTTTATAATGTTAAGTAGTGTTTTGACTTTTATGCAGACAATATGATCCTGCTTTCCTAATGCTTGAAAAGAAAAAAAATAATACTGAGGTAGCAACTTGAAATAGGTTATTACAGCATTAAGCATTAAGAATCCCCTCTGACCGGTCTCCTTAAATATACCACCATGAAACTTCTTACAATGAAGGCAGTATATTCAGTGAAAGCTACAACTTAACCCTGGTGAACTGATCTGAGCTAGTGAGTGATTGGGATTAATCCACCAATGCTTACTTTGAGTGGGACTCAAAGCGATACACCAGAGAAAACCATGACAAAGTAAGGGATGTACTGAGAAAGAGCCTCCTGTCAAACTGAAAAACATGTTGACGTTCAACTGTCATAGTGATGAATCCCTTCAGACTCAGTTGAGATTGTGTCCTGATGCACATGTGTGTGTGAGAATGCAAAGGCAGATGGGTTAATGCACCAGTCTGTTTTCTTGTTTTACCTACATTGTGGGATGTTTTGTAAAATATCATTCATTTTGGAGGACTTACAGGTAAATATGGGGACAAACTGGTCCCTATAATTTCTTAGACCCCATCACAGAGGAACGAGGGACCTACCCGCTCCAGCCGGTGAACAATACCTCCTTAACGACCGACCCTTAACAATCATAGACAGGTTTCAGGTATTACAGGAGACAATCCCCCCCTTAATGGCAATCCCCCCTTTAACAACCGACCCCTAGAATCATAGACAGGTTCAGATATTACAGGCTAACGATGGAACTAAACGACCCATTCATCGGTTACCATTTGCATGTTTCCAAGCAATACAAGGCCTTGTCCATATACTGTAAGACTCAAACTCACTGCGAATCCAGACATTTGAATTGAGAAAGCTTCCTGGAGAGTTGGCGAAACGTCTTCAAATCTTGAAAACCAAGTCCAGTGGATATTTTTTGAATTTTTACGGAATTCTTAGACTTAGACAAAACTTTCATTTTGTATACAATGAGAGTATACAAAACGAAATTTCTATTCATATAGTTTTTCAACAGTGAATGAGCAGTTTCGCAGTGAAATGAACATTTCCATTTATAAAGTGAAGCAGGGATCAAAGTGTAAACAGTGTAGGAAAAAAGAGAACCATTTAAACACATGGTTCAAAGGGCATTGATATGGAAGATCGAGAGAAGTGCAAAAATAAATAAATGAATATGGTGCAAAATGAAGTAGAACGCTGAGTTGAGTTCTATTTAAAGGGATTTAAAAATCCGCCATGTAGTGCAAATCTGATGTTTACAACTGTGATGCAGTCTTGATATGTGACTTCATTAGAGTTTCAACAGTTAAACAGTCTTATGGCGGAAAACAAGATGTTGCAGAACCTGTCATCCTGCATCAGATGCTGTGAAGAACAGTCTATGGTGGGGGTGTTAGGGGTCACTAATGATGTTACCATCTCTCTTCTTTGAGTTGGGTTTAGGTTTAGGACTAAGGTGTGAATTCCGTTTAGGTTAGGGTTAGGTATATGCAGTAGTCTAGTTGGAAGCATACATAGCCTAACTAATATAGTCTATTAACCTAAAGCAATATGCAAGATATGGTTGCTACATGTCAGGTATGCCGCTCATTGGCCGTGATCAAGGCACCTTACAGTAGAACTGCAGTCAGTCCTTGGACTGGCATGGCTACATATTTAGGTTCAAATGCAGAGGACTAATTTCCCACTGGCATCAGCTTCATAATCATGGTAGTCCACTTCTTAGATTTTATTTATTTTGCTCAGGCTACTCATAAGCCCACAGCCCGCCAAATGTTGAAACAGCAATATTATTGCCATTACTGTTAATTTATAGTAGAAATTTTACACATTCAGTAATAGAATGTCACACAGGATGGTATGGCGAGATGGTCATTTAAGAAGGGGAATGACTTTTAAGATGTTTTTAAGAAGGCAGATGCCATCCCCCCCTAAACTCGAGTACTGGGTATGTGTTGGTAATGGTTAGGGGTAGGGTGAGGGTCTGGGTTAGGCCATATAAAATGTATGTAAATCAAGGAAGGAAATGTCCCCTGAAATCATTGTGCGTGTGGGTCCCCACTGGAATAGTGAAAACAGACTGTTGTGGGTGTGTGTGTGTTTTGGTTGTTTGAAGGGCAAATTTCTTAAAGAAGCATATGGTGTTTAGTTAAAAAAATAAAAAAATAACCAAGTATTGCGCTGATGCCTTGTGGTTAATTGCAGAAATTTTCCAATTTGGAACTAAGTCTTATACTGAGAACACCAGCAGATGTTTGGAAGGCCTCAGGTAAATGAAAGGTTGAATTACAAAAATGTGTTTCCCAGGAGCAGAATACAGGTTTAACTTGTAAGTCAAATGATGAGCATTTTTTTCTGCCTTGTAAAATTAGATGGTAAAATTACCAGACTATTAAATCTGCCAGGGGTATGAATAATTATGGAATCAACTGTATTTTCTTCTAACAGCAGCTTGTGTGATGTTAAAAATATATTGATAAAAACTAAGACCTTCATTGTCTAGTTTAAAACCAAATAGGAGATCAAATTACAAAGACTCAGGTTAGAAATTTATTTTTGTCAACACATCAAAAATAAATTCTTAGTTCAATCTGAAAAACTCACAAGGAAAGAAAATACCATTAGATTACTTTAGTGTTTGGCGCTCAGATCTCAGCAAGGAACATTAGTGCTTAATTTGCTTTGATATGCATAAACAGGAGTAAAGTATATGCATGTTTCCCCCTAGGCCTGAAACTAGTGTTGGAGTGGAGAGGATGAAGTTGGTGAGTCCATGACTGCTGGCTGGTGAGACTGTTTGCTTGAGCTGTATAGAGAGATCCAGTAGACTGCGTGAGCTACTAGTGACCTACTTCACTCAGGGACCTGGAAGATGGAAGTCCAGCTTGAATAACACAGGTTGCAAGAACCTGTCCATGATGAGCAAGCATGAAGCGACAGTGGAGAGGAAAACTCCCCTTTGGGAAGAATCCTCTGGCAGAACCAGGCTCAAAATGGCTGTCTTCTGCCGGACCGGTTGAGATGAGTCAGGGAACGCAGTAAGAGTCCAGGAGGAATGACACTCTGATGAAGCTTTAGCTATGAAGGTGGAGGAGGGGGATGGAGGTGGGTTGAATCTGGGTTATCTGAATCGGAGTCCGACATAGCTCGGCCACTGCCTGCGCTTTGGGTAGCAGACTGAAATATTGTTAGGAGACCTTTTAAGAGGAACTCAGGATGCTGATTGACCCGTGACGAAGGCGGATTAAGGTAAGTAATAGTTTCTTCAGTTGAACTTACGCCTTGGCTCCAGTGAGTAAAAAGCTTAACAGAATATGACTGTACCTGTTTGGCTGTGACTCCATCCTGGAGAGAGATATCAGCTGTTCTGCTGCCATCAACACCTTTGTTTATAGATGTACGAGATCGGCCTGTTTTTCAGTGTAGTCCTGTTTCTCTGACTGTGACTGGCTGGATGTGCTCTCTTTGTCCTCTGGTGTGGGAGCTGGCTCGGAGCTCGTCTGCTTGGCTGTGTGTTTCCTGGATGGGGCCGCCTTTTATAGTTGGATTTTGTATCTCTGCTTCTGTCTCTTTAAACCCCAGTCGGCCTCGGCAGATGGCCGCTCACACTGAGCCTCGTTCTGCTGGAGGTTTCTTCCTGTTAGAAGGGAGTTTTTCCTCTCCACTGTCGTTACAAGCATGCTTAGTGTGAGAGATTGCATTTGAGTCAATGAGTTGCTGCAATCAACTGGTTTTCCTTAGATAGAAAACTTTTAGTCAATTTGACTGTATGATTTGGTGAACTGTAGGATGCCTTGAGATGACAAGTTGTGTATTGGCCCTATATAAAAAACTGAATTGAATTGAAGCTGAATATTAGGCTGAGAATGTTTTAGCTTCTCGCCAAAAAATATACTAAAATGCAAAAAAAAAAAGAACTGACATTAACTCATTTGTTTGCTTTACCATGTCTCCTGGGCAATAAGGAACAGACCCTCAATATAATTTTGGCACAAGTTGGTGGAATGAAACATTTCACTGCTGCATTGGAGTATTAAAAATGACACTGAATAGCTGGAGGCAGATCAACAATTAAGGGTCAACAGTGCTGACATTTCTAACTGTGACAGGTTTACAAGGACTTAAAGTCATGGAGGACGACGTGCTTATTCTTGTCATTTAATGTGCAGCCTTACCTCTGGTACTGAGTTTTAAAACTACCAATATTCTTACAGCCCACTGTTGGTTATTGTTACGCCTGTACAATTAAAAGAAAAAGCATGTAGCACTTTAGTTACGCATTGTTCTACATGGTTGAAATTTTAGAAAGAATATTCCCCTATTAAGCAGTATTTATTGGCTTTGTGTGATCTCTGTCTTGGTTGTTATGGTAACCCATAATCATGTGGTAAGATGGAGTGATTTAAAATCTGAAAGAAAAAAAAAATATCCATGAGCTGCAGCATTTTTAGATGCAAAGCAAAAACAATCAAGGGAGCAAGATTTTTATAGATCTCAGTAGAAATGCATATCTTCACAACAGAGGAAAACATGTGGACAAGTATAATTTTTACCAGCCTGAGAAAGCTGTATGTATTTTATGTTTTCTAAATGCATAATTGCGAATCTATACACATGTAAGTCTCCTAAACATTTCCGTCAGCCTCACCCAGTAATGGCGTTACCACAGATCTTTTGCTGTGGTGTTAAGACACTTTGTCGGCACCAATCAGGATGCAGTCACCTCAACATGCTAAATTATTACAGTGGCTAACAAGGCAGATGACTTTGCTATATTTTCCCAATTAATTTAGCTTACTTTTATCTGGGAACTTAAGTGTATCCTATTAAATGTACAGACAATGTGAAAATGTATGTCGAAGATGGTTCTGTTGACTGTATACAGAAAAAAAAAGGAAAAATTTGATGTGATACAACAAAAAACAAAAACAAAAATCATTATTATTCTATTCATTATTATAAGCAGCATGCAATAACATGTGTCCTAAAACACTAGTCATGTACTGTATATTATGGTAGCATGTGCAACATAGTATTTGGATTTACGAAATTCACAAGATTTCTAGATATTTTAACCAACCTTTAACAGCAGGAAATCATTTTTCAGAGCCTAAACTATACATTCAAAATTAGTATTTACTAATTATTGTTTGTAAAAAAAATTACTTTTATATACCCACAAAAAATTATTTTACTTTCATTTCCACTAATTGTTTAAAATGCAGACTGAGGGGTATAAGCTCTCAAGGTTTGCATGAAACTCCATTAGGTCTTATATTTAAGGCATGTAATTATGAGATATACATGGATAAGATATCTTTACTTTTCTTTTACAAGAGAAGTTTACAAATGTTTCATGTTTTATTGATATACTTTCCCTCACTATATTTCCATGCACTACAGTACTATGTGCTATAGATTGATGTGACTGATTCAGTACTGCATAATGAAATGGATTCCCACATTCTGCCATGCTTCAATTTACACACATAATGAATATGCAATTTTTACTCATGCAATTTCGTCCTTTTAAAGCAAAAAAGACTGACATTTAAAAGAGAAACTACAGCCTAAAGATATAAGTAGGTATCACTCTCATTTCTTATAGAATTTTGAACAGATAACCTTGTCAAACCTCAGAACATTACTCATCTAGAAACAAGCATTTACACACATGGAAAAAAGTGTTTTAAGAAATAATAACCCACAATTGTCACAGGATTAACTTGAATCTGAATAAAGTAATTATAAATAAAAGTTTCAAGAAACATTTTCAATTTATAATGTTAGAGCACCATTTAAAACGGGTTTCTGACTTTCAATTGTTTATTTTCATGGAATTGTTATTTATTAAGATTTTTGTCAGATTCAAAGTATTTCTGTGACCACTGGGAATTTTTCCTTATTTAAAAGAGAGATACCAACATACACTCACCTGCCACTTTATTAGGTACCCCATGCTAGTAACGGGTTGGACCCCCTTTTGCCTTCAGAACTGCCTCAATTCTTTGTGGCATAGATTCAACAAGGTGCTGGAAGCATTTCTCAGGGAGTTTGGTCCATATTGACATGATGGCATTACACAGTTGCCGCAGATTTGTCGGCTGCACATCCATGATGCGAATCTCCCGTTCCACCACATCCCAAAGATGCTCTATTGGATTGAGATCTGGTGACTGTGGAGGCCATTTGAGTACAGTGAACTTATTGTCATGTTCAAGAAACCAGTCTGAGATGATTCCAGCTTTATGACATGGTGCATTATCCTGCTGAAAGTAGCCATCAGAAGTTGGGTACATTGTGGTCATAAAGGGATGGACATGGTCAGCAACAATACTCAGGTAGGCTGTGGCGTTGCAACGATGCTCAATTGGTACCAAGGGGCCCAAAGAGTGCCAAGAAAATATTCCTCACACCATGACACCACCACCACCAGCCTGAACCGTTGATACAAGGCAGGATGGATCCATGCTTTCATGTTGTAGACGCCAAATTCTGACCCTACCATCCGAATGTCGCAGCAGAAATCGAGACTCATCAGACCAGGCAACGTTTTTCCAATCTTCTATTGTCCAATTTCGATGAGCTTGTGCAAATTGTAGCCTCAGTTTCCTGTTCTTAGCTAAAAGGAGTGGCACCCGGTGTGATCTTCTGCTGCTGTAGCCCATCTGCCTCAAAGTTTGACGTACTGTGCGTTCAGAGATGCTCTTCTGCCAACCTTGGTCGTAACGGGTGGTTATTTGAGTCACTGTTGCCCTTCTATCAGCTCGAACCAGTCTGGCCATTCTCCTCTGACCTCTGGCATCAACAAGGCATTTCCGCCCACAGAACTGCCGCTCACTGGATGTTTTTTCTTTTTCGGACCATTCTCTGTAAACCCTACAGATGGTTGTGCGTGAAAATCCCAGTAGATCAGCAGTTTCTGAAATACTCAGACCAGCCCTTCTGGCACCAACAATCATGCCCCGTTCAAAGTCACTCAAATTACCTTTCTTGGTAAATGGTAAATGGCATGTACTTATATAGCGCCTTTATTCAAGTTACGAGACTTGACCAAGGCGCTTTACACTACATTCATTCACCCATTCACACACACACTCACACACTGATAGTGGCAAGCCACATTGTAGCCACAGCTGCCCTGGGGCTCACTGACAGAAGCGAGGCTGCCGTACACTGCGCCACCGGGCCCTCTGACCACCATCAGTAGACAATGCAGGTGAAGTGTCTTGCCCAAGGACACAACGACACTGAAAGTCGGAGTCGGGGTCGGCTTGAACCGTCAATCCTTCGATTTCAGGGCAAACTCCTACATCCAACGCCACTGTCGCCCCATTCTTCCCCATACTGATGCTTGGTTTGAACTGCAGGAGATTGTCTTGACCATGTCTACATGCCTAAATGCACTGAGTTGCCGCCAAGTGATTGGCTGCTTAGAAATTAAGTGTTAACGAGCAGTTGGACAGGTGTACCTAATAAAGTGGCCGGTGAGTGTATATATCCTTTTGTGCATCTGTATTAGGGACATGTTGTTACATTATTGTTTCTTTTTTATTTTAACATATACATTTAGATTGGTTTGGAAACACCAGTGAGATTTCTTTTTCAATCTGCTTTTCAAGTGGAAACGTAGGGTCTATGCATGTGATAAATAAAACCTTACCTGTTTTTCTTTCTTCTGTAGGAATCTTATGATTAATATTAAAGTGCCCTTCATTTTTTTAAGTAAATCCCTTCTGCAGATTGAGTTGGATAGCAACCGTTATTAATTACAGAATGTGAAAGCATTTTAGGGAGTCTAAAGAGAAAATCGTAAATCAAACATCATGAGATTCAGGTTTACTTTATAGATAGTGCCAAATTTATTACTGTACATGGCATGTGAAGGTAAGCTCAAATTTTTTCGTTTGTAGGCGTGCGTGGTGCTGGTGGGGTTGGAGGGGTTGTACTTGCTGCATAGTGAGAATACTTTTGGCATAAAGTGAGGGTTTTGATGAAACATAAGAATAGTTTACTGGTTCTCACTTTGTAGGCTTAAGTTTAGGACTAAGGTGTGCTTTAGGTTTAGGTTAGGGTGAGGTATATGCCAGTATTGATTAGGTTTGAGGCTGTAGAAAATGAATGGAAGTCAATGGGAGGGTTTGGGTCCTCACTTTGTATGTAAAATTTGGATGTGTGTGTATATGTCTGAGGGTGTGGTTGAGTGAAGGAAAGGAGACTGATATTTGAGTACTCAGCAGAGACCTCAGATGGGCACAACTAATAAGAGGCAAGAAGGAAAATATCACGTTGAAAATAGATGGAGGGATGACAGGTGAAGTCAAGGTGAGCTGACAGGGTGAGAAGTAATCACTCTGAGAGGAGAATGCATACTGATCCTGCAAGTGATAGAAGGTAAAAGGTCATTGACAAAATAAAGCAAGTTTCAGAGAAGAAAAGGTTGCTCACAATCCGCCTCTCTGGAGGGGCATTCTCACAGTCAGTGCAGAGTAAGAAACATATCCAGAAGTGCACAGTTTGGTGCTTTTGTTGGTTGTTTAGGGTAAGCCTTTTTAATCAAGGCTTGAGAAGACAGATTATTTCAATATATCAATCCAGTGGTGAAAAGAAAAGTATGAGTAAAGACAAAGGATTGAGCGACACATTAAATACAAAAAATGAACTGCAACTGAATAACACACACTCATGTTATACACCTCCCCTGAGTTACCCTGGAGTTTGGACAACTATACATGTAATTCCATAAATGTCACTGTGCTTTGTACTAGACAACTGTTAATTACAGGAATATACTGAGCTCTGGGAGGTGGAGGGTAAGACCGTGCATTTCCGAAGCCGAGCATTTAAATGTCAGTCATTATCACTCAATCTGAGTAGACTGACAGCTGATTGACAGTATTTTGACTCAGCTGATGCCATGGCTGTTACGTTTGCACTTTGAGCTGCAGCGTTTTAGGGGAAAGCAGCAAAAGCTGTCACATAGGTTCCTCTCTCTGCATATCATCCACGCCTTAGTGCTCTCCATGCATCACCCCTCAAACCATGTCACTGTTTGCCGCTGTTACATTGTTGTTTTTTAGACCCACCCTGGATCTGACAGAGTAAGCCCTTGTGGCATGCATTATTTCCCTTTAATGTCTGTTCATGTCTTAAAACTAGATTAAAATACAAAAAAAAGAGATTCACAGAAAAGGGAATTAACTAATTGAAGTACTGTTTGATACAAGGAGATCAACATTAAGCTAAAACAAACTGTAAAGAGTAAATGCAGCAGCTATGTGCTAGTTATGGCCCTTGTCAAACACCATATAATCAATAGACAAGTTTTAAAATAAGTTCTGGTTTGTCTCTTGCTAAAAATAAAGCCTGCATGCAGAATTTCCCTTTGTGTGACACTGTTAATCTAAAAAAACAATGTTTTGAATTCCACATCTGTTCATTTTACATCTGAATAAGCTTGTTTTCTCGTTTCTGAAAAGACAGATGCAGCTGTCTTTTTCACAATCTTCACTAAATTCCGTAAAAATTCAAAAAATATCCACTGGACTTGGTTTTCAAGATTTGAAGACGTTTCGCCACCTCTCCAGGAAGCTTTCTCAATTCAAATGTCTGGATCCGCAGTGAGTTTGAGTCTTATATGGACAAGACCTTGTATTGCTTGGAAACATGCAAATGGTAACGGTTACCATTTGCATGTTTCCAAGCAATACAAGGCCTTGTCCATATACTGTAAGACTCAAACTCACTGCGGATCCAGACATTTGAATTGAGAAAGCTTCCTGGAGAGGTGGCGAAACGTCTTTAAATCTTGAAAATCAAGTCCAGTGGATATTTTTTGAATTTTTACGGAATGACTATGACCTGGATGACTGAGAACCTTCATCAGCAATCTTCACTAAAAACAATGTTCGCAACAATACTTTTTAAAATCAAAATTATGATTTTTTCAATGAAATATGGGTATAAAAACGCTTGTGTGAGCGTCTATGTGTTGCTGTCCTCACTTGGACAGATTTGCTATCCTTAGTTGCTGTCCCTCCCAGTGGGTTCAGCCTCAGCTCTAACATCATGAGCTAATCCCTGGAAATGTCACTGAGAGCTTGGCAAAGCATTTGTTGCTTAGTGGTGTGGAATTTGCCACTAGGTGAGAGTGATTCCTTTTAATCTATCCACTATTACAAGCTGCAATTTTGCATGGTAGACAGTGTAACACTGATAAAGAGTTTACACTTTAAAGTTACAGAGGGCAATCCTTCTGGGGCTGAACACAAACTTTTAACTTATGGACAAGTCAGCATATTCACCTGTAATTCTGAAAATGAAACAACAGTCAGATGATTTCTTTTTTTTTTCATTTAACTATTGCAACAAGCAAAACTTTGTTATATCAAATGTGTTTTTATTAGATTTTCCACATACCTCATATTTTTTTACTTCTATATTTTTTGTCTTTTGTTATTTGCCAAACATGATTTTAAATATACAAAAAGAAATTCCTTCTATCAAATAATGTCCTTCTGAAAACAATATCTTATGTTAGATTCCTATTCAGAGGAAGTTTTGTTTAATGAAGCAGTCTAAAATCTAAATGAAACAGCAAAAATAAAACGATGCACTAATGAAGCCAATATTCTTAGGAGAGATTCTGCTACAGTTTGCCACAAGACATGTGGTTGACTTGACTCAACAAGCATGCAGTAAATAATTCTACATTCAAGTTAAGATTTAACTTTTTTGTCTACAGACTGAAGCAGTATGCAAAGTGGAAAAATAACTACAGATGATGCCTAAAGGTGCCCTTATACAAAACTCAGTTTTTGCCTCATTCTCACATTGCTGCTGTTTGAACAGTTTGGCAGCAATTCAGGTGACCAATAGAGAAAGCACTTTACTTGCTTGGCCACAAAGAAGAGAAGCTTCTATCTGCTGCTTGCTTTTTTCAGCAAGCAAGTCACAGTGTTTTATTCATTGTGGAAAGTCAAACAAATGCACCTATGTCCGTAGATCCATATAAGGCTCCAGAGATACACTCAGCTCTGGGAGTCCAGGAGCTACGGCTGGATCAAAATTCCCTCAGTACTTCCATCTAACCAGAACCTGACACTGTTAGCAGAGCACAAAGCCAAGAAAAGAGAAGATCTAAGCATGTGAGCAGCAGCAGCTCCAGCAACTGCCTAGCTACAGTATACAAAAGTGTGTTGTTTTTCTTACTGCATTTCTTTAAACTATCTTGTTTATTTTATGTGTCTATTTTAGTCTTTAAAATACCAGCGATTTTATAATTTTGTCCTTCCTATCATCAATGATTCACATCTAATTCTTTATCAAATTAGAATTTATGATCAGTGACTCATAGTAGCCTTCTTACATTTTCTCTTACTTGGTTAAATTGTTTGGCTATTCTACCAACCTGTGCATGAATCGAGTTAAATGGGTGTTTCCTTAAGAAAACCAGTTAGAAACTACTACACAGGAAGCAAAGATGAGTAGATTTTACCATTGCCTTTGTTTAAAGTTGATTATTTAAATGAAAATATGCTTTTAAAAAGTATAAATTAGAGCCTTTGAATTTGTGAACATTTTTAAACATGCTAAATAATTTATTATTTTCTTAACCTACTTCTGCCGACTTTGTTGTTTTCCTTTTGTCATATCACTCTAATCAAGTTTTTGCCTCACTCTTAAATCCACCTCCATCATCCATACTATTTTTGAATCAGAGATCCAACAATTAGCTGCCTTTTCTTCATAGGTTTGATGGTGTTCAGGTGCTAACAAGAGAATAAAAACCAAAGGTATCATGTGCCAACCCTCTAGTCATAACTATAGTTTCATGAGCCACTCTTGAAAAAAAAAAAATAAACCTAGCTTTTCTGTGCCAAACGGATAGTACAGAGCAAACCGGTAAAGGTAGCTGGCAGGCACAACTCCTATCCCTCTCCCCTCCACCGTAGCACCTCAGTTCACTCCTTGCCAGAGATTTGAGAGCTTATTGTGTGTGTCTGATTTTGTTATCATACTGAGGAGCTGAGTTGAACATGTATGCATTTACACCTGTCCAGAGCGGTTTCAGTCATGAGCAAAACTCCTGTAATTTGCACTTGAGCTTTCAAACTGACAAGCTGTGTGGTAATATGGGATTGAAACTTGATCCCCCTGAGTACTAAGGTTCAGTCAGTTTAGTGTATATTTTTGCTGCACCCATGTGTGCATAGAAGTGAGACAGCTGACGAAACCTTCAGGTACTTAATAAAATAAACTTGGTCATTTATTTTAATCATCAAGTATTTAATTCTGAAATTAATGCAAGGTAATTTTTGATCTACAGATCACACACTGCTTTGCTTTATTATTTAGAAAACCTTTTAAATTCAGGTGTAAGTGCATCTACATTTAGGATAAATGTTTAGTCAGTTGGTATATAGCAGACATACGTCTGAGGAACACAAAAGTGGTCAGTGTGAGGAGACAGCCCATCTCTTTCACTACATGCTGTCACAGTCTGCCCACTCTCTATGATATATAATGAAGTCAGGCAATGTGGGAGTAAGCAGCTCCAATGAGTCCTTAGACCTGTCACCCAGGGCACATTATTGGCACACAGTAGTTCTTTGCTGAGATCCTATGATGCAAGGCAGTGTGAAAGAATAGCATTCATTTGCATAAACTCTTTAGTGAAAATAGTTTTTTTCCCCTTCTTTATAAATACTTTTAAAGTATTCATTATGTAAAAGGAAAAAAGAAACTTTGTTAAAAGGCAGTGGGATTTCATTGCAGAATTTTATTATGCACTCAAAGCAAGTTTAACTATTTTGCAGCTTAAACCCTCAATATCAACAAGAAGACGTTAACTTCAGAAGTTAATGTTTGAAGTTCTAATGCATATTCTAAGCCAAATTAAAAATCTGACCAGAGATTCTTTTAATATGGCAGCAGCCAATAGGCAGAGAAGCTTTATGCACACTGTTTTAGTCCCTTGTGTGTTAATTAATATTTATATTTGTCCACTGCCTCCAACCCTGCCTTCAGGCATATATTAAATTATTATGAATATGGTCAGAGGCAATAGTGTGTGTTAGGGTGTGTGCATTTAGTAACATAACTGCTCCATGATTTGCCAATCAAAAGATTTTACAGAAATGAAATATGGGACCAATCTTAAAAACAGATACAAACATTAAAACATTACATTTGGGAAGGTGCATTTAACATTTGTTTGTTTACTCATTTATTTAGATGAGCCAGTGGTGCTGAGAGTTGCCTTTGGCAGGCTAAACCTAAGCACCCATAGCTTTACAATCTCCTGAATTCGAGCCAGTCCTATGAGGTATCTGACAGCGTAACCAGGAGGTATATGCTTCCTCATGCCGAACACAGTACAGCTAAATGCGAGGCAGCCATGATAATTAGTGTTTCTAGCCAGGAGCTCCTCACTGGCGTCTCACCCCAGCAATGACCCACAGAGATTGGAAAGAGGCCCAGTGGCTCCCAGGAGACTGAGCCTGTCAGGTCCGTCACTTCTCCCACGACACAGAAGTAAGCAGAGGTATTTTAAATGCCAAAAAGGACACATTTGCCAGACCTATCAGCACTGCCTCCATTCAAAGCTTGTCTGTCTGCCTTGTGTCCCCACTCACAAATCCTAATGCACAGCTAAGTTTCATTTCATTGTCTTGGGGCACTTAAATAGTTCAAAAAAACAAGAAAAAATTTAAGCGGCAGTTTTAGTGGGTCAACTGTTATTAAGTTTTAAAGTGGATAACTTTAATTCTCTATTGTGAATATATTTACACATCAAAGGGTACTTTTAGATTCTCTGTTCTTCACGATACAGCTTTTTGAAGCTATAACTTCATAAGCTCATTAGGTCCTTTACTTCATGTCTTCCGTTCCTTATTTGAATGTGTATGTTTAGTATGCCAGGAAGATAATAGTTTAAGAGATCACACTGAGCAGACAGGAATGCTGGCTGGAGATCACAATGGTGGCTCCACTGAATATGTGTTTGTTTGGCTGTATAATGTTATTTGTTTTTGCTACGTTTTTTTTCTCAATCTGGCACAAAGCCCCAAATGATAAAATGAATATTTCATGGGTTGTACGACTGTGTATTTTTTTGGGGGGGTGGGACTTTGGATTTATCTCATGTGAGTGAAAAGTAAAGATGTGCATGCTACTGTACCTAAAGATTTTTTTTCTTGTATCTGTGGCAAAACTGTATTCAAATTATTTAAATGTATCTTTCTGTGAGAAACATAGTCCAAAATAAAGCAATGCTCCATTACCAGATTTATTTCTTGCTGATTGGGGTAAAAATCAAGCCCTTTCTGCAATTTAATTGCTATTGTCCTCTTATTGATATTTAAGGGTAAGTTTACACTTATGATTTCATTAGAAACAAAGGCAAAACATAAGATTAAAAAACATCTTTGAGTGTGATAGAAATAGATATGACAGATATTGTGCAGGAAATATATGATGAAGCAAGAAGCAGTCATTTTCAAGATCTTATAAACCTTGACGTAAGAATCATCTCACTCGCTTGAGCTGTCAGATCTTTAGAAACTTATCAGGGATGTAGCATGATTTTTTTTTAAATCAAAAATTAGATGTTTTTGTTCACCATAGCCTGCAAATGTGTGAATGTGTTTTTGACATGTGCACAAATAAAAAAATTAGTGCTTACAATGTAGTTTATTGAATATATCTGCTGTGCATCTACAGTACGAGTCAGTCTGTGCTGAAAACAAACAAAGGTTATATTTCTAGTTTATTACCTTGACCTGCATGCATTTTGTTAAATTGACAAATTGTATGCAGCTGTTTCTCTCTGTTTTTTATCTTGTAGGTAACCACGCTTTGTAAAAAAGAGTTTAGGTGTGGTTTAAAATTACAAAACTAACAGAAATACATACAAGCATGTACATACAAGCATGCATACACCAATATTGTGGTAAATGTAGTAAATTTGGTCAAAGTAATGAAATAAGCTCCTAAGGTTTTTATTGAAGTTTATGCACACTGGCAGTGTGTAACAGTTTCTCAAGACCTACTTAATGACCTAATTACTGTCATTTTCCAAAACACTTAAAGACTTAAATTAAGTTGGAGACAAACTAAGACAGTGCCTGAGCAAGTAACTCAATTTAATTAAAACCTATATACAGAACCACTACGAGTACAAAGCATCTAGTACAATGAATTATTCGGTTTTCTTCTTTTCTTTTTTTGATGCAGTTAAGTCAAACAAAATTTTTATCAGCCAAAAAAGCCTAAGTAAATATGAAAGTCAGTCTTCAAATGACAACTTAGTTTATTAGGTGGAATAGCAATCCAAATGATCCCATCCTTATACCAAAATAGGAAATTAAGTGCTTTTATAAATTAATAATTTTTTTCATTACCCTAGTAAATTAAAAAATTTTTGATCAGCTATACTCAGACCTCATCAATGCCCAGTCTGTTTAAGAAATCCCTATAAACAGAACAGGTCTACTGTTACAACCATAACATTGAAAACACTTGGTCCGACTTCCAAGTTCAAATTCAATTTATCATAAAAACAACTCAATCAGACTGTCAGGGATAATCAGTTTTAATCATATAAAAATTGTTTAGGTTAAACAACTTAGGTTGCTAAATATAATCGAAATGTTTGCTTCTCCTTTAATTATAGTTTTTGCTCCTTTTACTAATTAGTATGAGGAAAACTTATAGGGTATGTCTTCTACCTGTATTATTTCCCTCATATTTAAAATGAGTTGAAGCAGAGATCACTTTTGTTAGGATATAGGTAATTATCTTCAGTGATGTAAATTAAAATGATTATACCCTAAGGTTTTTAATGGCTGGAAGAAAGTGGTAAAATGGGGAGACATTGGAGAGCTTATAAAGGCACTGTCTCAGACATTATATCTTCTTAAGCTGTCCCACAACTGGGCCTGATAAGTGGAACAAAAAATGTCTGTGACTAGACTGGTAGGAGCTATGGCACACTAAACGTAGACTCTTTGATAATTTCACAATCTAAAAGATACTGTGATGCTTTGAGGTGTTACTGATTTACTTTTTTACTAATGTGCAAGGGAGTGTATACCCCTTTCCAAGGCATGTAACAAAGATTTTAAATTCATATGTGTCCATGATTCAATGTTTTTTGTTCTTGACCACATTGTTATCTGGCATAAAGCCCTGATGTCTGTAACTCTTTCTATTCTTGGCTTGAAACCAATGAGTTAAATCTTAGTTCCATCTAAGCTTCATCCCTTTATGAGGATGTTGTTATTACCCTGGATCACTTCTGGGATCAAACTGGGAGGACTGTTAGAGTAAAATCCATTCTTTAAAAAACAAGACACAAGCCACCATGGTGAATCAGGAAGAGAAATTGCTAGTATAGGGAGCAGTTATCAATGTTGTTTTTCAGGTGAGTATTTTATTCAGCATAGTATTGTATTTTGGGTACATGTATTATTTTGTAATCTCAAATTCAATTCAATTCATTTATACTTTAATAATCAATGAAGGGAAATTCTGTATCAGTAATTCCCCATCATGCTCCATCAACCTGGCCACACACTACTTAATTCCCTCTGCTCATATTCCATTATCGGTCGTGTGTCTTGGGTACTACCCACTTTGGTGGCATTTTAAAGTTATTTCTCTTGGAGTGGGGTCATACCTTTACATCAGGGTGAGTTATACTTTAAAAATAACTATAGAAGTATAAGAACCACAGGTGAAACAGGGGAAGCACCACCAGAAAGCTCTAATATAGGCTTGATAAAAGAGGATGAACTATCACCAGTATTGAACTAATCCAAAAGCCTTTGGTGAGCATCCTTATCAAAGGGAAGTGTGAACGGTTGGTCATCTAAACTCACTAGCAAGCTTGTGATTGAAACAACTGGTTCAATCATCTGTTCAAACATAGCAACAGTAAAAAAATTATAAAAAAGCCTCAGCTAGGGCTTGCACAGGTCTTTTAACACCTGTGATTTTTTTACATTTCATTTGTTGATTTTGGCACCCCAGTGTTGTATGTAAGTAGTTCTGCTTAAGGATCAAGGATCTGTAGGGGTCAAAATATTTTTTGAGGAAAAACTGCAGAGGCAATTGAAAAAGTGCAACATCTTAAGAAATGTATTATACTGAGTACAGGCAGTAATAATGATAGATTAGTCAATTTACACCATCAAGTGTTATTTTATTACGGCACTGTGTTTGTGTACAAATAAATGGTTACATAAAAATTTCAGTTGACACATATGACAGCGAATGGTGCTCTTGCTTAAAAGCAACATAGTGTGAGTTCACTCCTCATAGTAATACCAAGAAAGCAATAGACTCAAGCCCCCTCTTTACAGTGAAATCAGTTTTTATCTACAGTATTGTTTTTTGTTTGGGTTTTTTGGGGGAGTTAATATGGTCCCTGATATAAAAAGTCCTTGCTCATTTATGGCACAGGGGTCAAATACTCAAATGCATAATGCACAGTAGCTGAGCCACTGGACCACAATAAATCACTCAATGTTTACTTGGAAAAACTTCCAAAGTCACTCATGTGCTGCCACACGCCCACACACCCATACAAAGCAGGGTTTGCTTGGATAGTACCTAATTACCGCTGAGGGCAAAACAAACTGGCAGAGCTTACAGATTTTCACAGTGCCTCTATTACAAACACATTTAATATAACACACTAAAACAATTGAGAATGTGTAAACTGAGAATAACAAAAAATCAAGATCTTGGTAAGACTTAATGCAGCCATGCTCAAGGCACCAAGGCCAGTATGGTCATTACTATCAATATCAAAAGGCTGAATACACAACATTTTCCACATTTTCTGTTTTTATCATATGTTGATAAATGTTAATAGGTGGCAAAAAAGTAAAGCAGAATTCAGGCCTTGAACAATTGCAGGGTAAAAGATCTTTGTATTGTTAGTAGTGCATGTTTTAAAAGAATGACCTGGTATTTCAAATTTACAGTTCTTTTGAAATTGATTTTAACTATGAGTTTCAAATCTTGGTGGCTTTCCAATTTTTTGTTAGTTTTCTCTTCGGTTATGAAACTATGAAAAACAATTCTCTAGTATATAATTTATGAGTGACAATGGAATGCTCGTACTCTTGCTCATCTCTCGCCTTATCGGGGGCCAGGTAGTGGGGACAGCAGTGGGGACAGCAGTCTCAGCAGTGCTTGGGGAATCTCAGGGCAGCTGAAATACATTGTCCCTCCATCATGTCCTGATTTATCCTGTAGTCCTTTTCCTTGTTGGACATGCATTCGAAAAATGTATGAGCGACCTCAGCTGATTTCTACATGTGGAGAAGTGGCTGTACTCTAAGCATCTCCTGGATGACCAAGCTCCTCACCTCTTTAAAGCTGGGTTTATCCTTGACACGTCTGTGAGGTCTGTGCGGCAAAAATGCGTCACTTTGTGCTTCCACACCCCTCTGTTCTTACTCTATTAGGCCAGGATTTCCACATGGAGCACCTAGAAAAATTATGGACAGATAAAGGAAAGCTAGGTAGACTGATCGGCATTGAATCTGATTAGCAGGCGGATTGCAGTAGCAGTGGCTAGGGCGTCTATCACAGGAAACTCTGCAAACAGGAAACACAGGTTAGTGACCAGGTAAATCTAACTGAGGAAGATTATTAACGTGAGTCATTAACCTGGTTTACAAGATCAGTCCAGTTCAGTGAACTGGTGGGTTGCCAACAAGATGCGGCGGGTGCCGCCCACAGTGTCCCAGATGCTGCAGCTTCAGAGAATGGAGAACAAGCAGGAGTCCAAAGACAGGTCAGGTAAACAAATCAGAGCAGGAACAGGCAGGCTCAGGGGTCCATGAGTCAGAAGCCAGGTTAGGCAAACAGATCAGAACAGGAACAGGCAGTTCTCAGAGCTCCAAAGACAGTTCAGGCAAACAGATCAGATGGGAACAGGCAGGCTCAGTTGTTGGTAAGTTGTTGTAAGGTACGCTAAAAACACTCCCACACCAGGCTCGAGATAAATAATTCGGCACTGATAAGTGGTATCAGGCAGCTTAAATGGAGGCAGGAGCAGGTGGGTCAGATGAGCAGTTATGAGAAATTGGGCATTAAATAATAATTTATTTAAAAATATATAATTAAGTCAGTCATCAGCACCAAGATCTTTTGATCTTTTGTTTTCATTATGGACAGTCCATGACTAGCACAAAAGTCCAAGAACAAAATACCATTCGGGTTCAAAGCTGGGGTTCCCTCACTCATGAACATTTTCCTCCAGCTGTCCCAGTCATTTTCCACATGGGACATTGAGGTCCCCCAGCAGAATGATGGAACCCCCAGGAGGGGTACTTTCCAACACCCTCTGAAGGGATCCTACGAAGTCCTAGTGCTCTGTAGTGCCATTCAGCCAATAGGCCAAATCAACACTCAGAGACTTTTCCCCTCTACCCAAAAAGCGAAGGGATGCAACCCTCTCATCCACTGGGGTAAACTCGAGACTGAGTTGGGGGAGAGCAAGCCAACCCAAGCCCTCAGTCTGTTCCCTTGGGCCACTCCAGAGTAAAAGAGAGTCCAGCCTCTCTCAAGGAGCCGAGTTCCGGAGCCCAGGCTCTATGTGGAGGCATGCCCGACTATTCCTACCAAGTATCACTCCACACCCCTGCACAGGCTCAGGCTTCATCCCCCCAGCGAGTTGACTTCCCCAGAGCAGGTTTGCATGTCCATGGATCAGGTCGCCTCCTCCGTTTCTGACTGTGAGAAGCAAACTAGAATGTTGTTTTCCTAATGCACAATAGCTACTGTAGGAAAAAGACCCATATGACACACAGTATAAAGCAAGATGGATATTGATAGTTAATGATTAGTCTGTGAGTAATTTAAGTGATACAATTTGACCCTGTGTTATTTTATTATCTGTGGCAGTGAATATCTAAAATTATTTTACTTTATTTCTATTGATTGTAAGAGAAGTACTAAATATAATTTGCCAAAACATTTTCTTATGTATACTAGTTATTATTTTTCCGCTATTTTGCTGAGCCATACACCATATAAATTGGTGGAACGAGGCAATGAGTACAGAAGAAATCCCTTTTCTTTCTAATAATGAGCTTGAATAGGAGAAGACCCTTTAAGTTTTTTTGTGTTAATCTGCCCTAAAAGACCTTCTCAAATGTGAAGAGAAAAGAGAAAGACAGGATGTTCAATTTTCTAATAAATAATCGATTATTTTAAATAATTTATAGTCCTTTTCTTTTAAAATAGATTTGTGATTACCATGTATTGCGGGGATAATTTTACATGCAATGTAAATAAGCTACCAACTAAATATACAAAAAGCACTTAGCTACACAGAATATACCTAGCACCTTTGTTATGCATAAATTAAAATGATTTAATTATACAGGCTTTAAAGGAAGGACAGATCCAAAGTAACACCACTATAAGAAGCCAGTTGCCCTTTGCTCCATTTTAAAACAAGCAGCTCTCAAATGTGGGACAAAGCTGAATGAGTTATCACTGCCAGATGTGAAGATGCAAGACATGCTATGGGGATGAATTTGAATACTTTAATTTTGAAACAATTTAGAAGTAATGTAGTGGAAAAGTAATATGCAAATAATGCAAAATGAATAGACCGTCATCAGCTAATATCTTTTTTTTTTAATTCCTGCTATCACTGTAAAGCATGTAAGCAATCATTTTTAAATAATACCAGTGTTTCTTATGTCTCTCAAAATATATACTTTTAATTTTGACTCGAAGGTCAATAACCTTTAAAAGCATATCAATGTTACAAAAATCTAATTTGAAAAACCAATAATTTTAAATGGATATTGTAAAAAAAATACAGTTATTTTGTTTTATGTAAGGTATTTAAATATATTTTGATGTTAACAGATTGTATATGTAGAGAGAAGAGTAAAGTAACAACAGCCACAGCAGATGGGCTTACAGAAGAGGCAATGAGTAAACCTACCCCAACAGGGAAACCATATGTGAACTGGATAGGATCCCAACCTTTAGAGCGTAGCTGTGACAGATGTTTGCCTTTAGATTGCAAGGCTACAACAGCAGTACCAGAAACCTTAAGAAAATAAGTACACCCATGCTCATACGAGCCTGCTAGTATGATGGGGGGCACTTATGATATTTGTTCATATTTGTTCTTTTTATATGCAAAAATGTTAAAGAGTGAAGCTATACGTTGCACATTAAGGTATTGATTTTGCTTTTCATGCTATACTTTAGGGTAGATGTTTAACATAAAAGTGAATGACAATACTAGCCTTAAAGCTTAAGTGTGTAATTTTCAGCCACATCTAACGTCCAGACTGCAGACTCCAGCAACATGAACATCTCCCCCCCACCGCTTCTCCCCCCCAACAGTACGGCGAGCGTTACGGGGTTACGGCGGACGTTACGACGTCCTCATCACCTACCTTCTCAAGTGATGAGGTTTGTTTACATAGATAATTTTACAGATAGTATTTCATTAGTCTGTGTGTTCAGTACCGTCTCAGTTCATCTCTCTCAACTTTCGAGCGTAATGGGCGATCTCGCAATCGCTAGTTGTTGGCTCTGCGCTGCCGTAGCGCAAAGATGTCTGCCTCCATGGCTGCGAGACCCGCTCCTAAGTAAATATAAATAACGAATTCTAAGGCAACGCAAATATTAAGGTTAAGAAGCTGAGCTCGTAGATGATGATAAATAACATAGTTATGTATAATATATTACATTTCTAACTGTATATCCCTGTAATTATTACACACTGTAGCTTTAAGTCTAAGATTGGCCTTCGGGAGTGCCCTTTAGCTATCTATAGCCCGTTTTACATTGTCTCTGCAGCTTTTGAAAGCCAGGGTATAGTTTCCATGCACTTTTTCACACGTACTGTAGTGTACTTGAGGCTTTATTTCCTCCAGAGACAAAGTAGTTTTCAAAATTCCCTGGGCTTGTTGAAGGAGCCAGGTGGTGTTCGGCGAGATATCCTTTCGTCCTTTGCTCCCACTGCGGTAGCAGTAAAGGAAGAAGGTGACTGTACAAATGTTTTTTTATATAATAAATTTGTCAGACTTTAAAACTTCAGCTCTGCAATTACTTTATCAACAATTAGCCTTTTTTATCTGTGACAGAGCAGAATAGCTCTGTACTGTCAGGATACAGTGGCTGCTTCGCTCAGCTAGTTGATGGCTCTCGCTTCTAATGTCAGCCAGTCAGTGGGACATTTCCCATGAATTACTTTATTATATTAGATAGTTTTAAGAGTTCTTTTTTAACACATACAGGTCAGGCTTGCTGCTAGGCTTTGCTAAGCTTAGCCTATGCTAGGCTAACCATTTTTTCCCACCCCTGCTCCCAAAACTGTGTATACACTATCGTATCCATGACATGGTTTTATTCTTTGGTGTTTAAGATTCATCAAACAACTTCAACTCCTCCACCCTTTAAAAAGGGTTATATTTATACTTAGCTGAAATTACACCATTAGATATTAATAAGGGAACTTTTGAAGAAGATTGCTCTGAATTTAATTTTAGTTGCATTATATTGAATAGGGATGATTTAAAATAAACCCCAAAATTTAAAACATTTTTTGTTGGTAAAGATAATTGTTAAATGTCAGATTTTTATTATGTTCATAATCATGTGCTGCTATGTGTTTATAAGTGAAAACGTGAAAACCTTTTAGAGATATGCATGGCCCTTTTTCCCGTTTAAATCATTTAAACATTTCATCCAGTGCTGTCATATCATGAGAGTTTGTTGATTTAGGCTTGAAGCGGGCATAGCACATGAACCGAAATTGAGTTAAGGACTAGCTCTCACTAATGTTGACAACTGCCAGTTTCTGCCTGGAGTGTCATATGATCAGTTATGATGGGTCTTGATATGACTCACTTGGAGCTAAGGCTCTTAGAAAATGGGCCACTGTGACCTTTCTCTTGGGTACAAGAGCTATCTTGTCGAGAACAGCTGATGAAGCTGTTTGAGAAGCACTTTTTCTGTTTCCCTAACGTCTTCAACTTTCATAACCTTTTCTGCCAAAAGCCCTGGTATTCACAGTCTTCATGATATAAACTGATAACCTATGGCAGAGATTTAAGCTCAAAACATCATCTACAGTCAGCATTTTTCTCTTTACTTCTAAGAAAACACTTACAAAATACTTCCATTCTTCAAATAAAAAGGTTTCAAATCAGTATATCAAACAAATGAGGTCATGATGCTGAAAAAAAGATGCGACCATAGAAAAATGCAATATTTATGGACAAGCAGGGATACAGTATAAGCCTAAATTTCTTTATTTGTCATAATTTCTATCTTTCTGATTTTTTCCTTTGTATCCTGGCCACTATTGAATGCTTGATGTTACATTTTTCTTTAGGTGTCAGAATGCATGTTACAGATAACCGGCATGCTGTTTAATCTCTTTCCTGTGTCATTTCTAGATACCCCACAATTGAAATAATGTTGATATTTTATATTGCAGATTTAGATATATGTAAGAATACCCTTTAGGGACTTCTACTCTACTTTGAATTAGGACTTGGAATAATCATACACTATGAAATTTTATTCGTCTTAATTATGAAAAGGCTATGTGGAACCAGCAGAGCAGCAGTTGATTAAAGTGCAGCAGAGATTCATCGAATCTGGCTCAGTAGATTAGGAGTCCATTTAACAAAATGTTATGTCCTTAATGGGAAGGTAATAAGATGGTCTTTATCTTTTATTGAAAAAAGTCAAGTCATTTCTCAGCATGGTGATATACGCTTTTAAAGAAGTAGTACTCTGAGCAAAAGAGGTAGAAAGGAGAGCTACAAATATCCTGGAAATAAATCACTTGGAATATACCTTTACTGTGTGCAAGTTTACTATACATGGCTCACATTTCCCCACAGGGGTAGTATATAAAATCTGTTATTCATAAGGTGGGGATAATCACTTAAGAAGATTATTCATCGTGCCATAGTTATGATGGGTTACATAAATGCAAGTAAGAATGTAGATAAGTCAAGTGTGCAGTAGTCTATAGAAGATGTCAGAGTATAGAAAATGAGGTCCAAAACACTTGATCCAAAAGCTGCACTGTTGTATAATGGGCTACATATTCTACTAAATAAACATTTTCAGAAGTAGGGTTGCCCTACAGTGGTTTGTAAGACCTGACAAGATCTAAAATGCAGTTTTGATAGTGTTATTTTAATCATTTATTCTACATTTTGTGTTTCAAAACATAAAGTTATATGCCCAAGTTATTATTAGCTACACACCAAAGAAATGGATGGATGGATGGATGGATGGATGGATGGATGGATGGACGGACGGACGGACGGACGGACACATATACTGTAAATGTGTTATACTGCTATCCCTTCACCAAACTCATGCCCAAAGACTTGTTTGGCAAAGCTAACTAGGGGGCCTGCTCACGACACCAAGGGCCTGGCAGCTCTTGGTCGATCTAGGGAGGCAGTTGCGATTCCCGGATCACATTGCAGCCACGACACTCTGCCCGGACATGGTGCTGTCATCAACTTTCACCAGGCAGGTTGTACTGCTTAAACTAACTGTTCCTTGGGAGGACAGAATAGGGGAAGCACAGGAGAGGAAGAGGGCTAAATACGCAGAACTCGTGGCTGAGTGCCGGAGGAATGGCTGGAAGGCCCGCTGCGAGCCTATTGAAGTGGGCTGCAGGGGCTTCGCAGGCAGATCTCTACACGGTGTCCTTCGACTCCTAGGGATTTGCGGTCTGCAGAGATGAAGAGCCACCAAGAACATCTTGGAAGCAGCTGAAAAGGTTTCACAATGGCTCTGGTTGAGGAGGGGGGAAGCGTGGCGTAGTGCGCTACCTGGACATAAGTCGGGGAACAGATCACCCCCGGCTGGGTTGTCCGAATGAGGGTGTATGACTAAGACCTGAAACACCCAGTGATCTTGGGAGAGTCACTGAAGATGTGTCCAGGTTCTGAGATGCTAACCAGTGGGAACTTTCCACGCTCAATGAACACTAGATAAATCAAAGTAATCACTACACATTTTCTTGTATTGATAACAAGATTTGTTTCTTTGAAAGATAATAAAAGGCAAATAACATTAATTGATCTATAAGGGCGATTTTCAATTCCTCCTAATGCTTTTTTTTTCAATAAACTTTCTTCCAAGCTAATTAACTAAAAGATGAATAGAGACTAATGTGAAAAATTGGGAAGAATGAAATTCACAGTTATTTAGTTACATGGTTAAAAATTAAGAGATGACAATATAGCCCTATAAGATGAATTTTTGAGTAGGTTAGATTTGGTCAGTTAGGGAGTTAAATGTATGGAAAAATTACGAAAGAATTAAATCCATGACACTTCCCCGCTGTCATTTAAGACATATAAACTCTGCTTTAGATGTGTAATTCATCTCTCTGGATGTCACTTCCCTGCTCTATTATCTGTTGACAACCCAAGTGGCTGCGGTGATAATACCGGCAGGTTAATCTAGCAGCCCTTGTTTTGGACGGGCATGAGATGAAGGAGAGGATTTAGAGAGCTGTTCTGATGCCCCCTTGTGTGTGCTAATTAACTGGTACAGATTATTCCTCTCGTCCAACTGCCTCCCTGCATACAACTGCCGATGCCAGCCCTTCTACCTCTTGCAAAAACACAAAGCCTTGTGTTCAAAAACTCTTGACGTTTGGCGTTGGATATTTATGCTGCTACGCGGTCTAATGAATTTTCCTGGGACCGAGAAGTCAAGCCTTTGGAGAGATACAATTAGAGGTGTCAAAGGCCTTGACACAACCTTATGTTGTTGATGTTATGCTATTCCTAATTATCCCTCTTCAAACTGGCCAGGCCACCCTGGATGTGGATCTTTTTATCTGTGTAGAAAGCAATCTTCAATTGACTCAGTATCCACAGCAATTAACAGTTAACAGGATTGAACTGATAGTTGACAGTTATAGCACTGTGTTTTTATATTTCTAAATATTACTTTTTTCTTCTTTTTCTCTTATTTTTTCGATCTATATATTTTAGCCAAGAAGATTTTCAAGTAGTTTATTGAAGAAGGAATGTATAGATATGTATATAATGTATTCATCTTTTTTCCATTTATTTTCAGACCTGTAAATATTAAGATGTAAAAGCAGAATTTATTCTAAGGTCTCCTAGGGATTTGGAGATACACTGCTTTCCTGTCTGAGGTAGAATCTTGGTTCCAATGGAGATTCCAGAAAAAGAGAGATCTACGACAGGTGATCAGACAATAATCGAGATTGGAGCAATATTTGAGCGCTGCTGTCACAAGTATAATGGAGAGCTTGGTGTAGCTTTTGTGGAAAGGGGGTAGGTTTCCTATCATTATAAGAATTGACAGGTTTCAGCACCAGTAAAACGCTCTCATGTATTTACAGTTATTTCCTTTTAAAGGGGAGAATTTCTTCAAAGATATTTTCAACCGCCTTCCTTGTCTCTCAGTTTCCCTACCCCTCCCTTTCTGTGTGTATCTGTGAAAGATGAAGTCTTTAAGGCCTACACTAATCCTGTCATTATGCTGTCGTCTTCACTGGCATATGTTATCTTCTCACTTTCTTGGTTATCATGTGGACTAAAGTAATTATTGTGCTACAATTGAAACATCAAGTAATTACTTAATTTTCTGCGTTAACCATCCTTGGTTTGATGCCACACTTCAAGTGTGAGATGAGTGTGTTTATGGGTCAGCTCCGGAGAAGGGTAAGAATAGCAGTCAGGATTTTATGCATCTCTTGGCACATGAGACACCCACCCAAGGCCATGAAGAATATAACATGCAGAGTAATGTCATTTAGACCTTGGCAAGCTTCTTGTGTCCCACTCAGGGGACTATCTCGCCTCCACAGCCCTTTTTCTCTCACCCTCCTTCCTCCATGCTTTCCCTGCGTTGTCTTTTTATCTTCTCCACTATGTCATGCCACATTGTTTTTTGTTTCTTCACTCGGTTCCTGTTCTCTTTTACTCTTCTCATCACTCTTCTCTATATCCTTTTTTCATTATGATTGTCTTCTTGTCTTCCATTACATCTTTAGTTGCTGCTGCAATATGTCATCTGCAACCAGACCAACGCCACACAGAGTACCACAAAATGCTGCAATGTCATGATCCAGAAACCCCACATTAACACTGGGATTTCACCAAGAGATTATTTAAGTGTTGCGTGCCTGCCAGGCAGGGTTCCTTGTAGTAATCTCTATAGCCCAGTGAATGCAGTCGGACTGGGAAAGAGGGGATTTAGATGAGTTTGAGGCCTGATTGGGTTCCAGAATGGGTGCAGTGTGAAGCTTTTCGCACTTTCAATATTTCAATTTTTTTTAGCTTTGGCTTTACAAGGTGGGGGAGACAGCTAAATGTGTCACAGAGAAACTGAGGTTAAATCCCTGACAGAAGGATCCTCTTCTTCTCAGCTCGCCATGTATCCTTCTGAGGTTTGCAAAGTAATTTAATTTGAGGTAATTGTAGCGAGGAACCATAATTAAAAGGATTAAGATGCATGCCATTTACAGATGGGCTAAAAGAAATTAAATGATGGGGCCGCTGGCACCATTTCTGCCCCATACCGTCTTTCTTTTCATTTCCACTCCTTTGTCAGTGAATTCAGATTTGCATTATTCAATCTGTCATAGGATCAAATGTTGGATAAAAATAACCACAGACGTTCAAAGCAATGACACCACTTGTCTGCTAACTAAATGTTGCTGCCTTGTGTATATTTTATTTATTTTATTTTTAATATGCTTGTCACTGACTCACAGTGTTTCAATTGTGTTTCCAGAAATGTAAGTCCATATATTTGTGTGGGATGACAGTGTGTCCTCGAATCAACGTGGTCACCCTCTCACAGTGGCGGAGGTCCCTGACCCCATCAGGGAGTCAGAGTGCCTGCTGATTTTTTGACATTGAGACGGAAACAGACAAAGGAACTCATCAGATGTCCGATGTCTTGGTGACACTGTCAGAGGAATTGCTCTTGACAGAGTGCCACTTAAAATTTACTAGCTATTTGGTATTTCAGCAGCTGATGGCTTTCTTGCTGTCATTTATATTACCGAAGGGTTCCTAACAAAAAATAAATAAAATAAACAATGTTTTAAACTGCAATGCAAGAATTCTCTTTTTTATCTTAGTCAAAGAGATATGCCTAGGTTCAAAGGACAGTATTATGCAAAAGGGGAAGTAATGGGGTAAAAAAAAAGCTATGTTAATTATTTAAGTCTATGTATAACCAACCCATGGTTTGAATCTGTTGTTTTCATGAAACAAGTTTGATTTTGAATGTGTTGCTTAGTTTTTATAGTAATAGTGTCTTAATTTGTTCAGTAAGCAAATATTAATATTTTAATTCCAGTTTTATCCAGTATTAACTGTAATGCCAGACACCCATTGAATTAGTGTTAAAACTATATGATAAAAATCGTTTTGTTGAAAAGTCTTTTTTAACAAAACGATTGGTGTGAGGGATTGCATTCGAGTGAATGAGTCGATGCAATCAACTTGTTTTCCTTAGATAGAAAACTTTGAATCAATTTGACTGTTTGATCTGATGAACTGCAAAGTGCCTTGAGATGACTTGTGTCGTAAATTGGCGCTATAGAAATAAACTGAAATGAATTTAATAGAAATATCTGGCATGTCTTCTGATGCTGAATTTGAAGCAGCACTCCTCAACTTCCAGTGTTTTAGCTCTAAGATGCTCCACAAATCTATGTTAAGCAGGTAAGCCTGCTAAAATTCACCTATAAGAGATGGATAATCATTTGCGTTACAATTTAGACAATCAGTAAGTAGGAAGAAAAAGTGTTGCACTTTTAAATAGCTGGAAGTATTTATATTATTTGTAGGTTTTTTTTACAGTCTCTTTGTCCATGTTTATTTTAGGAAACAATAGATGACGATAATCAATTGAAGTCCACTTCTATTAGATTTGTATAATTAAGGACAGATTTAGGCACCAGCCACACAAAGCCAGATTTGATTGTATTTAACAAATCTAATAGAGGGTCCCACCTGCTTAAAATTCAACTTCCAATATTTAAAAAGTTTGTGCACAACCTGAACTATTTATTACTCACCTCTCCATTGGCATGCACACCTTAACAAAAACGACACAATGCAAGGTTTCAGAGTGTTTCAAAAGCTATTCATTTTCTTAGAGTAATGTTCAAACTTGCCTTGCTTGTATGGCAGAGTTTGTCCACAGAAAGCTTCTTTTTCAGTTCTGAATGCATATTAATATCATTATTGTTATTATTAGCACATAGTTTTCCATAATCTTCAACACTTGTTGCTCTATCACAACAACTGCTCTCTGATCCTTGCAGTCAGACCAATCTTCCCAGGTTGGTTGCACCTTCGCAGCCTGGTGTATTCACCCAAAAGCTTTAACAGCCTCTTGATCACTAAAAGCGTAAAAATAAATCCTTTTGGTATCCCAGCTGTGGTTTGCTTTAAGCCATCAGTCTGCCATAGGAACAAAATAGCTATATGTTACACTGTCCCCAAACAGCAACCTGTAAAGCAAGTTTTCAGCTACATCTCTTTCCTTTTCGTGGGTTAATTTATTTTCTTCAAAATTAATGTACTTCTAGTTCAAGTCCAAAATCCAGGATATATTGAAAGAGCTTTATGGTGTGGACATAAGAACTTTTAATTCTCCTCATGTGAAAGAGCCCCTGCAGTTGAAATAGATACTCTAGACTGAAAAAGGCTAACCCTTTAATATAGAATGCAAGCGTCAGAGACAAAGTATGGAGTAAGGTGTACCTTAGGACAATTAAATGTAAAAGCACATGGAACCCAAAATGTACCTTATAATACCACTGCTTATGATTTATGTGGTGAATTTTTAGATAATGGATAGAAATTGTTTTTATTTCTTTTCACAAGATTGCTAATAACTGTTTTTGAATGATGGTGCTGAATTCAGCTGGATTTTTATCTTTAAAGAAATTCAGTCCTTAAATTTTTTTTTTCATTATTTCATCAATATTGAATCCTATTTTCTATAGTTTAGTTAATCATCTTACATCTGTTTTTGTCACTTTTGTGGAAGAGAGAAATGTGACTGCAAAGGACGATTGCAATATAGGTAATAGCTTAAATGTCCTTGACAAGTGCACAGTTTGCAAAGGAGCAAATTTAATTTCCATGGTTTGAAATTTCAAAGGTATTACCTGATGTAATTGCTTGACTGGGGAATCCATAAATCATTGTTCAGTAAGGTCATCATGTAATTTCTGCCCTAATGCTGGCATTTATTTTCCTGGCATCGTCTCTTTCTTCTGATTTAATCTAGCTAGGTCATTTGAGAGATTAATTGCTGCCATCTTCAAAAACAACAAATTACTTTCACACATGTCGCTAAATTAATAGGCCACAACTGCATGTAAAAAAAAAAAAAAAAAACATGAACTGCCAAAACAATCTTGTACCAACCTGCAGGTATAGACATCTCTGATGTTGGTCTGTATTAAATGGCACAAATTTATGTAAAGATGTCAAATAAAAAATCAATATTTCAAACAAATAAACATATACTTATAGGAAAATATCAAACATCAGTGAAATATTTATTTTTATTTAAATACAGTGCAAACCACTTAATTTTTTTTCATTTGTCTGATAAAGCTGGTTTGGTCACTGATCCTCTTTTATGACCTTTACCTTGAAGTAGTTGTTTCAGTTGCTGCAGCTTTTGTTTTTTTTTGTTTTTTTTTTCATTCCATTTTGTTAGAGCAGAAATTTGTCAATTTACTGACCTTATTTTGTTTGCTTATTCAGTTATAATAGGGGGGCATTCAGAGTTTATTTTTGTTTTTTTTTATTCAAGCATTATTTTACATTAATTGCATCTTTTATCCAAGTGCCTCCTTCTTTTCACTTTTGTTTTTTTTTCTTTGTATTTACTTTGTATTGATACAAATTTATGTTTATTCATGTTCCATTCCAATACATTTTTTATTTGTTTTTGAAAAAAACATAAAGGAATCAAAGAGCATGCACTAAAGTTGACTTTCTTTTTCGTTTTCTAAAGACATTTAGGAACATTGCTGGCAGAATTAAATTTTTGTTTTTGTTTAAAAATGCTCTCTTCTCATGGTAAATACATAGGAATTGTATGTTGGGGCATACTGAAGCCCCACTTTGTCTCACAGATGGAAACTGGAAGATGTTTCTGGGTTGCACAGCCCTCCTACAAAGACGTGATGGACACTTAATTACTTGGCTGACAGAAGTTATTTGCCACCTGCACCCAACAGGGGTCTCGGCCAGACCCTGACCTCCTCTTCCTCCCAGTATACCAACCAGCTCACAAAGCAGATTATGCATATGGCTATTGCTCACATTTCCTGTTTTCATTAACAGCTTCTCCTTTTATTATTTCTTTCCATTTCACCTATTATTCAAAACCAACACATGAACTGAATGCATAATCAATTACAGACATATTTTCTTTGATGCTATTTATAGGCATTTGGCATAACCTTGAATTAAATAAAAAGAAAAAAGTATTATTTCCCCATATCTTTTCTCTATATGTGATCAACTGAATTTTTTCCTGTGTAATATGTCCTTTTTATGATGAACATTGATATATATCAATGCAAGTGATCCAGTATCTTTAAATGTAGATTATAAATATATATATATATATATAAAAAAAAAAAAAATATATATATATATATATATATATATATATATGTATATATGCCAGCTTTCAAAAAATAAAATTGTTAACACCACTATAATAGAGGCAAATGATTCTTGCAATTAAAGAGGAGGTGCTAAATTTTCTGTCACTGCCAATTTAAAGTCAGAGCGATGTGTAAATTTTGACACATTGGCATATTTAACAGCAGATATCACTATGAATTGCACAACGCATGCTAAACTGAATAAAAAAGAAAAGTACCAGCAAACTGTTAATGAAACAAGCGCCAAAAGCTCAAAGTTCTTTCCCTTTAGATGTATATATTCTAATTTATGTACATTTAGAAAAAAACACATTCAGAAAATCAGAATATACTGTAATCCATTCACTTTTTTTTTTCTTATCAAATTGAAAAATTTCTGACCTTAAAGTAATTTTTCAAACATGCCTTTTATCGGTTTAATTTAGCACACTTTTTATTAGACAGCATGACACTGTCCTTTCCCTAAGGTAATTATGAATAAATGTATGTAGGCAGAGCCCAGTCTGAAATTACAATTATTAACAGAGAGGAGAGACACTTCAGGACTGCAATTACAGAGTTCTCATGGGAATAACATGGGTCTGTTTTATTATCCGAGCCGAATCCTTGGGGCTCAAGGTAATGATCAACATGGAAACTTACATCTTTCTGTCAGCCCATCACCGTACGATGTGTCTGTGCCTTAGTCCGATCAACTCTTTACTGTTCTTTCCCATTCCTTGTCCCTGTTTTATTTTTCACTAAGCAGTAATTTTATTATTACATGTTCATATTTAATAAATTAGGATATGTGTATCGAGGCTACCTGTTGTCAGATTAAAAGCCACCTTTAGGCAGATATTAAACAAGCTTTTCCTTAAACCCATGTTTCTTTATTAATTTATTAAAACATGTATATTATGGCCCTAGTTGGCTGTTGGACCTTACAAATGAGTAATTGCAGGCGGCATGAAAGACGTATCACCATATCGTTAAATCTAAAGTTGTTTCCAACTTTCAGGATTTCACTTAAGTATTATCGTCTTTTATTAGAGGCAGCACGTCTGATCTAAATAATATGGCATTGGAAAACTATTGTACAAATGTTGGGGAAAGTCGTTCTTTCCTTGCCTCATACTTATTACATAAAAATGATAAATTGTTAACACAGTGTTATATCGTGCCTGATAGTGCTATTCAGAATTATTAATCAAGTAGTTGTAAGCCCATGCTGGCGATTTAACGTTCAGACAGAGGAAACCCAGCGCTTGCAAGTCTCAGTGGTGCAACTTGCATCTATATGCTGCACTCAATTTTCAATTTGCATGCATATCTATTCAGAATTGGTCTATATAGACCTAATTATAGCTTCAAAACCATAAATACATCATGAATTTTGGCAAAACAACAAGGAAGCACTTTTCAGTTCCTTAAAAATCTTTTTTTTTATGTGTGTATGGAAACGGATGTAAACACAAAACAAAGAAACAGTGAGATTATAAAGAGAAGAATAAGCAAACTAGACATCTTAAATTACAGTAGCTACAGACATAGCTCCATAAAAGTGTATAATTGTAATAGTTTGTCTCTTTCTTATGTTAAAACGCAATCATAATGACTTCAAACAAAAAATGTGCAATCAATCAGAGGACTCTAGATAACTTTAGCTTTAATAATGTAAAAAAACAACCTATTTAGTCCTATTGTGTAAATAACATGAAGTCAGTGTAAAACCATGCTATATCCTAAACCATGTCTTTAGAAAATGGTCAATTTAAAAAAAATGGTTTCATTGCATTTAATTCATTACTGTGCTTATTTTCAAATGGCCATCAGCAGTCTGCAACATGATTCTCCCTGACATAATGAAAATGCAATTCATGCATGGCACTTTAATAACAAGTCATAAGTGACAATTTCTTGACATCTTATCTCTCCCAGAAAAAAAATCAATATGTGTTTAATAGAAACAGCCACATAACAAACAAAACCACGAGGACTTGGTGTAATATGATACACCAGGATGCAACTGAACTGAAATACTGAGCAGCACAGTTTATATATTCTTCTATTTAGACGGTGAAACGATTTGATGCCTTTCAGATTTAAGGAAATAAACTTTACAGTCATGCTGAAAGGGTACTGGTTGAAGCCAACACAGCGCTGTTTTGTAAATGTTCCTTCAGGTATCAATCATCCTAATTTAAACGGTCGTGCTCATGTGCTCACCAGTCACATTGATAAAAAAATCAATCAAATTGTTCTAATTTTTTGTTTGTTTAACAAATTTTACGAACTGACCCGGTAGGAGCAGTTTATAGGCTTATGTTTCCTCTGTCTTCTTATTTTGAGTATAAGAACAGTTGAGATAACTTAATTTGTGAGTTTGTTTTATTGGACCTACTGTATCATGGCCTAAAAAATAAAAACAAAATCTGAATGCAGTCAGTAAAATCTATCAAATAATAGATTAGATGAAAAGTGGTTATGACAATAAAAATGTGTCTTACCTTGTAAGAGATGATGGTGAAATCATTTAATAGCATTTCTGTGGTCCAAGGAAAGAAACAAGTGCAAAAACTTTATTTAAAATGTTTAAATAAATAAAAAAAGCACTAATACAGTTAATATGCCTTTGATTAAATTATGCTGTATTTCAAGTTATGCTGTCAGACTAAATAACAGATACAAGTATGTTCTTTTGATTTTATTAAGGTGAAGTATAATAAGAATATATATAAAAAAAAACATTTATTTTAAATTTATTTCATTTAAAAAACAAGTCATGGTTGGTTTAAAATCGTTATAAACTTTTGAAAGTACTATAAACGGGTAACCAGAGTTCATTACAGTATTAGTTCATTAAATACAATAAATTTTGGGATAAAACTACAGAAATGCATAGATCGTAATATAAGTGGTCATATTAAGCAATGTTGTACTACTATTTGACTTCTGCAGCACAAGGGCATTGTGCTACTCTCATTGTTAAGCAACAGAAATTGGGCAGTGCTTGATGAAGCAGCCAGAACAGAATGCACCAAGTAATTCTGGTAGCTTCCTGTATTTTTTCTGTTTTGCAGTTTTTATGCTAAATATGTTGCAATAAGAACTATGCTGCACTGGAGTTGAGTGAAGTTCACAATTAAAACATTCCTTTTGGGTAAAGCTTATAATTATTGTATGTAATGGATAATATCTGTTAAATAATGTAATATATTTAATTGTCAATACCATCTAGTGATAAAAGTTGATTTGAAAACTTTTCATTCCTATCTTAAAATAGAAAAAATATTGTATTACTCATCCACAGTAGCAAACTAAATATGAATTTGTTACTACAAGTAGTGATATTCTATCATATGGGTCTTTAAAATTGTTCTTTTGCATTCTATAGTTTCATATTTCCATGACCTGTTCAACAAAGCTTTAACCAGGAGGAAAGCAGCAGTACATCAAATGTATGCGGATTATTATTTATTATCCCTGAAACCACTCTCGGATCCTAAAATGCACAATGCGTCTCGGCTACCGTGGATATATTGTGTATCTGCCAGCACACATCATGCAGAGACATGTCTGCAGGAAAATAATACAGCTAAAGACTAAAAGTGTTTTGAAGTGTAGTGAATAGTCCATGGTGACTTGTTCAGCTTCTGCAGTAAAAACATTTCTCCTCTACTCCATCCTATTTTGTATAGGCTACTGTTGTTTGGTTGGAAAGTGCTACACAGATAACATTTGTTTTGAAAACGTCTCTGCACTGAGGCAAAAAGTGAGGATGTGTTGTATGTCCCCATAGATGTGGTGGAAGATGTTTTTGTGAATTTCTACCAAATCTCTTTGCTTGTGCCTCCTGGTGAGAAGAAAACACTATACAGCTTTTTAATCAGGGCTTCTATTCACAGTTTTCTTTGCAGTGTTCTCTTTTCCCAGAACTTTAAGCAGTTTTCACATACAATGAAGGAGCAGAACTACATGTTCTTCGCATCATTGTGCTTGTTCTGTATTGTATATTATCAGCTAAGTGCAGCAACACAATGTTTTTATGTTACTTACTGAAGTAGTAATTATAACTGCTAATAACTTTTGCCTTTCAATGGTAATAACTTGTGATTGAACAGGTTCTGTCCTATTCTTTTACCCACCAACTGTTGGAAATGGCTCCAAAGATATAGAAAAAGGACTCAATGGATTAAGTTATGAAAAAAATGGTTAACTTTTTCATCTCTTTTCTACTTTGTTTTTGTTTAACCTGTTTTTTGTTCCCAGCTATTATATTCTACCAGTTTAAGATCATAATACTACCCAATCATGTTGCACAATAATGTAAAAAAAACACATTATGATTTAAATCTCATATTGGAAAATCGGAAATGTTGCTAGGGTACATGCATTTCAATATATATATACAAACTAATCTGAGAATTCTATAGAGAAGTATAAAGTAAAAAAATATTCATTAGTTATCATGTAAGTTATGTAAATGAAACTCTTTCCTCAGCAAGCTTAAGATTTTTTGTTTTAATCATGGATTCTCACCTTCACTTCTCTTTAAGCCTCTCTTTAAATTTGCCTGATCCTTTTTTTTTTCAACCGCCCTTTAATCTGAAACTCAAGCTTTGTCTTCATTTTCTATTTTGACTCCCTCCTGCCCTTCATGTCCTCTCATGAGAAGCAGCTACTGGCCTCAAAGGGAGCACTAGAAAGGATCCATCAGCCAGACTGCTATTCTCAGGAGAATGCATCCTGTGTGTTGCTCTGCTCTGCTCCGTTCACTATTATGTCTATCCAACCTCAGATCGCCTGTACTGTAGATCACAGGCTGCTTTTTCTTTTCTGTTCTTTTGCAAAACTGATAGAGTTATAATTCTATGGCTTATTGGACACTGCTAACACATATATTCCCAAGCTATTTGAGATATCTTTACTACTTGCGTGAACCAGATTTATTTTCAGGGCATAGTTATGATAGGGTATATAATTATGTGCAGTAGCGGGTGTGGTAATGCATTGACCTTATATGTGTTTATGTTGTACTGAGAAAAATCAAAGGGTCAAAAGGAACACCTATTGCAGGTTTAAGGCGCAAAGCTTTAATCTGGGAGACATATCTGGAGGGGTTTTTGAGTACCAGCTGGGGATGTTGGCATGGTACATTTGAGCCTCAGTGCTAGACTAAAACAAAGCCGCATTTATCCCAAATAACAACATCTGGGTATGCTTAACAGCGTGGATAAATAAACAAGCCCTATGGACAATAAATCCCCCCACACTCAGTCATTCTCACACACCCCTCTTTCTATTCCCTCTTGGCTTTCCGAAGGCTGTTTTGGTGTGGGACTGGCACATCAGTGCTGATAGTGTGCATCCAATTAATTAGCCAAATGTTATCTCATTAGTGATAGCCAAAAGAGTAAAGCCAGAACACTCCCTTGCAGTTGCAAACATCCTCTGGTCAACACTGAGCTTCTTTCCCTTATCCTCCATAACCTATGATCTGTTGATCATGCTGCTCGGTCAAAGCGTCCATCATTAGTGGGCTATTCCTCATGGTGTCCATTTATTCCACAGCTCCTGCAGAATTAAAATTGGACAGCCTCAGGCCTGTACTAATAGCCCCGCATCACAAGACTGTCTAATGGTTTCTCTGTCTTTAAGGTATCTGTCTTTGTGGACCTCTGCATTATTTTCACAGTGCTGTAAGCAAAAGTCAGCACCATCTGACACACAAATGAATCCCTGGCATTCCTCAACACCTGTGCCTCTATGTTATTTAAAGCACTCAGGGCTCTGCACCAGCCACCAGCTATTTGCTTGTACTTGTCAAGTGTGTGTATGTGTGTGTAAGTATTCTAGGATGAACTTGTTCTCAATAATGTAGAGGCTATGAGCAACAGCTATGCACAGAGAAATAGCAAAAACAAGTTGAAAACCATTTTTTTCAGACATAAAAGAGGAATTGATATATCTTTTGGGGAAAACTGCAGTAAGTTAAAAAGGTATTTAATGTTTTTGGGTTTTTTTGCACATGAATACAAATAACCTTATTTCTTTTGGAATTATTATTTTTTTTTTTTTTTATAGTAGAGATGAAAAATCGGTTCTTTCTATCCCCTTCTTTGCATATTTTTGAATATATTCTCCCAAAAAATTTATTTCTGCTGAAACCCACTGCACAGACTTTAGGACTTGTATTATCTGCTCTCCCTTTCAGCAAACCAAAGATTTATAAATTATGTTGGTCTTTGTCATTTAAAAAATAAATATATTTAATTTTAATGAATGCTCAATGTCATATGTCAATATTTTCATGGAGCTGAATAAAAACTAAACGATCAATGTGCCAAGGTTAAAAAAGTGACACCTGTATGGGTTCCAGGTTGGTGAAATTCATTTAAAAGACCACCCTTGTTTCTTCATTTTTTTATTCTTAGAATATATGAAAAAAAAAGGTCTATTAGTTTTACTGTTATTTTGTTCTTGTTCCTCACCTTGACAACACAGGATAAGGCTTAAATTTAAAGGGCTGTTTGTCAAGCAGGAATATAATAGTGATCCCCAGCTGTTAAAGTGCAAGACCACAGTTGCACTTAAAAATCCATCTTTAGTTCTTCTAAAAAACAGGAGGTAACGTCACTTTTTCTGGGCTCTTGAAGGCACAAACGGATGAAGCAGCTATAGCAATTCAAACGTAACATAAATATATCTTGGCAGATTTAGATTTTAACAATCTGTTTGATTATTTTCTTTCAACCAAAAAGATGTACCTGGCAAAAAAAGAGACAAACATCTCTTAACAGAAAAAATAAAGATATAAAAGCTCAAATAGTAATTTTTCTATGGTGCATTTAAAAAGCTACAATGCTTATTTGAACTGTGTCACAATTTGTCAACAACCAGGAGGTACTAAGACAACAAAAATATGATAAAACCAAAAACGTAGAACTCTTACACTTGTAAGAGTTTCTACTGGTACTGTAAGAGTTTATACTGTGTCAATGGCCATGGAAAGGAAATACGTTTTTAACTAAAGGGATTTTGTTGAGAAGGCAGCGAGACGGAAGCATATGGGATTCTACAATCTTGGGGTGGTCCACAGCAAATGTCTAGTCAGCTTAATGTCCTAAATTTGATCACGGAACATTGAGGAGAATATTACTAGTGTCATTAAAAGTGTATCCATTTTAATAAGATCTTGAAAACAGAATGGTACTAGAATATTTCACACTCTAAAAAATAACAGGGGTGTATAATAATTTTGATTCTGTTTAAATCTGTTTTATCCAAAACTAGTTCCAGAAAACACCTTAGTATGATATGTTAAAAACGGTACATTGAAACACCATACCCCTCTAAGTGCTGTCTGGCTTTTCACATACCTAATGATATTATAACAATTTATGTATACATATTTAAAGCATTATCATGTCTTGAGTTAAATGATGTCGTCCAGTTTGCATGTTTTCATTTAGTAAAACTTAACAGTTGGCTTACAAAGGTTAAAAATGTAGTTATAATTAATTATTGTTTGTGCTTTTGACTTCTGTGTACATTTGCTAGTCTCCTGTAGAGAACATGTATTTGGTCCATTTGAAACATGCCAGCTAACTTCCTAAAAGGTATTTTATTCAAGTATTATGTTATTTTTCTGAAAGAGGTGGGGCAATTACAGTTAATGAACTATTGGGCACAGTATCTACATGCTTTTGGGCATGTTATAACATCAAGAAAATAAGAAAGAATCATGCATCATTGACATTCACCAGTCTGCTCTTGAATAAGCAAAATAAGACATAAATACACCAAATATCAATGTTGCATTCAGATATACTCATACTGATTCATGAACCTTTCATGTTCCATTATTTCCCAAATAATGTGAATTTGGGGAAAGGCCATCAGTGACATCATGATTGGGATGCTTTCATTGTAGACATTTATCTACCAATACAAAAAAAAAAAAAAAAAAAAATCCAAATGTCACATAAATGGCAGGTCTGTAAGTAGTTTCTGTGCTCCTCACTGCACATCCTGAACATGATCACAGCCTTGCCTGTCTTTGCATCTCCTTTCTCTAACAGCTCCTAAGATTTGGCTTTGGCAATCTTTATTAAAGTAATTATTACCACCTCCATTTTGATATAACGCATTACTTCTCCTTGCAGTTGAGTGCGCTGGATTTACTTGTTTAATGTCTTTCATTTAGACACAGAATGGAAATGAATTACAGGGCTGGTACATATCCTAAGTACTGAATCATGCATGCCAGTTGGGGGACTATGTTGAATAGATCTGATGAGAAACAATCTGGTCTGTTAAACGGAAGTAAAACCAAATGAGCCAAACTGGATGTTAACTTTGTGTGGCAAGTACCCATATTTACATCATATCAATGTTGTCTAAATATGGTGGCATATTTTTGTTTAATTAGCTATAAAATTAGAAAGACATGGTATTTACAATGTAGGAGTCAAACAATCTAAAACAAACTTCCTTTTTATAGTTTATGAATTACACAATCAAGATCATTTAACTTATATAAAAAAAACCTTCAACACTGTATAAATGCTAATAAATGCTATAATTGATTAATATATTCCCACTTTTAAAACCATATTTTCACTCTTGGTTTAGTTTGGCAAAGAAAACATATTTATTATCTGTTTGATGTTTTTGTTTTTACACCATGCATATAACCTTTTGTAGCTGTTACATGAGCATAACTCTCACACCACATTTCTTGTATGAATGATTTATGTATGTCTCATTATTATTCCTAACTCAAGATGCAATGAAGAAATATAGTGCAGTATTTGGCCCTGATGGATTTCTTGTGTTTTATCTTTTTTGTCACACCTAACTAGTTCAGGTTACCAGACAAATTAAAATGTTAAAGCAAAGTAACCCGAGCAGATCCAAAAAGTGGTGTTCTTACATTTAGATTATCAAAAGAAAAAGATTTTAAAACCACCAAAACCCTATGCAAAAGTGATTACCCCATAAAGTTACAAATTTGTAACTACCAGTTTATCCCAACCTTGGGTGCAAAACCATTGGTTATTTACAAAAGCTGGTAGTGAGTTTTTAGCCTGCCTTTCTTTGCAGAATTTATTTAAACAACCACAATAGGGAGCTTTTCAGCATGAACTAGCTATTAAACAATACGCCATGGCATTTGTCGGATTTATGTCCACACTTTGACCAGGTCAATCCAAAGCCTTTATTTTGGCCTTTCTAAAACTCTTACTTCCTGGCATTGACACATGGAGCTCAGGATTTTCTACTCCTTAATCATAACAGGTCTTAACTAAAGCAACCTTATACTGTCATACCAGTATGTCAGACTATATGGGGGCTCCGGCATTGCGGTGGCTCCTTGGCGCCTTCGCTCTTGGGGTCCCTTTGGGCGTCTGAGGCTTTGGGTCTCCCAGCACTGGACTTGGTGCTCTGGGGGGGGCGCCTCTTCAGCTCTTCACAACCACTATTGAGCATTCTTTCTTTGGATAAACTTTACATGCACAAGTGCACTCTCACAAACAACTACAGGTGCTTGGTTCCAGGTACTTACAGATTCACTTCCATACAGAAAGTCAATATTCTTATCTTCAGGTATCACAGAATACATGTCAGATTATATAATACTACTTATATTTTAGCGATAGTATCTAGGTTTTACTTTATTGTATGTCCGTTGGTTGCGCTCTTCTTTTTACATCTCTTTGCAGGTGATGAAGCAGACTGAAAATGTTTTATCGTTCTCTCCTTTTCATCTCCTCTTTCTTTCATCTTTTCTCCTGTTTTTCTGTTGTTCCTTTCCTGTTCTTCTTACATTGCAGTGTCCATATAATCTGCAAATCTCCCTGCATAATTACAATAAAGCAATTTATATGCATAAATCAAGCGGAACACTATAGCGATAGCCGTACTGCTCCACTTGTGAAAGTAAAATCTGTTGGGCTCTTTTTGGCATCAAGACAACTGTTCTTATTGCCACATCGCCAGACAGGACACTGTAAAAAAAAAACAAAAAAGACTATATATCAGTTTTTGTTGTTTTAATTAAACATGGATACTAATATCTCTTTCAAAAATGACTAAATTTACTGTTTTTTTGCGTTGATTTTGCATGGAGCCTTATTTTCTCAAAGTTCTTGTTTGTCATTTTATTACATGGCCTTTTCTTAAAGGGTAAGTGGAGCCTTATCAAGTCCTGGCAATCCTAACCACTTTACACAACAGTCATTTACCTACAGTATTCACACATTTTAACTAATTTAATTAAAATACTCTGCTCTGTATGTAAACTTAATAGGTATAATTGTGTGTCCTAAGGCTTTAAGTAGTGTTATTTAATATGAATTTTGACCTTTTTTTTTTCAGATGGACCCCTGGGGCCACGTGGGCTTGTGGAAGCTACAGAGATGTGCACACAGGAGTGCCTTGTCCTCGGACATTCAGACAACTGTTGGATGCCTCCCACGTTAGGATCATACCAGCAGCCTAAGTCGCCTGTGTCCAGCTTTGGCTCTCAGCGGGAATGGGGTCAGAAGGACAAACTTCTCAATGGACACACTCTGTCAAGAACCTGGAAAAATGAAAGTGGGCGGTCAGAGCATTTTGGCGACAGGAAGCAGTTTGGGAGTGGGGAAGGACATTTCACCTGCAGCAGCAGAGCTGACATTCCTTTGGTGAGTCTGAAGTCTTGCCAATCAGCATCCTGCCCAGACAGTCCAAAAGACCAGCAGCTATAAAAGAGACTTTCCTTTGCTGCTACAAATCTTTAAGTTTGGACAAAGTAAGCAGGTGAGGTCTCTCATCTGGCTTCACCGTGAATTTCATTGGTTTATTTGTTGTCTCAATTTTTCCAACTTAAGTTGATGCTTCTGCAGTCTAATAACCACATGTATTGTGTAGGATACAAAATAGTGCTAATGCGAGTTCTCCACATAAAAATGGTTCTACTACTCCACAATAAGCCTTTTTTGCCAGGATTCTCCCCAAATAACCTTTTCCGTCCACTTCTTTTGGGGACACATGAACGAAGGACTTACATAAAACTGAAAAAGAGGGAAAAAAACAACTGGCAGGCCAATATATACAAATATTTGTGGTGTGATGTTATTGAGCTGTTTGGGACTATATTAAACAACACAATCAAAGAAAAATGTGATTATGTTTCAAGAAAATGTTGTTCTTATATCACTTGTTTGTGGACACTTGCTTATTCTGTCATTGTCTCTGTGTTTGTAAATAATACTTATTAACCCCAATCATGTACCTGTAATATTCACAGTTGGTAGGACAGTTTTTGGCAGTTCTTTTGTCATCAAAATTAGTTCATCAGGATTTGAGAATTTCAGCTGGACAAAGATCTAAAATATGACATTTTGTCCAACAGGAAACCATCCATCTCAAACTTTCTTTCTCTTGATTTTATTAAAAAAAAAGAAACTCTAAACACATAATTTATTGTCACCTTATCAATTCTATTCAAGTGCTGCAAAACCTGAAAGGTAAATCTGTTTTTATTTCTTCTTAGAAAAACAAAAGAAACAAAAAAAAGCTTTATGAAGGATGTCAGTGCTCAACATGTGCATTACAAAGCAGAAAAGCTCCAAAAGCTCTCTGATTTTGAAAGTGTTTAGTAAACTTAAATAGCAATATATTTGTAAATCGCTAAATGTTTTAACTAAGGATGATCTTATTGTATAGATTTTCTTCAATTTGTGATTTCACTGAGAGCAATATCTCAGTAGTACCTGCAATCTATTTACCTATTTATGTAAATATACATATATATGTATTATTTCCACAGACTATTATTTTCCATACATAAGAAGGACACAGTTTATGATAACACTTTAATCACTGTGCCTTCATAATGTTTCTTCAAACACTTAAATGTTCTATTTAAATGACATGTTCGCTACAGAAAATGTCCAGTCTGAAAATTAAATGCCTTATGCATTAAGTGTTTGCCAAATTTAAGGAAATAACCACACTAATGTAAAAGTGTAAGCTCAAAGTCACCAAACAAGGACAAAAAAAAGGCATGGACAGTCTGTGTGTCAATCATGAAAGATTAATTTTCATTTTAACATCTGAAAAGGTTGGTTTTCACAGCATGGGCGGCAAATACACAACGGAAAAGCATGCAAAAAGATATAACTTGTACAATTTTTCATTTTTGTCTTTCCTTTTACTATTTGAGATTGGGGTGATGGGTAGAGTTGATTTTGTGCATTAAGAGTAATTCTGTTTGTAAAGCACTTTCACGTTTATGTCACAATATGAAACTATTAAGTGGGATGGAGTGATTTGCTTATTGCAGTATGTTTATTAGTTGTGAGGGTGTTTACCATCACCCATACAGAAACAGTTAATCCTTGCTACTTCACAGGTATACAGCTAATGCAATAAATGTTTTAATTATGTGTATGCTTTTTTTGCGTACAAAATGACAACATCAGGAAATCTGTGTCCTTTTTGTGAATAAATACCCACATAAACCATGGACTTTTTTTTTATGAAATTCGGGCTTTAATATTGAACATCTTTCTGCCTAATTAGAGTAATTTCATTTCCCTAAAAAACTGGAAAATCATCCTAATTATCTCTTTTTTACTACTTGACACATTTTCTCTGTAAACACATTTACTTATGAACAAAGCAGAAACAGACTTGTTAAAATATCCTCCAAGAATATTTTCCATATTGCATCCTTATAGAAAATAAAAGCCTCTTAAAAATAATACTTTCAGGGTCACCATGGTACAAACAGACAGCTATAAGAAATCCTAATAGACATGACCCAATGAATTTTCCCTTACAAGGTAACCATGGAAATAGAGTTTGACCCTTCACAGAAAAATTCACATTATAAAATGAGTTTTATTTTTATGGTGTAATTTCATCCCAATTACAGAATATTTAAAATTTGTGGAATTATATGTTATCTTATACAGGTTCTTTTTTCTTAAATAGAAGAGAATTTTTTTTTTTCATTACTCCCCAGAGCACCACTTGAGCTTTTCTCTTTAAAGTATCAACTGGATGGTTTTGAAAGCAGCAGAAATAACAAAGGATAGAACGAACCCTCATAATACATCTAGCTTCTCCAGGTAGGTCAGGAAACTAGGGTCAACATAGGTGAATACAACAGCAGACATGTGTACAGTATTTTGTTACTTAGCATTCCTCTTCTAAATTTCTTTAATAATGGCTTCAGGAATCATTTAAAAATAGCACTGGTGATAAATAAATAAATCAGTCATTAATATTTGTTTTTTACAGTGAAAATCAGTACAAGCTTTTCATGATTGTCATTGTACTTACTTAATTTACATTTTTTTCATTTGAAATCTTAAGCGTCAGTTCCATGTCACATTAAACACACTTGAGTCACTTCAATATCCTAAATTTGTATGCAGATTATTTATTTTCCTCTCATTGTATTCTTGATGTATTTTAAACACACTAGCTTAGAAAACATTAAAGGACAAACATACTAAGCATTTTCTTTTTGTTTATGCAAGATAATATATTTCGAAGCAGGGTATTGAAAAAAACTACGATGGTGTCATTTTTTTTTAAATGACTGTATTTCAACGACCTCAAACAAATGGAAGCATCTTAAAGTAAATAATTTACTAATTATACAGACTGTCAACCTATGAATGCAAGTAGGTATACACCTTTTTATTCTAAGAAATACAAGACTCAAAAAGCAGATATTTAAAGCTCAAAGTTGAAAATAAACATGCCAATCTTTCCATTAACATACTGACATGGTGACAAAAAAAAAAAAAAAAAAACAGATGGCATTTTTTTAAAAATACATCAATTCTTATGGGCTGTACAGGGAAGCAGTGGGTAGCTCTGCTGCCCCGGACTAAGAAGGTTTTGGGTTTGATTCCCGGCCAGGGGTCTTTCTGCATGGATTTCGCATGTTCACCCTGTGCATGTGTGAGTTCTCTCTGGGTACCTTGGCTTCCTCCCAAAGTCTAAAAACATGACTGTTAGGTTAATAGGCCTCTCTAAATTCTCCTTATGTGTGAGTGTGTGTGTGTGTGTGTGTGTGTGTGTGTGTATGTGTGTGTGTGAATGTATAGTTGTCCATCTCCGTTTGTCTCTGTGTTGCCCTGCGAGGCACTGATGACCTGTCCAGGGTGGACCCCACCTCTCACCCATTGACAGTTGGAGATAGGCACCAGCACCCCTCATGACCCCAGCAGGGATAAGCGTGACGGAAAATGGATAGATGGATTGATTATTACCTCACCATATATATAAGCAATTAATTAAACAGTGGCTTTGTGATAGAAGGTATCTACTGTATGATTTTCACCATTCATAGATTAATGATCCCATGAGTCCATCACCAAAACCTCCCAACCAGAATGGGTTTTTTAATGGCAGAATCACTACATTCGGCAGTTTGAGAATTTTTTAAACATGTATTAAATATTAAAGGGACATTGTGTAACTTATTTTGCTTTTAATTAGCAAAAATCAAGTACTGTCTTTATAAGTACATGTTCTTCCAAAGTCTGATTTTAAATGAATAAATTCTTGTATCTTTGAATTAGGAGTTGATAAATACATATATCTAGGTCTATGCACTGGAGGGCGTCATATTGGGTCATCTCTATTTGACTATAGTTGCTGAAACAGGAGACAGCCAATGCCTTTTATATTTCTGTGATGAACCAGGATAAAACAAGAGTCTATATCGGAGTAGCTTTTTCTAGTTTGGCAAAAATTCATGAAGAAGCTGACCCCAAAGTGGACACAGAGGTTGTGAGTTTTCTGCTGGACAGGTAAGTTAATGCTATATCACAGAAAATGTATTTCTGCCTTATGTTAGAAACAGCTCAGTGGGCAAACAACTACTCTGTCTTCCCGGCAGCCTTATTTCCCAAGGTGTGTTTTCATGCATTTCATCATTTAACTCCTTAGGCAAAGGTGTGCAAAAAAGATGTTAAAAACACTTTTTAAAACTGGAACATGTAAAATAAATAGAAAAAATCCCTTATTTTAGGAATATTTGTTTGCATTATGATTTTTTACTCTTAAATAGTCACTTGTATTGACTAACATAAACAATCAACAAAACCACAATAATATCATAATATTCCATACCATATGGTGTCAGTAGATGTTCAAAGTGTGAGGAGTGATGCTTGGGATCCTGGGCTCTTATGGTTCTTAAACAATATTCACCAATGAAGAATAAAACAAACAGAATCCAGTAAATGGAGGGGTAACAAAGGAAAATAAGTAAATGAAGCTTCACTTAGAACTAAACAGAAAACTAAAATAGCAGCATGAACAAGGCAAAAAACAAGTTACCCTGACCTAAAGCTTGGGGTTAAACATGGGATGTGAAACAATGAAAGTCGCATTAAAAAAATTGTGATTTAAACTTGAGAAATGAAAATTATTCACATTTAAATCTATACAACCACTATAGACACCTATAACAAAATGCTGGAGACAGCCTCAGCTGGATGTAAACTGAAATTATTCCTCAGTTTGGGTGATGTAAATGTGCTTCAGTCTATGTGAAGGGGAGCATCACACTCCTTGTCCTCATCAAAAAGCCACTCATCTTATCAGAACAAAAGGTGGCGAATCAGCATATTATTTTCCAACAAATCAGATGAAAGGCAAGGCAATTTTATTTGTATAGCACGATTCAGTACATGGACAATTTAAAGTGCTTTACACAAATTAGAGAGTAATTTAAAGCTACAGTGTGTAATTTTCAGCGACATCTAACGTCCAGACTGCAGACCGCAGCAACATGAACATCCCCCCCAACAGTACGGCAAGCGTTACGGGACAAAATGTCTTCCAGGACGTCTGCATCACCTACCTTCTCAAGTGATGAGGTTTGTTTACATAGATAATTTTACAGATAGTATTTCATTAGTCTCCGTGTTCAGTACCGTCTCAGTTCATCTCTCTCAACTTGCCGTAGTTACTTTCGAGCGTAATGCGCGATCTCGCAATCGCTAGTTTGTTGGCTCTGCGCTGCCGTAGCGCAAAGATGTCTGCCTCCATGGCTGCGAGACCTGCTCCTATGTAATTATAAATAACGAATTCTAAGGCAACGCAAATATTAAGGTTAAGAGGCTGAGCTCGTAGATGATGATAAATAACATAGTTATGTATAATATATTACATTTCTGACTGTATATCCCTGTAATTATTACACACTGTAGCTTTAAAAGAAAAATGAAAGCAGAATAAAAGCAAAAACATTTGTAAAACAAATAAATCAACTGGACCATAAAAAAGCAGAACAACATGAAGTAAAAAGAAGATGATAAAGAAATGAAAACAGTTGGATCACAACCTTAAACTAATACCCCAGTTAGCAGCTTAACTTCAATGGTCAAACGTAGCTCTAAACTCATGTATTTATTTTTTTAACTTTGACTTAAAATAACTCAGGCTTTCAGCCCTTTTACAGTCTTCTGGGAGTTTGTTTCAGATCAGTGGAGCATTGGAACTAAATGCTGCTTCTCCATGCTTGGTTCTACTTCTGGATATACAGAGTACGCTTGAACTAGAGGACCTAAGTTGTCTGGAAGGTTGATACAATGACAACAAACCTGTTATGTGTTGAGGTGCTGATTCAGTCAGTGATTTATAGACTAACAGAAGGATTTTAAAGTCTATTCTCTGAGCTACAGGGAGCCAGTGGAAGGACTTTAGAACCGGGCTGAGGTGCTCTACTTTCTTAGTTCTAGTGAGAACATAGGCAGCCACATTTGGATCAGCTGTCTGATGGACTTTTTAGGCAAACATATAAAGATGCATATAAAGTTGCAGTGATCAATTCTAAAGATAAATGCATAAATGAGTTTCCTTTGCTCCTTGGACATTAGTCCTTTAATCCTGTAAATGTTCTTCAGATTATAAAAGGCTGACCTGGTAACTGCCTCTGAAGGCTCAGGTCTGAGTCCATCATTACACCAGGATTTCAACCATAATTATTGGTTTCTAGCTCTAATAGCTGAAGCTGTGAGCTAGCTCTGGATCTCTCCTCTATGGTCCATCCACATATTGATCTGTTCTAAGAATCTAGCAAACGCTCTGATGGGTTAATAGTCAACCGGTGACATTGTGATGTAAAGCTGTGTATCGCCTGCATAGTCATGGTAACTGATCATAACAATTGAAATTTATAGATCTGACATTGGCGAAATGTATCTATCCATTTAACCCATTCCCTTAGGGAGCAGTGGGCTGCCTTCATGGAGCATCCGGGGAGCAATTAAGGGTCTTGCTCAGAGGCCCAAAGTGGCTGCCTATGGGAGTAGGTTTCAAACTCACGACTTAAGAATTCCAAGCTCTGTGCCCTAACCACTAAGCTTGTTGTCTGGTATAATCTGAGCCAAGGTGAGCATGTAGATGTTGAATAGGAGTAGTCCCAGAGCGGAGCCTTGAGGAACCCCACATGTGATTTTTCTGGTCTCTGATTTAAAATTCCCTATTGACACATAGAAGTCTCTGTCCTTTAGGTATAAGAGAGTTAAAATGCTACTTTTTAAACCAAGTACTATATAGTATAGTTTTTTGACTTTTATAATTTTTCTATTTGCTTTATAATTTAGATTTTAAAGTCAGTTTCATTCAATTTATGGGTGTTTCAGCACCCCCAAAAATGGGCTAAAAAAAACGCATGACAGCAGCTTAGCCTGCTCTCAAAGCGCGTTTGCTTTTATAAAGAAGAAATACCAAAATTTTTATTACAAATTTGTGGATGTATTTGTTATAAGTAAAGATGTCTCACCAATGTAGTGCCATGTTTTCAGGCTCAACCACAGATTCTATTTTTTGTCCCATCAGTTATGAAATATCCCACTACCAACAACTTTTAGTACGAACACCATCCCAAGAACATGAGGCTAATTTTTTTTGTCTGATTAGACGTGCCTCAGAGCTCTTCATTTTTTTTGTATTCTTAAGCAATAAATATATGCCACTCGCATGTCAAGTGTCTTAGATTAAATTATTGCATACAATCGACATGGGCCAGTTATGGCTTTCATTGTTTACACCGCTATGAAATAATCAGTTTCAAAACCTTTTTCTTTCACATCCTTCTTGTGGTAAAAGTTTTTTTTTTTTTTATCTCAACAGAGAGAGTACTCAGTTGTGAGCAGCTGCAGCATAGTAGTTCTCCAACACCCAAAACACTGTTTAGCATCTAACTCTACAGGTTGCCGGATATTGAAAGGAGGGGAGTGCCCTGAACTTTTACCATTTATTTGACCCTTTCAAACAGGTTAACGCTATAATGAAACATTAAAGGAATACTTAGGAGAAGAAGCTAACCTGATAGTGCATCTCCGACAGTATCGCTCAGCGTTATTTGCTCATTTTAAGGTAAAGATGCCGTCTTGAAATGAAGAAAATACCTTTAACATTAGGCATTATTGAATGAAATACCACTGTTTCACAGAGACGGACAGCTTGGTGATTGTGTTGGTCACAACTTGTCTGATGCACTTTGGAAATAGACTGAGTATTTAATTAGTTTTAAGTGAAAGGCTTTAATAACTTTGTAGCTGTAGCTGTACACTTTGTGTTCACTTGTTCATATTTGTAATTTCTGTTGGAGAAATATCAGCATGACATCTGTGATCCAAAAACCACTTTCACCAACATTTAAAGTTACTGTGATGATAGAGATTATGCTAAAAATACCCGATAACTCAGCAAGCATTTAATTGTTCCCTTTTACTTTATTTAATTTAGAAATTTCAGCAGTACAGCTGTATTTATAATATTGTGTGAAACAGTAAGTTTTTGCTTAATGTTATCACACTGTCAGAAATTCATACTAGGGCATGCCTACATACAATCCAACACCAAATTCGGCAGTAATATCTCCAAATTGATTAGCTTTCTTTAGTCTTTTATGCTTCTGTTTCCCACTCTAACCTCATTTCATATTTTTATCATCAGTTGCCCAGCGGACCAGCTTAAGTTCTGACTTGCCATGCTAGCTATCAATTTGTGCAAGAATAGTTTCTGAGGAGCTTCAAAGCTAATTGCTTTGGAAGTGAGAGGGGAAGGAAATTAGTGTCATACCATGACCAAGAAAAAAATGGTTCCCAATCCCATTTGCTGTGTCTACTGCTTGGAGAATATGTTTAAGACAGGGAAGCCAAGGTGGAACACAGCAAATATTCTGCAGGTATCATTCACTGGGTCTGTGAGTCAACTCCTCAAAAAGGCACAGTAGTAAAATAAAAAATACAATAATAAAAAAAAATGGCATCAAGTACATATTTTAAAAAACTCAGTTTGGTTAATAATAATAATATTATGTATATTAGACATGTATATGTTTGATTTTATCTGATAAATGCATGGGAGTTTACAACAGATGAGCCTTAATGGATTGAACCAGCAGGCATTTATGTTTGGCCCTGAAGTAAGAAGTCAGAAGCCAACATCTAAAACCAGAAAGAGAAAGGATTTGGAAGAACAGAGCTTTGCACAGAGGCGACTCAAATGCTGGCAAGAGTTAAAGAGCAACGAAGCCGTTAAACCTAGAATATTTAACTTCTTGCATACTTCAACCCTTTGCTATCATGCAATGGGCAAAATGTAACATTAAATAGTTTTATGTGTCTGATTTTTGTTTTCATTCATTTTTAAGAGACATACAAAAAAAAGAAGTTATGCATTTTTTAAGATATTTTAGTCTCTGTGGATGTGTTCTGGAGTTTCATTTCTTGAGGGATGTAAATTTTCAGCCATTTTGTTCACCTTATTCTCTTATGACCTTTATAAATGTCTACAAATAGCTGGGGCTTATGGATCGTGTTCAAGACTTTAACCTTAGAATGTCTATGTTAAATAAACAGCAAGACAATATATTATATTTATAAACCCAGAGAAAGAACTGGTCCACTAAATGAAACATGAAGGTCAGTGGAGAGGATGGTGAGGGAACATGACCTGTCATGCCATAGCAACAGCAATAACTATGACAGATGAAAGAGAAATTGTAGCTTGGCCAGCTACTATAACTCTGACCTCATACCACAAATCTGAGTCATTTGAGTTATTACATACATAGAGGTCACAGTGAAAAATAGGTCAAAGCTGAATACAGAGGGTTCCTTTAGAAGCCTTAAACGATCCTATTTTAGATCAAGAAATGATGTAAACAAGGTTCCACAGAGATGCCAAGAACTCTCAGGACCGTTTTTAAATTAAATGGCAAATCGAGAAGAACATTTTATATTCCAGTGCAACATCTCGCGGATATAAATGTAAAACACATATCAACTCAGGCAACGTAAATAGACTTCTTAAATAGATAATAGAGCCCTTATCCAAGGAGCATACACAATAAATAATTTAGAATTTCAAAGTTTCAATAATGAATTCTGAAAAGCGTTTAAGCTTCAGTAAATGACATATCCTAATCTCAGCAACTATTTTTGCTTGGGTACAGTAGTTATATTCTCCGCAATTGTCCTTAATCTATCGTATAGACAGACTGACAGACGGACGGACGGATGGATGGATGGACGGACAGACAGATGGGGGGATGGATGGATGGACGGAAAGGCAGATGGGGTGATGGATGGATGGACGGACAGACAGATGGGGTGATGGATGGACAGAAAGACGGATGGATGGACAGAGGGACGGACAGACAGACGGATGGACGGATAGATGGATATATTCCAACTTCTATTGAAAATAAAACAGTTTATTAGACATCTGGTAAAAGCATTGACAGAATGCCCTGATAGTTTCATCAAGAGTTAACACCTTATGGATGATCAATGAGCACACTGCTTGTGAGACAGCAATCCCCTGGACCAGAAGGCCATTTAGAGAATGATCTGATGGCTTCAGTTCGTCTTGGTCATTCTCAAGATTTGATCCACATGGACACAGCAGACACATCTGTATGGATTGCTCCTGCAAGCCAATCAAGGAACAAACACTCTGCCAATATTCCCTCCAGATGAGCCCTGAGCTCTCAACAGAAGGATGAGATGAAAGACAGAAAGCAGTGGGATTGTTGATTAACCTCTGCAGTCTGCAGTGAATCTGGACACACAGCAGACACCCAGGTGCTGGCATTGGACCCATCCATGTTCACATGGCAATCTTAAAAGGATTCTTGTCAAGAGCACTGTCGTTAAACACAGTGTGTTGAAATAGGTTGTGGAGCAGTTTGTTTCTCACCTGTTATTGCCTTCTCCTTGGTACCTAGTAATGACTAAGACCTCACTCTCAAAGTGCTACTTCACAGTAATGTGAAAGCAATACTGGTGGGGTTGATGTTTCTGTTTTTTCTTGCTTAAAGGGACAGTGTGTAACAAATTTGGCTTTTTAATTGCAAAAATTAAGCATTGCTTTAATAGATACATATTTTACAAAGGTCTAACAACACTATAAAAGTTATAGTTTTTTCATAGTGGAGGGGTTTAAAACATCTGAAAACAACCGCAATTCATTCCAGCCTCCACTTTCTGTTTTAATGTGCAACATGTACCCTTTGCCCAAAGAGAGTCAAGAGAAACAAACAAAAAAAAGAAATAACCAGGAGGTAACAACATTGGCACACCTCTTACCAGTTGGAGACATTTTATGAGAAAATGGGGCTTCATAACGGACACAATGGTTGCAGGCTTTCTGCTGGACAGGTAAGATAGGTCAATATCACAGTAAACTTTATTTCAGCTTTATGTTAGAAACAGGGCAGTGCATTCTCCCTGTATAGCCAGCTAGTTTTTTTTTTATCTATACACAGGATGAGATCCCTTGCAACAGCTTTTAGTGGCTATTTTTCTTTTAAAAAGTCATACTGACTGTAACCATAAAGTTCTTTCAGCTCCATTTTCTCCTGTGTTTCATAATTAATTTTAGCTGATTGCCAAGGGTGATTAGGTTGGCTCTATACTCCTGGTCAAGACCACCAGTTTGTTTGTTAGACTAAAATGGATGAGCTTTGAAGTAACATATCAACTGCTGTTTTTATTTACAAAAGTAATAAAAGCTTGAAAGCTTGGTGTCTTTCTTCTCTGCATTTAGAGAAATGTTCCATGTGTTTTATTGTTTATTTTAGCTAATTTCATAAGGGTTCTGGAGTTTGATATGTCCGCTCCATAAAGGGTAGAATGTCATTACTGGGCTTTCCGAAGAAAGCCTCACATGCTTGATGGGTAAGCACCACTCTGTCTTTTGTAATTAATTTAGGGTCCACTAGATGGAGGTAAGTCTTGCGCACCGTGGCTGTCTGAACGACTGCCCTAATAACTATATAGGGCACTATATAGTAGCTACGCTATTTTATATGAGTGTCCAAACATGTCGTGGATGAAAAAGTAGTGGACTCGAAATTTCCCAGAATGCACCTTGATAATTTGTGATTATCCATGGTCACTAGCCAAGCAGATGATGATGCGTTGTGAGAGCTCTCCTTGCAAAGCATCATGGGTTTGTTGTGGTGGCGACAAATTTCTCTGCCTCCCCGCACTGGTGTTCCATTTAAAGTCCAGTATATAGACCCTGCTCTATTTAGTGATTGAGGGATTTAGGGGTAGGGGCAGACATTTGGACACAGCCTGTTCCATTAAGAAAATTAAACAAGTTAAATATTTTCCCTGTACACTTCAAGGTAGACAGACCTATTCGATAATAAAAGTCCATTTATGTTAGTAACTCAATTCAGAAAGAGAAACGTGATATATTAACTAGACAAAGACTGGAATTTTCAAGATTTATTTCTGTTAATTATGATAATTTTCTATTTACAGCTGATAAAAACATAACTTTTAAGACTGTAATATTTAATTGAACCAATAAAAAATTATATGTAATTCTGAAATGTATTACTGTATACTGGCATTTAAATTTCTATTTTCGAAACCATACTTTAATCAAAGATTGGAAGTGACAGGAATGCATATCTTAATTAATTTATATAAAACACTTTTAGTCAAAAGGTTTTATAGCAAATTATTTAAAGAAAATAAAAGTTTGCAGTAGAGTTTCAGGATAGTCAATCCAATAAAGTGATATAATGTAAATGGTTGATATTCCTAAGTACATAGGTCAGGGAAATAAACAGTATACATATTTTATACTTTAGTCATATGGTAGACCAACGTTTTTCTTAACCCAGTTATCAATATTACCTATTGATTTATTTTCATGCTTTTCTTGAGAAGAATTGATGCGACAATATAGCATTCTTGGAAATATTAACACTAAGGTGATGAATATTACTTCATATGCAATATACAGATTAGGAAAGGATAATATAAAGTTCAAATAACTAAATGTACCTCATGCTGCATTTACAGATGAAAAAGAGCAGATTGAAAAATGTAATGAACTATGTTGAGTCAAAAGATCAACATTTTTATTTGGGTTCCTTCTCTTCCTTTAAACTTACCAGTTTCATGAAAGATTGCCCTTTTCATCCTATCTTCATAATTGAAAGTCTTTTTTCCAACTATCCGACATTTCAAATGCTGGCTGTCAAGTCACCTTTTGGTAGAATTAAAATAGAATTAGCTGTAATTGGGGAGGCTTTGGAGATGATTTAATTTTCTTTAATCCAAGGACTTTTGAACACCTGAAAGACAGGACACAGATAAGTGAGATCCATTAAAATTCAAATGACAAGACTGAAACTTAGCATTACCAGACATAAGAGCTTTGAGACATTTACTTGCTCTGAAAGGAACGTTTTGTGATTTTCCATATAACAGTTCCTTAAGAAAAAAAAAAAAAAAGTGATGCAAAGGTGCATGCTGAACAGATAAAGAGCACTGAACCAATGCACTTAAAAGTATTCTGTGTGTCTTTTTGGCAGGGTGTGTAGGCGACTATATATATAATATATTTAACTGTTTTACACACATACTCCCAGTGTATGTCTAATTGTGATTTTTTTTTAACAAAATAAACTTAAGAAGAGTGTTTTTTTTTTAGCATTATTAGATAATGTAGATTTTAAAAGAAGCTGCGTCTCGAGGAGCTCAGAAAGTCTGCAGATTCTTGGTTTATGCAGATTCAAAACTTAAAAAAGCAGTTTGAAGCAATAAGGAAGTGGTCTACAGCTTCCAAAACTTCAGCACGATAAGATTACTGTCTGTTCCTAACACTTAGCTTTCACCTGAATTGCGTTCCCCTCTGTATCACAAGACAAAGAGGAGTGAGGAAATTTCACAGCTGGATTTGTCACACAAATGGCATCTTATCAGTTTTATGCTGCAATTCACTGAGCTCCTTTAGAGCCATTATTTAGAAAATGTTTGTGGAAACATTCTTCATGCCCACAGTAGGTGCTTGATTTTATCCACCTGTGGACATGGAGCTGAATACACCTGATTCCAATCATTTGTATGGGTGAGACAATACTTTGGGCAATATAGCATACATTTAAACAGTACTTTTTTATATTAAAGAGTCAGTTTTAGAGCTGCCCTAAAAACCTTTTATTTGAAGGAGATTGTACTTTTTGCTCCTTTGGTACTTGTTTAATTTTTCACTATAATGAATGTGAAAACACACAAAAAAAGAAACTTGGTTCAAATTTGATCTTTTTGTCTCTTTCCATTGCAGCTTTGATGGTCATCGTTTTAAAAACAAACAATGAATTGACTTGATTTTCTGTCGCACACAGAAAACCAAAACATTTCGTAAATTTTGCACTAAAAAAAAAAATTGGTTCAACTTGGATTAAGAAAGTATCCCCTTGCAAAGCTGGCGTTAAGTCTCCTGCATTGTGAGTTTTAATCCAAGCAACCTTGGAAATTAGATCTAGATGAGGTCCATATTTACATAATTTGAAGTCTTTGCATAAAAAAGCACTTGTTAGTTCAAAGAAGTTGTGTAAAATGGAGAAGACAAGCTCTCAATATTCCAATTTTTTAAATGTGGACTTGGAAAGGCCTTGGTCTCAGAAAACCAGCTTTGACTCCACAACTGGTTGTACTGTATCAGATTTTTTTGGTACAGTATGGAGAAATGTTTCTTATTAATTAGACTTGTGAAATAAAACAGAATTAATTATAATATATTTTTGTTACTCTACATTTAAGGTCACAGAATGCATTACTTTCAACCCGTCCATATGTAATACTCATGAATCACAAAATAATCTTATAGAGAGGTTATAAACCATCTAAGAATCCTTGCAGTCTAAGGAATTTTCAGTCTCTGGTTCACGAGAGTTTCAATTAACTATTTCCGGGTTTTTATTCATCCCTTATTACTTGCCAGCTCATAAATAATAATCCTGCTAATAAATATAAACAGAAAAAACAGAATAATCCTGGAGAATAGTAATACATATACAACTTACACTTTCTGCTTTTGACTTTAAAGACATTAAAATCCAGAAAATAACGTTAGGCGTCTCATTTATAAAGCTTGTATACCCACTAAACACTGCCTGAAGATTGCATATGCAGACCTCCACCCAAAGGTTGTGATTTATAAAAAACAAACTTGCGATGAAAGTGTGCAGTCTGTCATATAAACTCTGACCCCTCTGTAGAGGTACACACATTTTGGAAAGACGGGAAACTGGCGACACAGATGGTTACTGAAGTGAGAAATGAAGCAAAACTGCATCATAAATTCTCTTAGACATTTAATTTCACTCCATATATAATTTTAATCATGGATCGACTTTATTAAGTCTGAAACCGCAATGTGATATCTGCTGGCACTGTCAGGTCCTGTTGCAAATATAACAATGCCAACTTAAATTCAAAATCTAATTCCACACAAATTTTAATATTTCCTTACTATCACATTCCTAGTCCCATGGCTCATCAGTGTGAGATATACCACAGATCAATATATAAATGTAAGAAAGTGTGTGGAAATGACATGAATTGCTGTAAATATTTAATAAGACCCAACCACTCATGCGTAATTGTGAGTGATGGATGATTTAACTGCGCAAAATTGGAAATGGTGGAATTAGGAGGCTGCGCATTTCCTGGGATTAACAATGTTTCCTGACCCATGAATGTGACTGTGTATTATCTGATCAGACTACAAAGAGCATTGATCTCAGACTTGCCAAAAGCACACCATCCCTGTTTATTAAGTGTTGAACAGGAAGAGGTGTCAGGACTCTTGTCTGTGTGTTTGTGTTCTGTGTTTGTCTCCCTTCCTCCACCAGGAGGCGCCTGGTTCTGGTCCGCCTCCTCACACACCTGCTGATGGTTTCCTCATTAAAGGAGTGTTCTTAAGCTGCTGACTGCCACTATGTTGATGCCAGAGTGTTTGCCAGTTTTGGGTACTCTAGCCAAGCTGAGTTTTGCTGAGTCAAACTGAGTTCAACTGAGTTGGTTACAAGCAGGAGGTTTGGACCCACTTTCCCCAAGAGATCGTTTGAGCTTCACACTGAGAAAGGGATTCATCTCCACTATGACCCGTTCAAGTACCGCAGGAAATCGGATTGGCAGTCAGACACTTTTCTCCTGATCTCCCTGTTTGGTCTTCAGCATTTGGGTCTGATCTTTAGAAAAATCATGACAAGAGGTCAGTCCACATAACTGTAAAGTAGTAGAAAAAAGGAATGGGTAGCTGGGTGTATGGTTTTGAAAAAACACAAATAAAAAAACTAAAATAAAATTTAAAATGCCGTATTGGTATAAATATCTGCAGGTTTGATATCAGCAAAACATGGATAAGGCTTCATGCCACCGTCAGCCTATTAAAGATTTGAAATAATTCATGAATGATTAGTAAACATCTAAATAAATTGAGCCTTTACACCACCGTTGTTATCCATATTAAACCTCATCGATAGGTTTGTTGTTTCTTCAGATGTTTATTTATTTATTTTTTTTGTTTTATTAATTAATTACTTACAGGTGTTAACCAGTCTGTAGTTCTGGTCAGCTCTTACCAGTGCAAATTTGTGTTAACCTAATAAACAAATTGATTCTTTGCCTGTAACCCCTTTGGAAAGAAAACAATAAAATAAATTGAAGGATCAAGTAAACTTTATTGATACCTGTAGGTAGATTTTTCTTTTCAAATCTGGAAAGGGGCATCGCAACTTTTGAATATACCTTAATGTATGCATAAATCTAGGATATTACTATCAGTGCAAGGCACAGCACTGCCTGGATGTCCTTGTTGATATGATTAGTCCATATCAGGCTCTGAAGGTGTCATTAACTGTACTTATACACTGTGGCTTCCAAATATATGTATCTGATTTTCGATTTTACACAGCAACACTGTGGTTAACCTGAGTTTTTCCTGCTTACATGACTGTGGTTGCAAATTTAACCAATAATTAGTGTTGATTACCTGTTATGATCTTACTTTTTGGACCTTCTGTTGCTCTTACATTTTTACTTTTTGGGTTCTTAAATATGCTTTTTTATTCTGTGCTCAACGTAGATTTACATAATTTTTTATATTTTTAATTTTGGTGCCCCCTAGTGTCCTTTCCTTTCCCCTTAGTTCCTTCTAGTTAATTCCATCTACACCTACTCCCTAATAGCTAATTATTCATCTCATTGTCCTGTCGTCCATATATACACCTCCTGTTCAGTTACTCATTACTGGATCCTTGTCATTGTTTAGGTTTATTCCTATTATTATTTATTCCTCCCTAGTGTCTCCTAGTTTTTAGGTTATTAAGTTTCTTGTTGATCGCTTCTGGACTTTGGTTTCTGTACTTTTACTTCTTTATTAAAGTAATATTTAAGTAATAAAGTAATATTTAAGTTATATTTAAGTAATCATTCCTACCTCTTCTTCTCTTCATTTGGGTCCACACAACATCCACCAACCTGGACATTACCTGGCTCATTTTTTTCATGCTTACATTCATACAACGCTTTTCAGGTGCCTTTTATGGTTGAATGCCAGCATGCAGTGGGTTGAACATGAGGTGGGGCAAAACTGTGACCTAAAAATGAAAACAGCTTGATTTGTGCATGGACATGGTTTTATTATAAAATGTGTTATGTATTTTTGAATGTTTAGCATGCATACATAGGTGTGGATTACATGCAAACGTTTTATAAACGAGACCCCGACTCTCCTCTCAGTACTCTTTATCTGTTTTGAATTAGTGAGTACTGCAGTTCTGCTTCTCTTATGGGGGCTGGAGTTTAAATTAACTGGACAAGATTAGTTTGGGCAGGGCCCTGCTTAATTTGAGAAATGCCAATTTGGCATCTGCTTTAGAGTATTGCACCTCTTTATAGCTCCTCCTGATTGGACCCAGACAAGCTTCAGCTGTGAGGACACACCTGTCTATTACACGCTGCATGATAGGAGGCAAGGCACACATGCTTAAGCTAAAAAAGACCTGCACACAGCCCTATGGCCATGGCAGAAAAAAAATCCAAAGTTCAAATGAACTATCTCTTTACTTGCATATTTTCATTTACTTTATTAACACAAAACAGATGAGTACTTACTCATCAGGCTTTCATTACTGGTTTTGCATTCAGTCTTAAAAACTATAATCTCTGAGGAGAACCAATGAGCATGACTAGTGTTCTCTGCAGCATCAGCATCATCATCCTAATGATAGGAGAGAACAGAAGGGGCTTTTTCTGACCTTGTGCTTCGTTTGTAATCTCCTTTGTGGAAATTACACTCTGACTTTATGAATATATTGTAATTAGGCATATGTATTCTAAGAGGCACTAAGATATAGTTACAGTCTAATCTCTCATTTATATGCAAAGAAGCACCGGTAAAAGAGCTTAGACTTTCTTCCGTCTTACAGAGTCCCCTTTTCCCTAATCAAGTTACTTTTTATTTGGCTTGTCTTAAGCTGCTTTCTATTTATTTATTTTTAAGGAAAAAGGAGCCCATTTCTCCTATAACACAAAGAACTCAGTGGTGTGCCATCAGATATGACTACAAGATTGATTGATTAATATAGTTTAATTTATTTTTCAAAAAGTTTTCATTAATAGGGCTGAAAGTAAACTGGAATAATACTATGGTGTATATACTATAGTAATTAATATAAAATGTTTTGTTTTCAAAGGGAGATAAGTAGAAAAATTGGGAAACATAAAAAAGCATAAAATTCTTGTGATTCAAATACATTAGTTGCTTGTGTATAACCCCTGTAGATATCAACACAAGGGACTACCTTACATATGATTAATAGTGCCAATGAGAGTTGTTGATTTATTTATTGTATTGTAAATTTAAAAGTCAGAAAAATACTGTCTGCACCTGAACACCAGCAATGCAGTTGGCAATTTGCTTTGATCAGAGACTGTGGCAAGTCTAAAACAATTACATGAACAACAAGCCTAGCATAATTGGGTGGTTGTGAAAAGATTCAGTTTTCAAAATTTGCTTCGAGAGAATGTCATTAGTCACTTTAGAATAAATCCAAAGCAGTTTGTTTATTGAACCAGTTATACAAAAAAAAAGAGAAAAAAAAAAACAAAACCAAGGGCTACATCGTGGTGGGAAACTCACCCACCCGTAAAGGGAACCCTCATTTGGAATGCGCAGTTGAAGTACACAAAAGCAGGAGGGCAGGTATTAGGACTAGGCCTTATTTATTTATGCTTCTCCTTAAATATGAACATCTTTATTGGTCAGTACCACAGAAAGAATGCAATCAGGAGAAAGGGGAAAGCTGTGGGAACTACTTAACAGCAGGGTTGGTTTGTGTCATTTAAATTATCTGAACATCTTCAGAACTATTTCAAGGACAATTAAAAAAAAAAAAAACAGCATGATAGCAGATGCCATGGCGAAGATACAAATGTAGACCCACTGAAAACAGGGCGACTTAAATATTGGGCTACACATACTGTAGTACTGTGTATCAAAATTGACATCAAATAACAAGAATACCAACATTGGCATCATGTGAGCTGGTCTTCTCCAAAGCTGGAAAGGTAGTAAGGCAGAAAAGGAGAAGACTGAAGCTAAGCACCATTTAATTTTTTCTTTTGAACCAAGTTTACAACCATCTACCTATTTTACAATTTAAAGTAACATAACCATGGGCCCAGTTACAAAAGCACATACCCTTCCAACATTCTCATTGACATTTTTAATAAAGAAATGCCCAAAGTACAACATTATAGTTTGAAGTATTGCACAATATTTGTCATGATTGGTTCAGGAAGACCCAATATGCAGAACACCACGGAGACGGAAACTGGAGTAAAAGTTTAACAATGTTTATTGAACAATGGTACAATGAAAGAGTCAGGAACTGGTTCACTTCTGGGAATCTGGTTCACAGGCAACTGGAAGGGAGACAGTTCAGTTAGCCACGTAGCTGGTGAATGTGGAAATGTTATCTTCAGAGATCTACCTTGAAGAATCCGGGTTTGGCTTTGAGAGAGGCACTGTTGGTTCCAGAGACTGTTTGATTCAGCAGAGTTCAGTTTCAGCTTCAGCGTCTTGCATCTAACGATAGGACAGACCTTGGTTTTCCAGCTCTTAGTCCAGAGCAGCATGGGAAATCCAGAGAAGGTTCTTCAGGTTTGGCTCTGAGGGCAGGCTCGACAGGTTAAGCTCATCCAGAGCTTACAGGACAAAAACAGGTTTCCTGTAGGCAGAGACAAAGGTAATTAGTTACCAGCTAGGAGACTCACAGAGGAAGTGAGGCTCAGGTGCTAACCAAACTGGATAAACACTGCGGCGTTGATGCGAGGTCTGAGGGCTGCTTATATGGTGGAGGATCCTCCTGATGATGAGATGGGTTTCAGGTGTGTCGAAGGCTCAGCTCAGGAGGATCCACAGCGAACTCTGCTGGAGACAGGTGGTACAGCTCCAGATCCCAACAGTACCCCCCCCTCAACGACCGCCTCTTGGCGGTCCAGAAGACGTCGATGGGAGGGATCGCTCGTACTCCTCGATGAGGGACGGGTCGAGGATGTAGGAACCAGGAACCCACTGACGATCCTCCGGACCGTAGCCCTCCCAGTCGACGAGTTACTGCCAGCCACGACCTCGCCGACGGGAGTCCACGATCGGTTCACGATGGTGAAAGCCGGATGTCCATCGACTTCCAGGGCGGGTGGAGGGGAGTCGGACGGAGGGCACAAAGGGCTGGAGATCACGGGCTTGATCTGAGAGACGTGGAATGTGGGATGAATTCGAAGAGTCGGAGGCAGTTGTAGTCGTACGGCAGACTGGTTTATGACCTGGGAAATCCTGTATGGGCCAATGAATCTGGGAGAGAGTTTACGGGACATCCCCTTGAGGGGAATGTCCCGAGTGGAGAGCCATACCTCCTGACCGACGGAGTAAACTGGTGCAGGGCGTCTTCTTGAGTCAGCGAAACGTTTAGTGGTCTCCATGGAACGGTTGAGGGTGGCTATGGTGTCTCTCCAGATTCGATGACTGCGGCGGATGTGGTGGTTGACTGATTTGACCGAAATCTCTCTCTCGTCTGCGGGGAAAAGTGGAGGTTGATAACCGAGACTGACCTGGAAAGGAGACTGGCCGGTGGAAGCTGACTTTAGAGAGTTGTGAGCATATTCGATCCATGGAAGGTGTTGGCTCCAATCGGAGGGATTACTAGAGGTCAGACAACAAAGGGAGGATTCGAGCTGTTGATTCATTCTCTCGGTTTGGCCGTTGGACTGTGGGTGATAACCTGAGGTGAGAGAAGATTTGCAGTTGAGGGCTGAACAAAATGCCTTCCAAACCTGAGAGATGAATTGTGGACCACGATCGGAAAGAATCTCCTGAGGGATGCCATGTAGACGGAAAACGTGTTTAATAAGGAGCTGGGCGGTCTGAAAAGCCGTAGGAAGCTTCCTGAGGGGTACAAGATGGCAGGACTTGGAAAATCGGTCAACAATGGTGAGAATAGTGGACATACCTCGAGAAATTGGAAGACCAGTAACAAAGTCGATTGCGATGTGAGACCAGGGACGAGAAGGAATAGGAAGTGGATGCAACAGGCCAGAGGGAGGTTGATGTGTGGACTTGTTTCTGGCGCAGGTAGAACAGGCCAGCACATACTTCTTAACATCTCTGTGTAGAGTGGGCCGCCAGAAACGTCTTGAAATGAGGTTGATGGTTCTACTCACCCCCGGGTGAGCGGCAAATTTGCTATTGTGCATCCACTGAATTAGGCGAGACCTGACAGAAGAAGGTACATAAGTCTTGTTTGGGGGACTGTTTCCTGGATCTGGTTCTGAAAAGTTTATTAGATCGGTGATCTCCCAGGTAACCACCCCAACAGTGCAGGAAGCGGGTAGAACAGGCTCAGGAGTCTCAGATTGATTAGTGGAATAAAGACGAGAGAGAGAATCGGGTTTGATGTTCTTGGATCCAGGTCGGTAAGAGATGATGAGATTGAATCGTGAGAAAAATAGTGACCACCTTGACTGTCGAAGATTGGCCTGTTTGGCGGACTGGATATAGGCAAGGTTCTTATGATATGTCCAAACAAGAACCGGGTGTTCTGCTCCCTCAAGCCAGTGTCTCCATTCCTCTAATGCCAATTTGATGGCCAGTAATTCGCGGTCACCAACGTCGTAATTTTGCTCAGCAGAGGAAAGTCTACGGGAGAAAAAGGCACATGGGTGAACTCTTTGGTCTGAATCGAGTCTCTGAGATAAGACAGCACCAACTCCTGAGTCGGATGCGTCGACTTCGAGGATAAATTGTTTCGATGAATCAGGCTGGATTAACACTGGAGCTCTGGAAAACAACATCTTTAATTTGTGAAAAGCAGTTTGAGCCTCGGGAGACCATTGGAAGGTTTTCTTGACTGATGTAAGAGAGGTTAGAGGTAGAGCTGTCTGACTATAATTCCTGATGAATCGTCGATAAAAATTAGCAAAACCCAGGAATCTCTGCAGCTGTTTGCGGTTTTCGGGAACCGGCCACTCCAAAACTGCCTTTATCTTATCCTCAGATGGCTTAACCTGTCCGCCCTCGAGCACAAACCCCAAAAAGGTGACTGAAGGTTGGTGAAACTCGCATTTTTCGGCTTTGACGAAAAGTTTATTCTCAAGGAGTCTTTGTAAGACCAGGCGAACATGTTTCTTGTGTTCTGTGAGGTCTTTGGAGTAAATGAGTATGTCATCAATGTAGACAAAAAAAACACGTTCAAAAAATCTCTGAGAACGTCGTTGACTAGGGCTTGAAAACACGCAGGAGCGTTTGTTAGACCAAAAGGCATGACTAAATACTCGAATTGACCCAGAGGGGTCTTAAAGGCAGTCTTCCATTCATCGCCATCTCTGATTCTGAGAAGGTGATAGGCGTTCCTTAAGTCGAGCTTAGTAAAGACAGTGGCCCCTTGAACTGGTTCGAAGGCAGAAGCGAGTAGAGGAAGTGGGTACTTATTCTTAACAGTAATTTGGTTCAAACCTCTGTAGTCAATACATGGTCTGAGAGATCCATCCTTCTTACCCACAAAAAAGAAACCTGCTCCTAAAGGAGATGAAGAGGGGCGAATTATTCCAGCAGCTAGTGACTCATTTATGTATTTCTCCATTGTCTCCCGTTCGGGTTTGGAGATATTATAAAGTCTACTGCCGGGTAGAGGAGCTCCTGGTAAAAGCTCGATAGCACAGTCGTATGGTCTGTGAGGTGGAAGGGACGTAGCACTGACCTTACTGAAGACAGGGGCTAGATCATGGTACTCAGGAGGAACAGAAGTAAGGTCAGGAGAGTCCATCTCCCCCCCCCCTCTAGGAGATCTTACAGCGGGGGCCGCTGAACGAAGGCACGTCTCATGGCATGAGGTCGACCAAGACTCAATATGACGATCGGTCCAGTTTATGTGGGGGTTATGTCGTTCCAGCCACTCAAATCCCAAAACCAACGGAGAACATGCAGAGGGAAAAACAAAGAAAGATATGGTTTCTCGATGGTTACCTGAAACCAACAGTTCGAGGGGTTGTGTCTGGTGAGTCACTTGGTGAAGCTTCTTTCCATCAATCGCAGAGACACAGAGAGGCTGGGTTAGAGGAACAGTTTCAATCTGTAGTTGTTCAACTAAATTGGAGTCAATCAGGTTCCTTTCACAGCCTGAATCAATGAATGCAGATAAAGTGAGGTTTTGGTCAGCAAAAATCAGCGTGGCTGGAAGTAATAGGCGAGGAGATTTTTTAGAAATAACATGACCCGTCAGACTCCTCAGATCCTCTGACGGGCCCCGGCTTTTGATTTAGCTGGGCATGAGGCAATGAAATGGCCACTCTCACCACAGTAGATGCACAGCTTGCTCCTGACACGCCTTAACCTTTCCTCTGGAGTTAGCCTCGTATGTCCAACCTGCATGGGTTCGACCTCCACTTCAACCGCATGAGAGGCCTGAACTGGCAACGGGAGAGATTGGATCTTAGTTCTTGGCTTAGGAAAAGGTTCTCTGGAAGAGGAGAAGGCAGGTGCAATGATAGAGGCTGAAACAGAACTTAAAGGACCATGATTCCTTGGTTTAGAGCTATTTCTGGCTCGAATCCTATTATCCAGCCTGATTGTCAGGCGAATTAATTCCTCAAGAGTGGCGGGTTCGTCAAGGGTAGCAAGCTCATCCTTTATGTTTTCATTGAGAGCCTCAAAAAATGCTGTCTTAAGAGCACATTGGTTCCAACCAGAAGCTGCGGCTTTAACCCAGAAGTTAATGGAGAATTCAGCTACAGAAGAATTTCCTTGTCTTAGTTTCAAAAGAGCTCGAGAATCAACAGTTTGATCTGTTTCCTGGTTGAAGACTTGTGAAAACTCAGAGATAAAGTCATAGTACTGGCAGCTAAGGCTTTCGTCGGAAGAAAACCTAGCCTGTGCCCATTCCAGGGCTCTTCCGGTCAATTGAGACAAAATAAATGATATCTTCTTATAATCGGTGGGAAAACTGCCAGGGGAATTTTTGAAGATTAATCGACATTGAAATAAAAATCCTTTACAGTCACTAATGTTACCTGAAAACTTTTCAGGGAGGTTTGGTTGGAACTCTGACGATGACGTCACCGCTGGTGACCTCGGAGGAGGGACTGGACCCGGAAATGGTTGTGCTAGCGGCGTGCCGTTAGCGCTGTTTAATTTGTTAGCGAAGCCTTGAATGATTTGATCCTGATACAGAACCATTCTGTGTAACTCACGTAGTGTTTGGGTTTGTCCCATAATCTGGGCATCTTGTTCCTCCAACCGACGATGGTATTGGTCTGCTGGGCCTAGTGTTTGGCCGCAGTGTTCTGTCATGATTGGTTCAGGAAGACCCAATATGCAGAACACCACGGAGACGGAAACTGGAGTAAAAGTTTAACAATGTTTATTGAACAATGGTACAATGAAAGAGTCAGGAACTGGTTCACTTCTGGGAATCTGGTTCACAGGCAACTGGAAGGGAGACAGTTCAGTTAGCCACGTAGCTGGTGAATGTGGAAATGTTATCTTCAGAGATCTACCTTGAAGAATCCGGGTTTGGCTTTGAGAGAGGCACTGTTGGTTCCAGAGACTGTTTGATTCAGCAGAGTTCAGTTTCAGCTTCAGCGTCTTGCATCTAACGATAGGACAGACCTTGGTTTTCCAGCTCTTAGTCCAGAACAGCATGGGAAATCCAGAGAAGGTTCTTCAGGTTTGGCTCTGAGGGCAGGCTCGACAGGTTAAGCTCATCCAGAGCTTACAGGACAAAAACAGGTTTCCTGTAGGCAGAGACAAAGGTAATTAGTTACCAGCTAGGAGACTAGAGGCAACAAAGATTTCACAGAGGAAGTGAGGCTCAGGTGCTAACCAAACTGGATAAACACTGCGGCGTTGATGCGAGGTCTGAGGGCTGCTTATATGGTGGAGGATCCTCCTGATGATGAGATGGGTTTCAGGTGTGTCGAAGGCTCAGCTCAGGAGGATCCACAGCGAACTCTGCTGGAGACAGGTGGTACAGCTCCAGATCCCAACAATATTTAGATCAGAGAGGCTTTAATGGCTGCTATGCATCAGAAGGGCTGTTTACCAAATAAAGATTATACAAGTCAGAGATTAGATTTTTAAATCATTTCTTTCTATTATCACTTATCATTAATGTGGAATAAACTACCTCAACCATGGATTGATTAGTTAGTTACTATGATTAGTATATTAGTATACCCATTTAAAAGTAGTTTTCATAGCAATCAAGCCGATCTTACCATTCAAAACTGTATCAAATATTTTGTGCATGGTATTAAGTTTTGGCAAGCTGTGTTGGTTACTGGGGCTTCAAACTCTCATCACCAATTCAGGCAACCAGATTCGAAAGACTGAGAGACTTCAGGAGAGTAGTCAGTGTCAGAACCTGTGTTGAGGTCCAGAACATCAGCAGGCCAGCGAGAATAAAATCTGTAAGGACAAGGCGAGATAGTGTAAAAGAGGAACAGAACAACAACTGATTAGGCAGACAAGGAAAAAAAACAAAACACAGAACAATAATAATATCACATGAAGACTTTCAGAAACTTGGCACTGGCCAGATAGCTGGTAAATTCTTAAAGCCAGGAGACATGTTGAGCTTAGTTGCATTGCATCAGAGTGGGCATGGTTGAACAGGTGGAAACAATGAGCACACAGCTTGGGCAGTGAGGATTGGAGCAGAATGTAAAAACCTTTGATCATTCAGGCCAGAATCATACAGTAGTTAGTGTTCAAATAGTTTTGTTTAACTGCTTCTTGCCTTAGAATTCGTTTGGAAATGTCATAACTGAGAAAAATACAGTCATGAAGTATTTCACCATTTTTAATAAATCTAAGTAATATTTAAGTTCCACCTAAATGAGTAAATAATACATTGAACCTTTTGATGATACACAACAATTTTTACACACACCTTAAAACAATGCATTTAAAAACAAACAATATTGAGTCCAACTAAGACCTCCTCCACGGATTTTACTCCTCAGCTTTATTCAGTTTTTAACCAAGCCTCTCTATGGTGGGGAAGTGAAGCCATAGGCCTGATCAGATCCTCACCTATTGGCTACACTGACTTTTGTTTCTACAACAATTAATATACGTAGCAATGCAGCTGATTAAATATTACAGAGAGAGACAACCTTAAGATACAGTTACACTCTGTCTTTTTTTGCTTTCTGTAAAACTTTCTGTAGAAATATTTTAGAACTATTGAGCCTTCAGTGCCTCTTAGACTAGTTAAAAAAAATGTTTATTCAGATAGATTAAATACATTATTTTCACATCCTTACATTGTTTTCATGATACCCCATATGGTTAACTAAAATTACCTTTATTGTCATTGTATAGGATGGTGTCAAAAGTAAATAACTATGGTTAAAGTATGTTGTTTAAATAGTCTGTAATTATTAGTATAACTAATTACGCACTAATAATCCTGCTACCAAATAAATTTCCCACATGATTATATGATTTATTTTTGCCGCTTAAAGGCAAACATTATATCGAGATACAGCCATTTCAGTAAAGAGTCAGTAATTTAGGTACATAATATATCTTTAATAATTAATCTAAATAAAGAGCAAAAAGTATTTGCAACTGAATGATTTAACGTTATCAATTATATTCAGTGATCTCTGCCTTTGGTTTTAGTGAGGTAGCATCTTAAAGCTTTTTTTTTTCCCATCATCCATCTAACAAATTACTTTAGTTTTGGCAGAAAATCACAAGTCTGTGGGCAACATAGAGGCTAACCCTTAGAGGCTTTCCTGAGGAGGCTCAAAGTTCTAAAGGTCAATGACTAAGGTGCATGAACCCACAGAGAACCGTGTCATGAACTACTAGGGGAGTTCTAGTAGATATCCAAAACGGATATCTTATCCAGGGCAACAGGCTAAGCGGCTGGAGAGATTTGGATGGCCCTAGAAGCTGTAGGTAACATAGATAAGGGTAGTTGTTTAAGCAGTACTCGTTCAAACCCTGCAGAAGTTGTGCAGAGCAGCCGGGGAGCATTGGTGGGGATAAGGCAGAATCTCTTCCTGAAACCCGACACTAAAGAGGAGAAGCAGGCTGTGGTCGTGAGCTAGGTCATCTCTGGAGGTGTGGCATACAATTTAGGTCAATGTCTCTCCACTATAGGGGCTTTCTACTTTGAGGTGGGGGAGAAAAGCTGTATCCACAGAGGCAAGATCCAATAGAAAGGGAGGAGCCCTGAGCACTATTCCTGTGACTGCAACTTCTCCTTAATATTAGGTCAGCATTAACTCTTCTCCTTGCTGATGAAGTTAGTTAAACAGACTGATTGCCTCCATGCCTTTTGCAATTTCCTTCTGTCCTATGGTCATGAGTTGTGGTGGGAAAGAACTGAGGAGTCAACAGGATGTTAGCAGGAGCATATTTTTTTTTTATTATTTTAGAAAAGAAAATAAATTTATGGGGATGGAGGATACCAGGATGACACCAATAAGATGGAAACAGGATGCAGCAGTCTTTCAGATCTTTGAAATCACAGACATTTTTAACAAACTTTTTTTATTTAAATAAAGCGTAGGCAACTCTCATACAAGAGCATTATCCAGTATGTTTTTGGAGTTAATTTACCTTCACAGACCTGACTTAAGAGAGTGATTAACAGTAAAAAAAACAAAAAACAGACAGATCAGAATAACACAAAAAGAAAAAAAATCAGGGTGAATCAGGCGCAGTTTCTGGCAGCTGGTGATACAGAAGAAGCCTGAAAATGCAGAGTATTTAAAAGCTCATACTGTATGCAAAATACGATAAGGGATATCGCAACTGGGCCACCTTTACAGGTACTTGCCCCTGCACCATCTGTGGGCCAGTGGCATCGCTCTCTCTCTCTCGCTCTCTCTCTCTCTCTCTCAAGGCACAACTAGGTCTCTGTGACTGGAATCGGAGTTGGATAGGTTCAGAAGGTTGTCAAATGGGCACCCCCCTTCACTGGTGTTTCGTTGATTTAAGCCCATGACACCTCGGAGGGGTTCAACGGCAGATCCAGCATCCTGGACCCACCCCTACCGAACGCCACCCAACTCCGTATCCAGTTCTTCATTCACTCAGAGCTTCAGTTCTGCCAGCGCACCTCGCGCTGCATCCAAATCCAGCGAGATGCCTCCTCCGCCCGCTTGGTGGCGTTGGCTACAAGCCGCTTCCTGGCCAGCCCTTCAATTCCCAGCAGTCCAAGGGCTCTCCAAAGCGACAGTCCAGCAAAGCCTCTGCAGCCCACCTCCACTGGGAGATGCCAGGTCTTCCATCCATTTTGCTGGCTCTCTATGATGAGGGCTTGTTATTTATTGAGCTTATGCTCATAGGCCTCCTCCATCCTCTCTTCCCAGGGGATACTCAGCTCGATGAGCACCACCTGCTTGGTACCTTTAGACCACAGAACAATGTCTGGTCTCAGGCTAGTGTGGGCTATCTCCTTAGGGAATTTGAGCTGCTTCTTTAGGTCTGCCCGTATCTCCCAGTCATTTGCCGTGGCCAGGGCCCCCTTGCTCCTCTCTCCTGCTACTCCACTTTCTCCTGCCCTGGTAAAATGTAAAGAAACAAGGCCCTTTGGACAGCTGTCTTGCCCTTTTCCTTGCCTGCTCGATGCCGTCAGCCAATTGAGCAAGGATCTGGTCATGACACCACCGGAACTTGCCATCGGCTAAGCTTGAGTGACATGAAGAGAGGACGTGCTCAAGGTTAGCCGTCCTTCCGCAGAGCTTGCAGCTTGGGCTCTCGACCATTCCCCAGGTGTGGAGGTTTGAGGGAGTAGGTAGGACGTCATAAACAGAGCATAAAAGGAACTTGATGTGGCGGCCTTCCATGCTGCAGATGTCCTGCCAAGTAAGAGCCCTCTCTCTCGCACTCTCCCATCTAGTCCAGCTGCCTTGTTTGTTCATGGCTACAGCCTTGACATGTCGGCTTTCCTCCTCCACCCTTCTGACCTCTTTCTGCACCAAGCCTCACCTCTCCTTTGGGTCAGCTTTGCTCCAGCTTGTTCTGGTGAAGCAACCCAAACCAAGCCTTCCCTGGGCTACCGCCCCGACAATGTCTGCGTGATGCAGTCTGTCTTCGGCCTCCTTCAATGCTCTGCCGGCTGACCACTTTTGGCCTGTCCAGATGACGATGTCTGCCTGACGTACTCTCTCGTCTTTACTGTCTCGCAGCATCATAGCCTGGCGTGTTTTTGACGCCTTGTACTCCACCACTGATTTTATTGGCAGCTGTGGCTTGCTGCCTGTGCTGTACAGGCCGATGGAGCAAAAGCTTTTTGGGATGCCCAACCATCTCCTCCGGTAGGTGTTCAGCTTCCTCTCCAGTCCCTCAACAGTGGAGACAGGTACCTTGTAGACCAGGAGAGGCCAGAGCAGTCTGGGGAGAACCCCATGTTGGTAACCCCAGGCTTTGTACTTGCCCGGGAGACCACTCTTCTCGAGAGATGTCATCCAAGTTTCTGCCTGGCTAAGCATCTTCACACTCTGCCTGTCATTGAGGTCCGCCTTGTACCACTTCCCCAAGCACTTCACAGGCACTGGACAGTTGGGATGGTGTTCTCTCCGATTTTGAAGTGATACCGATCCTGAACGCGCCCCTTCTTCAGAACCAGGCTTCTAGATTTTTCTGGTTTGAACTCCATCCTTGCCCAATTGGTGATCTCAACCAAGTCCTCCAGAATCCATCTTCCTTCTGGTTCTGATCTTGTTGTTATGGTGAGATCGTCCATAAATGCTCGAATGGGCAGCATCTGGACTCCACTTGCAAGTACTGCACCTCGACGCAACTTCTCTGCTGATTTGACGAGAAGGTTCATCGCTGCGGAAAACAGGATCACTGAATTCGTGCAGCCTGTGACAATGCCCACTTCCAGTCTCTGCCAGTTGGTGGTAAATTCCCTACAGGTGAAACGCATGTTGAATCCGTCGAAGTAGTACTGCAGAAGCGCCTGAAATCGCTTAGGGATATGGTAGGTCTTCAGCGTCAGCTCCACTAGCTTGTGGGGTATTGTTCCATAAGCATTTGACAGATCCAGCCACAGTACTGCCAGGTTGCCATGCTTCTTCTTCACGTCCTCAATGATTTTGGAGACAACGCTGGTGTGTTCAAGGCAGCCAGATATCCCTGGAATGCCCCCTTTTTGTACCGCAGCGTCCATGTACCCGTTCTCCAACATAAAGGTGGTCAACCTCTTTGCCAGGATCCCCAGGAAGATCTTAGCTTCCACATTGAGCAGTGAGATGGTGCAAAACTGCTTGATCCCTGAAGGAGTTCTCCTCCTTAGGGATGAAGCACTCCTCTGCGATCAGCCAGTCATCAGGAAGGTAGTTCTTCTTCCATGCCACTGTCAGTAGCTTCCAGAGTCATCTCCTGAGCCTTTTGCAATGCTTGTAAACATTGTATGAGATGCCATTTGGCCCTGGAGCCGATTTTCCTCTGGCTTTCTTTAGAAAGCTGTTAACTTCCTGCCAGCTTGGTTCCTCTGTCTTGAAGGGGATTGTTGGTTCGGCTGGTTTGATGAGCTTTTCCATCTCCTCCAAACTGACCTCCCTTCTGGGATCACTATGGACCTGACGAAGATGTTCCTCCACCTCTTCCTTTGTTGCTTTCAACTCCCCTGATCTTTTGTCGCCCAGGAGTTTTGACAGGTATTGGAATGGATTCTTGGTGAAAGCTGCACTTTCTTTCAACCGCCGCTTCCTGTCCCTGCGGTGACACTCAGCTCGTCGCAAGATCTTAATGCGCTCCCTCAGATTCTTCCAGAGTTCTGTGAATGCTGGTTTCTCATTTAATGTTGCTTTGCGAAAGGCCTTCTTCAGCCTCCGCAAATCCCCTCTCAGGGTTGCTATCTCCTTCAGGCGTCTATTCTCTTTGAGCTGGGTGTTTGCTCTGCCTTTCAGCTCTTTCCTTCCGAAGCGCTCAGCCGCCATGCTCCAGATTCTAGAGGACATGGCCTTGAGCTTCTTCCCGACATCTCCTGCAGTGGCTGCTTCCAGCACCTGGTCCACGCCGCAATCAAACATCTCCTATTTTTTTGTTGCAGCTGCAGTTGGCCAGTTCACACATTGTTTTCGGACGTCTCCTTCACAAGTGATCTGCACAAGCTGCCTGTTATACTGAGTCACTTCCCTCTCACTCTGTTGCCTTTCTGGCTCCGTCACATCAGTGATGGTGCTCCTGCTCCCCTCCTTGTCATGTGCCTGGAGATTCTGGAGACTGTGGTTTGTGTCCTGCCCCGGCCTCTCCTCCGCCTCACCAGGTTTCCCTGTGCGTTGCACATGACTTTCAGGTTGTAAGCACTTCATCTTTGTCTGATGTATCTTCAGCCCTTTCTCATTTTTGCATTTCTTCCCACATCTACAGACCCGGGATAAATCGCTTGGCTGTTCCGTAGTCGTTTGTCCGTTGATGGTGGTCATAACGTTGTTCTGTCCTGTGGGTCAATCATCCTCCCCCGCTCTCGCTCGGCCCGGGGGGTATCTTGTAATATACCTTTCCATAGCGGTTGTTTGGGTTTTCTCCTCACGGAGAGTGTGTTTGGCCTGCCAAGCTGCCACAGCTCTGGTCTTTCCCAGATGTCAGCAGTCTTTCCTCGCTGTCACCGTTCTTCCTCGGTTGCCAACTTGTCTTTCCAAGTGGTCACTGGGTCTGCCAGAAAGGAATATGCAAAATACGATAAGGGATATCGCAACTGGCCCACCTTTACAGGTACTTGCCCCTGCACCATCTGTGGGCCAGTGGCATCGATCTCTCTCTCTCCTTCCCTCAAGGCACCACTAGGTCTCTGTGACTGGAAACCTCCTATAAACCTCACTCTAGCTGAGAGATGCATAGGGTGAATTCAGAATACCACTGTCTGACTGCCGATGGGTCCATGTTTGGCCAGATTATTCTGTCCTGACTCAGATCAGAGGACCCAGTGTTCAGACAAGACAGAAAGTGGGATACCTTCAAAAGGCATTTATTAAAATCAAACGGGTCTGCAGAAACAGCGGGTGCAGTGGCTAGGGTGTCTAAGGCAGGAACATCTATCGGAGAGAAATACAGGTTAGTGACCACAATTATCTGACGGAGGATCATTATGAATGCGTGAGCCACTAACCTGGTTTTACAGTTCAGTGTGTGCCCAGAGAACAAGTTAGGATCCAGCAGATGGGCTGCCAACTAGATGACGCCTCCCAGAGTGTCCCAGATTATGCAACTTCGGGGAAAATGCAGGAGTCTGAAGCTGGATCAAGCAAACAGATCAGAACAGGCAGGCTCAGAGGTCCAGGAGTCAAAAGCCAGGTCAGGCAAACAAATCAGAACAGGCAGGCTCAGAGATCCAGGGGTCAAAAGACAGTTCAGGCAAATCATTGAGATGGGAACAGGCAGTTAGATGGGTTAGTAATGAAGCCCGTCATCAGAGCCAAGATCATGACAATGCATCAAAAAATGTAGGATGATGGACTTTCAGAACCAGAGTTGATGACTCCTACTTTAGATCAAGTTCCTGCTGTGTAAAAAATTGTTGTTAAGTTTAACATTAGGAACTGATGGCTATACATTTTCCTGAGGAATTTATAGAACAGGGCAAAGGTTATGATTTGAGGTTTGAATCAGACATCAACTTAAAGGATCTAGATTAGCATGAATGTCATGCCCCTTTCCCACTGGACAAAAAACCTGTTTAAACCTGGGAACAATCTGCTTTTAGTGGCAGTGGTAACATCTCACTGACGTTTGTCTACCTGTGTCAAACAAGTCAGAAATCGACCCGTCTCGGCATGCTGAAAAAAAACACCAGACTTGGGTTGATCCGCTTAATTACGTAATACCATTGAGTTTAACATACGGACGTCAAGAAACCATGCCAGTCGTGTTTGGTTTAACAAGCTGAACTCTGTTTACATTCATTAAACATGGCGCAGTACTGGTAAGAGAGAATCAATGAAGAGTCTGCATAAGAGAGAAACAATGAAGCACGCTTACCCTGGTCTCCTTACATGTTGCTTTCCATAGTGTACTTTCCTGATTTCTGTTGCACTAGTGACAGCATCCACACTAACCCTGTGCGATGGTGTCACCAGACACGCAGAGACATGGGGACAGAGGTCACACAGCTTGCCGTGTTTTGTGATTGGTGGATGTTACTCATTTATTTCACACTGTAGCGGGGACCATTTATTTTAGTTTCACTTCCAGACTGTCTATTTCACTGCTTGGCATGCAACTGTGGGGAGATCTTCAAGCCACATTGTACAAAATGTGTCAGAAAAGATCTTCTACAGCACCTTTAAGTAAGAAAACTGATTTTAATATGTTAAAATGAGGGATATGATGTTCAAGGCTCTTTTGTGACCTTTCAGAAATTCTTATATGTGCTTTACAAAAATGAATCTTTGGTCATCCAGCAAGCTATTTAACCAGCCAGAAAGCTAAGTGCAATTCTATGCTATCTGCATTTGTACATTATGGCTCTCATATTGGTCTCCATGGTTCCCAAAGCCTTGTCAGCCTATCTCAGCTTAACGGTGCGTTATGCTAAAAAAGCAATTGTTACACTGAGAATCAGGCCAATACAGTATGCAACATTTTTGGCTGTGATCTGTGCTTCCTCTGTGGCACATTTCTGAGCAGATTCTGGTAGGGAGAATTTAAATGGAATCATGCCAATACTCAGACTTTTAAAAAGCTTAACGGCCGAAAGAGTGTGTTTAAACACATTCACCTCCTAATTTGCACATATACACTAGAGAGGTACTGTGAAGCTGTGAACCCTGTGCCGTTAAGACTGTCATTGACTCTCTGAGGCAGGTAAACATGCTCATGTTCTCATACAATGTCAGTGGAACTGAGCAAAACCATATTTAAGAGGAAAAATTGAATAAAAAATTTACTGCAGTCAATGGACTAGAAATGGAAACTCAGGGCTCAATCTACAAAACAATCTCATAAAAGAATGAGTCCAGAAACAATATTTTACCATGATTTAAATATTTTGAAAATTCCTGTTTTACTTTGACCTGAATAGATCACTATTTCTAATACAGTGTTTTATATGGTTGAGAATTAAAAAAAGACAAACCCATTTACCCAGTTTTTCAATAATCAAATTGACTTCTAGATGGTCTAAATGGTAGAAAGGCAATTCTATTACACAAATCAAAATTACAGATGACTTTAAACGAGGCCAAAGGAACAGAATCTCAGCTGAGAATATAAAATTGAGAAGAGGGACATAAGAAGGACAAATTTAAACAAGTTCTGATTTAATTATACAGAGGTTAATGCATGTGGACAGCTAAAAAGAGCTGTTGGGTGGGAATGATATAAGAAGTCATGAAGATGCAGAATTATAACAGATATCAAAACAGAAACTGGCAGCTGTGATTTTTTTTTAATAAACAGGTTAAGTATAAGCAGCTAAGCCGCTGAGGATGGGTTCATGCTTATGAAAACAAATAATTTGACCAACAAGAAGCAGATTTTCATTTAAAAGCTGTGTTTCATTTAAGCTTATTTATAGCAAGGCTGTATTCATAAGTATTTACAGAATTTAGTATAGAGATTGTGATCTTACTCTTAGCACTGTTGTGTGCTAGTTAACTACGGCACAACAAAATGTTAGTAACTATTCATTAACTTTATAGATCTCATGTGGTGAGAGCTTCAAAGCATTTCAACAAGTTGAAACATTCTGTATTATTTGTCATTCTACAGCGAATTATATCTGAAGCTGGCTGCATGTTGGAGCAACTCTGTTTAGCTTAATTCTAATATTCTTTTCAAAAGGAGCTTCAGTTCCTCCATTTGTGGATCAAAGTTTGTTTTTGTTTTGTTTTTTTCTTTTGTTGGATGCAGTTGAAATGATTTTTACCAATATCTTTTGCTTTTTGGTCATATGTTATGTTGTGTAACCATAGCAACTATAGCAAGTTGGTTTTTGACAACTAGAGCAGCTCATTAACATCTCAAAAGCTGAAATAATACTTCAAATTCTTCTTCAAGTCGTGGTACAACTAAAAAAGATTGTGTGACATGCTGTTCTTCTGAAGAAGGCATGGATCCTTCAAGTTTGTGGCAAGATACTGCATATATTCTATAAGTATCTAGTGGAGAGTGTGGTTACTTCTGCCCATCATCTTTTTGGTTAACAGCATCAGAGCTCATGAAAGTTGCCTCGCTCTGAGCTGATAAAAGGGTGCCGTGGTGTTGCACGGGTAAACACATGACCCATGTTCAGAGGCAATGGTCCTTGACCAGGCTGTCACAGGTTCGATTCCTGGCCTTATGCCCTTTGATGCATGCCTTCTCCATCTCTCTAATCCCATTCCCCAATGCGCCTATTTAAACAAATTAAGAAAATAAAGGCCACTAGAGCCTAAAAAATAATGAAAAAAAAGGCCAGCTCTGTTCTATGAAATTCTTTGGAACCTGTGGAGATGATATCACACTGGGGAATTATTCTTAATATAATGTACATTTTGGACAAGAATCAGCATTGTGTTCAGAAGACAGTTACACAACAACTTTTTTTTTTAGCTAAATGGGTTATGGATATAGAGGGACTTCAATGAAATTGTTAAGTCTCAGCATTTTTTAATTCTATACAAGCAGTTGCTTTTTTTTCCCCAAGAAGAAGTTTAGATGAACAAGTCCTCAATATCTTGAATCCTTGAATATACTATGATTGAGTCCAAACTTTGGGCTCACCCTGGTGGTACATTTACCTTGAAAAAACTTAGCAATACAAAATTTTTCATACATTCGGAAGGTTACACTCATTGATTTAAAAGCCGACTGAAGAAAGTTTTCTTTCCAGACACTTTTATGTTTAAGATCAAGGCTAAAATTAGCAAGATGCAGAGGATGATCTTCCATAAAATATAGTTTAATTATTGTGGTCTATATGTTTCTCATAGCTTCATTTTGGCTCAACCCACTCATTTGAAATCAGTTACAATTTGTTGTATTAAGCATGAAATCTTAATGGCTAAACTCTGGCTCAGAAACATTTGAAATACATAGTGTAAGGCAGAAGATATATTTTGTAGATTTATATTGAAATACATTAAAAACATGACATTTGCAATGTAGCTTTTCCCACACCATCACTGGTATCATACTCAATACTATCAAATGTTCATCCTGTCTTGTATGAAAGACAAACTTCAAATTAGTCAATTGATGAAAACATGAATTATTCATGAACTCGAGTGCAATGAGCTTCTGGCTCTCATGCCACTTTGGATTAATCACAGAATTAGCTCCCGAAAACACACAAAGAAAAACAAACAAACAAATTACTCAGAGGTAGAAGGACCGAGACAAGGGAGCATCAAGAGCTGATTTCGGTAAGATCCTCTTTGATCAGAAATAGTCAGTTCCCCTGCTTTCAACTACTTCACACTCCATAATAGAGGTTTTGGGTAATGATTTGCTGTTGGGAAAAGCTTCCCATTCCCTGTGGTGGCGATTGAAATCTCTTGTTACCGGAGGAAGCCCCTGAAAGGCGTTGAAAAAGAGGTTGTCAAAAGACTGTGGGGAATATAGTAAAATTACAATTGGCCCATTTCAAACAGGCTTTGTGTGGATATGCACTTTGAAGAGTTTCATTTCAGACTCAAGCCTTTAAGACTCTACACTGAATATTGTCATTGCATTTAGGGATCCTTTAGAGTCTGCACAATTTTTGTATTTAAGTTTCTTATATATATAACACTAATATACAGTATGTAAAAGGGAAATCAATGTCCTATGGAAACATATTTTGCACATAAAAAGTCTTTATATGAATAGGGGAGAAAAGTTAATGAGTTTAGATGTTCCAATATATCACTGCACTTACTGTATATATGCTTTGAACTTTTAAATGCCCTGTAATTCATAAGTTTTTAAGATGATTTGTCATATCTCAGCAGAGGGGTACGGACTTTTATTCTGTCTGGGCTTTGGAAATTTTAAACCAGCAAATGATAATAAATTTAGATTCACTGTGACTCCTTATCTTTTGGTAATGGAGGGAAAAACCCCAAGAATAATCCATCTTTAAGTATTCAGCAATTGAAGCAAAATAAAAAAATAAACAATATATCTGTTTGCTCTGATACAAGTCAACCTTTGATTAGCTTGTATGAATGTTTTATTCTTAAATTCTCACAAAGTTAGCCCTAGTCTGTATGTGATTATTGTAACAGACTAAATTTATCTAAGCTACAAATCTGTTACTTCAATTACTTCTCAATACATACAAAAACATACTGGAACAACAACACCACTAGAAAACTTCCCTATTTTTTATTGATATTATTGTAAGCAGCTTTTTAACTTTTTGTTCTTTTTTCTTGTCAGGTATTTGAGCTCTTTGAGTGTTTTTGCATCTTCTCAACCCTCTGCTAGATAAGACAAATAGCTACTCATCCTGCGCCTGCTTCTGTGGAGATCTGGTTTGGGTTGAATATGATTTGTAGGAAGTCTGCAAGGTCAAGGGTCAATACAATCACTTTTGGGTCAACAAAATACTCGTATTTGTATTTTTGTAGTGCAGTGGTACTCCTTATCCAATCATTCCGAGCATGCCTGTAAAAGGCAGATATTTTAAGCGCTACACATTTATGCCCCCTCTCCTTTTTCTTACATAAAAAAACAAACTGTTTGAGATGTCTAAATTTTTACAATTTAACCTTAAACATTTGACCCAGGTTTAATGCTTAGAATGAAGTGGAAACACTAAACTAAAATTCAGCTTTAAGGTCAGTTTGGAATTATCAATCACAGCAACAACATGCATGTTTCTCATTGTGGGATAAGCTAATTTCCAACAAATACTTATTTGACATAAGAAATTATATATTTGTAACAACCATATTTAAATGATCTCAGAGTCTTTCGTGTAAAATAAATATTCATTGATGGTAGATACACTAAGATTTAAGAAATAGGATTCACAATATTAACAAAGTATTTGCTCTGCTGCCTTGACTCATATTTGAGCTTAAGTAACATCCCATTCCTAATCCATAGGGGTATAATATGAAGGCACTCTACCCTTTGCAGCTAAAACTGCTTCATCTCCTCTGACAGGACGGACCCCAAAGTTTGTGAATGGGATTTATAGGAATTTTTGACGATTTTTTCCATTTGCTTCAGCTTCCGCTGACCCACCCTCCGCCATTTTACAAGGCCTATCACTTTGTGGCTTAGTTGCTGTCATTTTGTTTTTTAAATGATAGTTGACAGCTGGCTGTGGAATATTTAGGAAGGAGGAAATTTCTTGACTGGATTTGCTGCACAGGTGACATCCTATGACGCTGGAATTCATTGAGCTCCTGAGAGCGACCTGAGAGATACACCTGTGGCCATGGAAATGACTGGAACCCCTGATTCCAATAATTTGGATGGGTGAGCAAATACTCTTATTAAAATAATGTATTTTGCTATTAAAACTCTGGTAATATAAGAACATAAACTTAGAGAGACAAAAGATTTTTTATCTTATTAAAATTTAAGATATAAACCTAAAGTTTAATCTGCCTAAATGATATTGCAGGGCTTCCAGAGTAATGATAAAGAACCCTGATGTATTGCCTGCGATTCATATTACCTGGGGCTTTAAATCCTGGGGCTTTAGTGGAAAAAGGGTCTAATGTAAAGAATAATACAGAGAGCATTAAAGAAACTTTCCTTTTTTCAGGTCCTCTAGTATGCATGTGCCTGCATAAACCATTTACAGTACTCAGCTTTGTGACAATTACAGTAGGGTAGTGCTAATATGTTGTTAGAGAAATATTGTAGAAATGAAAGCTCTATTAAAGGAAAAAAAAAAAAAAAAAAGAGACACTGTAATTTTAAAACAGCACCCACTGATCAGGTTTACACAGTTTGAATGGGAAAAAATAGATTAGATACAATTTAGATATACGTTTATTAAAGTTTTGTTAAAATACTTCAGACTTGTAAGTATTTGCTTTTTATTTCATAAGAATATGAAATACAAATCATGCGGCTTTTTCTTGGAAAATTTGATTATCCAGTTATTTTTAAAGTGAAGATCAATCTTCATTAAAAGGATCTTGCACGGTCGGAGCAAAGTATTCTACAATGTCAGTGTGTTTTATTTCTTTTATACGAGATAAAAAAAAGGTTTTTACACCCAAAGACAGGAGACGTGTAAAATATTTGCATGGCAGAGTGTTAGAAGTGGAAGATAAATTACTCCTTGTTTATCTATTCTGTGTAACGACATGAAACAAGCCCTTTGAGACAACCTTTAAAGCAGCAGAGCAAAGAAGTATCATACAGAGTCAATAACATAATACATTTAAGACTTGACATAAATGATAGGCTTATGATATTCATCAGACTTTATGAAGCAAATTCAAAATAACAAACTTCATTTTACATTACAGCCTGTACACATAAAATCTGATCAATAGCTTTCCCAATCGCAAAGATTCTTAACATTTGAGACAGTGGTACTTATATGTGTTGAAAAGCCTGAACCGACGGTTTCCAGTTCTGAGGTTCTAATGGAAACCACCAAACAATGTAGTGTGATATTTTAGGCAACTAGCTGCTTTGTTCAGCACCAGTTAATTTAAGAGTGGATTTCCAGTAAATAAGAGTCTTTATTACAGGAGGTTTTGTTGTTGTTGTTTGCCAGTAGGGAGCCCTTCTCCCTCTTAAGCAGGACAAAAATGATAAGTTTCTCTCCTAAATGGTAATAAGAAGCTTTGGGGGATAGTTTCCTAAAGTCTAACTGAAATCTTATCAGAACTAGGGAGAAGATCAATGCTAGGAAGGTGTCAGATTTAATTAAACTCATTTTTGTCCCTTTTTTGACATTTTGTTCAAGTAATAATAACTATTTTCTGGCTGTACTCAATCATGTTTATATTTTTACATTACTGAAACTGGGATTTTTACATCATTATTTTGCAAGCTGAGAAAGCATTTTAATTGGTTCATAAATTCCTGCGGTCATTAAGGGAGTTGAGTGTTTAACATATGACAATTTAAAGAAATAATGTGAACTATTTGAACAGTGGGGTTTCAACATGGACAGCCTTGCTTACAAAATGTGGCACTTCTCCTGACAGTTTTGGTATTAAATGAAATCCTCTGTGTGGATACAAATATCTTAAAGCAGATGGTCTGACACTAATCTGGATTTTGTGTTAATACTTCAAGCCCTTATAAAATGTATACAACAGAGAGTTTTCAGCAGAAGTTAAGTAAAATCTGCAAGTGTCAGTAAAGATGCATATAAAATTCCTTTCTCTCACTGGTATTCCTTTCTCCTCTTACTACATCCATAAGGGTTTTTCATCTCTCTAAATCTTATGCCCTGATAAATTAGTTACCCTAAGGAGGTGGATAATTATTAACAATTAATATTCATAATGATGTCTTTGTCCCTAGATAGCCTTCACAGAGTCTCACTGAAATGGATTTGAAATTCAATTTTATTTTACATAATTCAATCAAAATGTAAATGTATCTGCAACAAAATCCATTCATGGTTACTTTCAACAGCAAGCTATTTTTTTCGTCTTTTTTTAAAATATTAACTTATTTATGTATTTAATTATTTTTCTTACTAAATTATTATTACTTAAAGAAAATAATTTACATTCAATTATTGCAATATTTAGATACCTTGTTCACCCTTAAAACGATGAAAGATGGTCTGATTTAGCTGATTTAAGCCACTGTTTGTTTTCTAAGCTGTTTAATAGGAAATCTGTGCTGATTTTGTAAAGCAGAAATTGTTTCAAAATGGCACCAACAAGAAAGATGCACATAATACAACAGTTTGTCTAAAAATCAAGTAAAAATCAATGAATAATCACAATAAACATACAACAAGAATTACAAAAACAAGTGTGAATATTCATCAAAGGGTATCAGTCGATAATTTAGCAATCTTATTTTTATTTTATCTTATTTTAACAGGCTTTCTAGAATTGGTGCTGATGCGCTGTTTATACTGACTGTAAGACTTTAAAGTCGCAGGAAATCATAATTAAATGTCATATCATTCTGGCTTAAACATGTATATAAATGTATACTTTATCAGACTAAAAAAAAACCAAAATTTTGAGAATTTCTATAAAAAAAAAAAAAAAACCTGTCTTAAAAATGTTCTATTTCTTTTTTTTTTCCGGTTATTTTATGCAGGCCAGTTAGTTATACGTCAGCTTGTACACCTAAATTCGGCCAATCATATATCAACAGTCATCTGTCTATAAAATTTTTTCGGTCATAGCATCTTGATTGATTTGTCGCAGCTAATATACGCAATGGTAAAATAAGAAATAAGAATGATCATTTACCTTCCCATTGAGTTACGTCCCAGTGTTCAGGGGATGGACGTCTGTGTCTTCGGCAGGTAATAGAACTGGCAGCGTTGCGAGGCAAGGGCTCAAACATGTACAGCTGTAAGCCTTCTACAGCAAACCAAGCTTCTGCCACCCTGGCGTGCTCTTCCACAACAACTTCAATCCTGCTTTCATCCTCTAAATAAAAATGTATTATGGACACAAAACTCTCCTCCTCTTGCATGTTAGCGTTCCATGATAGCGTTCCTTGACAGTGTCGTTTCTAAGTCACCACTTTAGTGCTACTTGGTCCTAATGGAATTTCCTGTTGGGAACCTACTAGCACTAAGATGCTGGTTAGCGAGATGCTTCCGAGACAAAGGCCACAATCAAACTTGCTTGCGAACCTTCCCCCTTGATAAACGACAAATAACATTCACTTTATTCACCCGTGTAAAGTTGGGCACCACTCGGGAGAATTGCAACGGATGGAACAGCCGTTTCCCTACGACTTTAAATAGAAAAATAAACCAGTTAAGTGGTAATTTGATCAGCACTACCTGCGTCTCACATTATGACCTTTCTTTGTTCTCTTTGGATCTATCATGGGTAAGTGAGGACAAAAATTTATTGTTTTAGGTATTTTCTGAACAGAATTTGGTATTACATAAAAGTCCAAGAAATGGGATCCAAAGTCTGCGTATGTACTCTTTTTCTTGTAAACTTGACCAAATCCAGTTTGTTTGAATCAACTGACTTCCTGTTTTAACAACTTACTCTGCTACAGATTGCCATGGAATTGGTGTGGAGATTGTGGCATCCTTAATGCTTCACAAATGTGTCATGTACAGCGCTAACTGACTAAACTGGAATACGGCTGCAAAGACACAGGGAAGCTTTTTTTCAATTTGTTTTACCCCCTACACTTTAGAATGATTGAAATTATTTAATCATATTTACAATTATTAAAGCATGATCAACAGATAGAAAAGCAGTCAGCAGCAAGTTGTATTGTTAGATCAAAGTAATTTTTTTACCAGTTTTTTCTTTAAGTTACCACTTGCTCCGCTCTTTGGGGTTGATTAGATGGGAGAGGGCAAAGATTGAATATTCAGCATGTCTCTGCTGTGTTTTGCATCAAAGTTTTATCAAGACATAATTGCAATAAATGATGCATGTAATCAAGTATTAAATAATGCTAGAATATGCAACCTCCAAAGTTAAACTGTGACCAGTGTGTCTGTGTCCTTCGTCCCCAGTGGATAGGTACCATCTGGCTTCAGCCATTACAAGTGACCTGAGTGCCAGACTCCTTAGTGTGCAAGGAAGCTCAACATCAACCGGTCAAAGCCCTGCACACCTGACCACATGGATACAACCTTGCAAACTGTGTTAGGGGACAAATTACAAATTCAGCATCCCCATACTGGAAACAAAACCAAAGATATATTGCATGCTTTCCTTTCATAATTTAGAGTATATCAAGCAGGACCTATTGCCAAAAAGTAGGAGGAACCTATATCATTTTTTGGATATTTAGATAAGAGCACAAAAGAAAACAAAAAAGATGCCTTTATTTTAAAATAATCCTAATAGTCATGTCATTTTAAGTAATGTAAGAATTCCTCAAATTCAAAGGTTCTTGTTTTCTTCCAGTAAAATAAAGGTTTTTCACAAAGTTAAGCATTAAGCAAGCTTCTTAATTGAACAACTGCTGAGAGTAGTGAGGAAGATTCTTAGCAAGTGTCTTATGCAGAAAAGAGGGCATAATGACAAGGACAGAGAGAAAGAATGGACATTCCTACACTGAAGAAGAGTAAATGAATAAGACCTTACCTTCTCAATCATCATTTTTGTGCTTGACCAAATCAGGAAGAAGTTTCTTTTCACACACAGCTCAGTTGAGTAAATGAGCTCATAAATTTCTATAGCAATCATGCAGTTATTAATATAGAGATAAGATAAACTTTATTATCCCCTGGAAAAACTAAACAGTTAAGGGCAGAATAGTTTACAGCTACTCCTTTAGTAATGTAATTTTACAAAGGATAAATAAATTATAGAAAAAATCCTGAATAATCATGAATAAAAAAACTTTAAAAATATACTGACAATACCTTAAGGAGTTAAAATGTTATGTACAGACTACAAAACATACTTTCAAAAATAAACATTAAAAAAATATTAAGTTTAAATCACCAATATATAGAAGACTTCATCTATCCATCCATTTTCTCCAGCTTAGTTCTGTCAAGGTCACGTGAGGCTGGTGCCTATCTCTGGCAGTACACGGGCGAGAGACGGGGTACACCCTGGACAGATCATCAGTCTGTCACAGGGCAACAAACACACAAAGAAACATAACCTAAAACACGTGCAGTCACATCTAAGGATAATTAGAGAAGCCAATTAACCTAAAAGTCATGTTTTCAAGTCAAGCTGGAGTACCCAGAGACAACCTATAACCTTCTTGCTTCAATGCAAGAGTGCTACTCACTGTACCACCATGCCGCCTTATATAGAAGATTTAAATAATGTAAAAAAAAAAAAGGGTCAGACTGGTGCTTGAAGACCGAGTATCTTGGGTCTGCTTGCCATACATTCCCAAGTCTGCCTCTTTGTTCACACCATAATCTCAGGAACAAATCTACCCTTCAACACTACCCCAATTTCCTCCATGTTGCTACAGCAGGCAGTGCACTATTCAGTTACAATTTTTTCAGTCTTTGTTTCTCAATTTTCTTTGATTTATACAAGCAGGCAATCACAGTAAATGTTAAATGTTGAGTGCCAAATAACATCAAACAGAAGTGACAAAATGACTAGCATAACTTTTAAACATAACATAATCACAATAATGAGTATGTAAATTAGGTACATTTACAAGTTCAACATATATTTTGATTCTGTGTGACAATTAATATTTTTTGATTCAAAGCAGTACTAAAGAACTTTCAGTTTTGGTCGATTTTGTCTCCACCCAGTAGACAAAAGCTGTCTTCTTTTTGCCTGAAGAAAGACCGTATTTCTCATGAGGACCAGGGCATAGCGTGGTGAAATAATGGATCTCCCAGTCACTTGCAGTTGCTTTAAACTACATTTCTGTTTCCATTGGCTGTGTGAATGATTAATCTAACTGTGGCAAAACCGTTTCATATGACAATGTTCAAAATAAGAAACGTTATCTTTAATTTTGTACCATATTCCTGTCAGTGAAAATGATACACACCCCCTCGGGCCATGACAGAGGCATCGTTCTAATAGTTGTAAAATGACATATAGTCACAGAAGTTAAGAAAGTATTTTAGGATGATTGAAGTTCCTTAGAGTTGGTTTAATTTACATGTCTCTGAATCAAATTTAAATTCAATGATCTGTTCATTTATCTCAATTAATATTTCAATCTGAAAAACACACAAAGAGAAAAGACAATTAGTAGAAATTTATTGATACAATTACTTTCTTTGGCGCTCAGACCTTGGCAGGAAACATAGCACTTCATTTTGATAGATATGCATGAACAGAAGCAAAGAATAGGGCTGAAACTGGTGGTGGAGTGGAGATAGATGAAGTTGGTCAGTCTGTAGACTGCTGGTTAGCGAGACGGTATGCTGAGCTTTATGAGGAGATCCATCATTTTGTAATATTCCACATTTTGTATTATTGTTTTTATTTTTTTTCAAACTATCACAGCTTTTAGAAGACAGCTTCACACCTAGCAATGTGGTTAATCACCCCCCTCCGAATAAGGTAAAGGTTTCTGTTCCCTACTTGATCAGAGTTAATCTAAAAAACTAGATCAGACATACTTACACTAAAACCTCTAGATAATATTTAGTTGCGATAACTTGATATAAATATCCTTTGTTTGAAAAGAATTCAACTTTATTGTGACTACAGTGTCACAAGTACAAAGCAACGAAATGAACTCTCTGCATTGGCATTGCGCAGTGCACAGGGTGGGGTTAAGGGTCTTTTGCTCAGGGACCCAGAGTGGCACTCTTTGGGAGTGGGACATAAACTCAGAACCACTTGGATCTAAGCGCAATGCCCAAACCACTAGGCAACCACTCCCATTGTTTGACTCTCTTACATTAATGGAACTCTTTGGGCCGGATTTATCAAGATCCAATTTTGCGTGCAGTAATTTGCGCTCGCAAACTGGAATTTTGCGCGAGGGGCTGAACCATGGTTTGCGGGTGATTTAACAAGAGTGATTGCGTAATTGGTGACAGGTGCAAAACTGTTGGAGACGCCCTATTTAAATGATGGTTTTGCGCGTTTTGTGGTTTGCGGCAAAGTAGTTTGTAGTTTGTACAAACTAGTGCATTAAGGAATTTAAATCTTACAGTGACACCCCACCCCCTCCAAAAAAAAAAAATATAAAAAAAAAAAAAAAAAAAATTATATATATATATATATATATATATATATATATATATATATATATAACAAACTTTGGCAACCTTTATTGCCTAAGGTGGTATGTGGCTGAATTTCTACTTCACTGCAGTAAAAAAAACAGGTGTTTTGTATTGGCCTGTAGAAAAATGCACATACCAAATGGCTCACAAGAAGTGACTGTGGATGACATTACTGCGTGTACGCATTCCCGCAGCATTGGCATGTTGCTCCACAGGCGCAGGGTGTCGGGGTTCTCCGGTAGGGCGTCAGGGCGACATGGCATTTAGAACGTCGGACAGCACTTCTGAAAAACGAGATTGGGAGATCCCAGCTCACGCTGCAACCGTACGCTGGAATGACCCAGATGCAAAAAAGTGCAATGTTGCAAGGAGTTTTGTGATATCTGGTATTGCGTGGGTCCTCCTTGTGGCTGGCTCCAACTCCATTCGGAGTTCCCCCAACAGCTCCAAAATGTCAATGCTGGATAAACGATATGTTTTGATGATCGTTTCCTCGTTCATTCCAAAAATATTCACACGGAGTGAAAAAATATGTTCTCTGCGTCTTGCTTCATTTCGATGTCTCCTTCTTGCGACAATAACCGCTGCCATGTGTGCGCAATTACGCATACAGACCATTTGCACCTTCTTTTGAAACATGTTAAATATAGAGTCAGATACCGTTAGCAAAATTGCTTTCAGGTTTAATAAATCACTTAGCGAGTGCTAAATTAATATATTTACATGTTCTCCTCCCACAAGACGCACTTTTGCGTGTAAACGCCCCATATTGCATATTCATTGCAGAAAAAGTACTAAATGGATAAGAGGCGCTATTTAGCACGTTTTAAAGACCAAATCCTTTTAGCACGCTGTTGATAGATCAGTTTGTACATTTTTTAGCGTGCGCAGTGAAATAGCTCACGTTTTTATACACGCAAACCTTTGATAGATCCGGCCCTTTCCAAATATACTGTTGAATTAAAATTAGTCAAGAAGGGTCTGTTGGGTATCTCCAGCTATCCATGGTTGAAAGGTGGGGTACACTCTAGACATGTTGCCAGTCTGTCGCAGTACTTAATCAATCCCAATGGGAAATTAAATGCTTAAGTAACTCCCTGGACTTTTTGCTGAATGAGTTGTTGTAGATGTGGATAGTTATAGGTAGGAAGGTGTGGTAAATAGGATGTTATCAATTAAACAACCAAACATCACAAAATACTTTTCTTTTGTTAGGGATGAGGATTAACTCACCAAGGACCAATGCGTTGTTCCAGAGTGAGATGTTTTCTGTGTACTCACTGTGTCTTTTTTATCTGCTTAGTGTTACTGCGATCAGAGGGGGGGCGGAAAGTCTCCTCACTCTGGCAGCTCTCAGTTATTTATTTATTTATTTATTTACATTTTTTATTGTGGTTGCAGCACTATTGTTCTTTTCGACTGGTGGCGGTTTTTCAAAAAAATACGAAATGCGTTTCTATGCTATAGTTCCTCCTCGTTTCTGTCATTAGACTATTTAAACTTACTAGACTGCTGCCACCAGCGGGATACCTCTTTTCTCTTCGACCACTAGCTTGCTTGACGTTGCCATGACAACGTAACTTCCATGAACTTGTGTTGGTTAGGCCTCAAAATAATACAATTGAAATCAAAATAAACATAATAGTAAAACTAAAAGTTGATTAAGTACTAATTAACTGTTTGATGCTATAATCTTATTTAATATTTAAAAAGGAAATAATAAGATGCACACATTTATAAATTGTGCAAATTATTTTTAACACATTTTTTTAAAAATGTCCCTCTTGCCACTAGGGGTGCTGCAGCACCCCCATTTCCAGCGGCCAGGCTTCAGAAAGTTAACATCTCGACAATTTTGATAAGAAAAATTTTATAAAAATAGTCATTTGATAAAATGATTACTTACTCTGTAAACTGTACTTGTAATTGCAGTCTCCTCCAGCTCTTCTGGGGAAACCCTGAGGCATTCCATGGCCAGCTGACAGACATAGGCCTTCCAGCCTATCATTGGCCTCCACCTTGTGAACACCTCCTGAGGAAGGTGTACAGGGAGCATCCAAAACAGATGTGGAGCCACCCCAACGTACCCCTCTCAAAATAAAACAGAAGTAGCCACCCTGCGAAGGAAGCTCATTTTGGTTGCTTGTATCCGGGATCTCTTTCTTTCACTCATGTCCCAGATTTCATGACAAAAAGTGAGGGTAGGAATATAGACTGACCCATAAATTAAAAGGGTTAACTTTTTTTCGATAAACTCCTTTACATCGACCCAGTTGTCAATCCCCAGGTGATTTCGCCCTTCGCTTGTGAGCAGGACCCCTGGATACATAAACTCCTCCACTCAAGGCTGGAACTCTCATCTGAAGTTATGTCACCATGAAGGAGGTGTTCTTTGTTTCTTGCAAATCCCTTTTGCATGCAAACATTTTCATGAAGAAAAATAGAATTGCATTGGTTTAGGGAGCTAAATTAAAACACAAACATACCACTTACACAGGAGGAGAATACTAATATAATAAGTAAAGACTTAGCCTTAAATTTAGACCCACTCAACTTAAGTTATCCCTTGGAATTAGGGAAATTCTGGTTACAGTCGCTTATATAGAGTACAAGGGGGAGATTTAAAGCAAGATGCCAGTAAAGAACTAAACCGAAGAAATAAACCAATAACAAAACAATCAACTTAATATGGTAGGACCCTATTGAATATAAATTAACAACAGGGGAATTATGTTGTATTAAATGAATACCCACCCATGGAAATGGATCATAGATTTATACACACCACACAATCTTCAAAGATAATAAATAACAATATTTTTGAAAAATGCAGATGAGTAAATCTTCTAAAACTGTGATAATTCAAATTTGCTTTATTAAGTCAGTAAGAGAAATATAACTTATTTTAAGTGTTTGTTTGATAAAAATATTTAGGTATCAAAGACTAATAATACCTTTTGGGTAATTAAATCCTGTTAAAACATGTGTCCTGTTAAAAAGTCATTTTATTTCTTCCTTAGTGTACCACTATTTTAAGAAAAATGTATTTTTTTTATCAAGAATATGAGTCATTTCCTAGAGAAAATTTTGTAGCTACAGCCCTAAAAAGCTTTGTTTGAGGCAGTATGAAAGTAACCAGGCATAAACCAGGCTGATATGTGTAGTTCAATTTGAATTTTACATGGTATCAATCTGTAAAGCCTCTGTAGGGAGCATCTGCAAAAAAGGGGGGCATTCAGTACAATTATTTGAACTGATTGGGAACCTACCTCACATGCTGGGTTTTTAGCCAATCACAAAACAAAACAAAAATTACACACCAACAAAACTAGCTTCTCATCATATGAAGTAACGTAAATGCATAACATATAATTTTCATATATTTTTCTATCCTAAAAGATGGTAATGCTCCCCCGGAGCAAGCTTTATAAGTGACCCCTCCAGAATGTTGAAGTGAAAAGGAAGGAATAGCTGCATACAGTGTGTGACTATGCAGGTGACCAGCAAAAAGAGAAAGTCCAAGGCCATGGTGGCTTGAAATGTCTCCCACTGCTGACGATGATCAATTGTCTGTTGCTTCTTTAAAATTTAATATATAATCCAAAATAATCCAAGGGTCAGTAGATGAAGAAGATATCTGAAATTGACAGATGGGTTTGGCAACCCATGTACTCACCTCTACTCCTCAGCCCACATACAATGTGTTTTTGTCAGAAATGTTGTTTTTTTTTAGGAAAAATAGAAAAACTATCCAAGTGTAGAAGATGTATTGCTCAGAAGCAATATTACAGCAAATAAATAAGCAAACCACAAAATTTCTCAGTTTTTGTGGAAAGTTTATCTTTTTCCTTTCATTAGTATTATCTTTTTCCCTTAGTCAATATTGTTCTACTTATTAAAGGTTTGAAAAAAAGAACACTTGGAAGGACGCAAACATGTAGATATATTTTTCTGGACAACATTGGCTGTTAAGAGGTTAAAAAATATATAATGATAGCATGTGATCATTCTTAAACAGCTAACAGCTTTAAAAAAGGAAACAAAAGGAAAAGCAGGAAGAACAGCCTAAAGCAGTTGTTGGAGTTTTTGATCAACAATCTTACATTCTGCAGCATTTTTTACCTATTTTAAAGCCCAAATAAGGCATACTTTATAATTATGTCCTAATTTCTATTCTTTTATGATTCTGCATCTGCCATTGAAAGCAGAATTTCTTTCCAAATGCAATAAACAAAACAAAAATAATTGCAGTAACAAAGCTCTGAAAAAAAATATTAATTTGAACGTGACACATACTACATGGATTTGCATATTTTTTTAAGCAATGCAATACTTTTAATATCTGATCAGATATTTACCAAAATAAGTTTTGTATTTTGGAATTAACTTATAATAAGAAAATATACCAATCAAAGTTTGCAGTACCTGATCACCTTCTTTTGTTAGTATACTTCTTGGAAACTTATTTCTGGTGCAGCAAGGATACAGCATGTAGGTTGACATTACAGTGATTTGGACCTGGCATATGTGTTAAGGATTAATTAGCAAGGAAAACAGTGTCAATGTGCCATATGGTAGGAAGACAAAGCAGCTTGCAAAGGTCTGGTGCCAAACAGTACACTTAAGAAATCTAAATGTCAGAAAGGCAGTCTGTGCCTGCTACTGTCAAGGTAGCCCATATGTAAATGAGGTCAACAGTTATCAACACGAGGGCTTTTGCTTCACTTGTACTTAAAGAAAAAAGAAACGGGAAATGTTTTCCAAACATCAAAATATTATAGCTTAATGTGTGTATTATTGACTAATTTTACATACATAGTTTATTTGTTATTGTTTGTTTGTTATTATTTGTTGTTATTATTACATTTTACACATAGAGAGTTCAAATTGGGGTCCCATTCATGGCTGAGGGATAAATAAAGTGGAAGATTGATAAGACAGATCGGTGTGGCTGCTGTTATAATGTATACACTGCAACATTCTGCTGTGGTGAAGATAGCTAAGTTAAAGGCAACGCTCGTAATTTTCCAGGCGGTCTCTGTTCCTACCCTCACATGTGGTCAGGAAATCTTGGACATGATCGAAAGATCGAGATCCTGGATACAAGCGGGTTGAAATTAGCTTTCCCTGTAGGGTGGAAGGGCACTCCCTCAGAGACAGGGTAAAGAGCTTGGTCATCCGAAAGATGCCTAGAGTAGAGCCGCTTCTCCTCAACATCAAGAGGAGTCAGCTGAGGTGGCTTCACAATTTTTTTCCAATGGCATTACCTCGGGCTTCCCCCAGCAGAGCTGGAGGAGGCGTATGGGGAGAGGAAAGTCAGGGAGTTTCTGCTGAAACTGCTAAACCAGCGATCCCAGATAAAGCTTAAGATGACGAGAATGGGTAAAAGCATATATACACCTACATACATTAGGGATGGAACGGTTTATGAAAACCGTCTGAACCATTCGGTTCGACTGTCTCGGTTCGATTCGCGTCTGTTGTGTTCGGTTCATGCGCAGCTCCTTTTTCTCATAGGCGACGCATGTACACTCCAGAGCAGTAGGTCGCGTTACTGCGACCAAAGCCAACCACCAGTAGTAAACAAGAAGAAGAAGCGAAGCAGCTTAGCTGGGTGTAGCAGAAAAAAATTTGTTGTTGTGGAAAATTGTGTGGGTATGGCGAGTGGGAAAGAACAGGAGCTGGAAGAGACGCCAGCAGCACTTTATATTTCTGCTGTATGGGATCACTTTGCATTTAGAGTGACCTACGATGACGGCGGAAAGAAAGTTGTGGATAAAAGTGCAACAGTGTGCAAGCATTGTGCAACACGTGTTGTTTATGCTAACAGCAACACTACCATGATAGATTTTCCTAACAATCAACATATACCGAACCGAAAACCGTGACCACAAAACCGTGAACCGAACCGAACCGTGGATTTTGTGAACCGTTCCACCCCTAACATACATACAAAAAAGATTTCATCTAACATTCTCATTTATATGAACCATCAAAGCACCCAGCCATCTCTCTGAGCTGTTCTGTAGAAAGGACGCTGCACTGGGTCTGATTGATGACAGGAGATTATATTACTGTTGAATGAAGAAACAGTCTTGTCCTAAGTCAGCTCAGACAAATCCTTGTGTGACGCCACATTATATACCGTAACTAATCTTACCTCTAACTTTCTCTATGATTGCCTTGTAAAAGCTTTGACAGGAGTGAGAAAATAGTGGGCTTGAAATCTGAAAACAAGATGAGATGAAAGAAGAAAAATGTTTACATCTCTGTGATCCGATGAAACTCCTAGCATCTTAGTGCAAGAAAACGGCAGAATTTCTGTCACCATTACAACTATTTAACCAGCTTCTGACGGATGATATTTTTAAACTTCTGTCTGACAGCATGGGATGACTAACTAATAGATAACACTGTTAGTGATAGGCTGTGTTAACTAAACAAGTGTACTAATACCAATAGTTTTTACTGGTTTGCACCACATTACTGTTGCCATTCAGTTCACATTAACTTTCAGCATTTTTCATTTATCTGTTAATGATATTAGACATTTCTGCTGAATATAGTCTGCACTCTATTTTGAGTGTACATTTAATTAAAAGTGTAATTTTAGTACAGGTCATTAATGCTAAGAAACCATTTTAATAAATCCATCTACTTTTTTTTGACAAACCCATTTTCTAAGAGCCAAAAAAGTATGACCATTAAGTGTAACCATTATAGTAGTTAATGGTTAATATCATTTATCCAACAGCAAATGTTTCTTATAATTATGACTTTGATTTGTGAACTTGAATTAACCTTTGCAGATTAATGTTTTCACACCCTGTATCAAAAGACTTATTTACTTATTTTTCTCTTATCACATTACTGAGAAAAATGTTTGCTGTTTTAGAACAGCTAGAATTTACTGAATCACGTCTACTTGCTAAATGAGAGAACTATTTTTTAACACTTTCCAGACTCAGATGTTAACATACTCAAACATTACTATTAGAACCTTTGGGAAACCCAATTCGATGATTTTATTCATTTGTAACCTAATCTTTTAATTGGTAAATTCAATTCAATCCACTTTATTTCTTTAGTGCCAATTCACAACCCGTCATCCGAAGGAACTTTACAGAAACAATTTAATCAGATCATAGTCAGATTTGCAAAAACTTTACTTGCATGTCATCAAAAATCAGACATTAAAAAGTGAAATATGGACCTGCACAAGTGTGATTGAATCTCAGGTTGAAATATCCATGTGTCTGAAAGTGCCTTCCTTACCTGTTCAGTCATTTGCACATGTTTACATTAATGGTTATTCTTAGTCACTGTTGATGGGTGTGTACTTATTTTTGCAATGGTTGTGTGGGATATGGATAATAAATGAATAAATAAAGATGTGTGTAGGCAAGTGTCGGCAGTCGCTGGAGAAGGAGTCGGCAGTCACTGGAGAAGGAGTACAGCAAGCTACAAATGTAAGTGGAGAGCATTTTAAGTTGTTGACGGTGAGAAAAAAATTGATGTTAATGAGGAAATATTTCAGCCCACCGAGCTGCTAACTCCATCAGTACAGGTCGTCAGTCGATTTCAAGCAATGAATCAACATATATTATGCAACTGATATGTTAGCGACGTCTTGAACTGAAAAAGAAATTTACAAAGTGTTGATTTCTTAGTGTTGGAAACTGAACAGTTTTATATTTTTCCCAGATAATTATCCATACCGCAGCAAGATATCACAGAGCAGATCGCAAGGTCGTATGCAGAAACAAAATTAAACATCCGGTTAATTTGCAAAATTATAATTTTATTTGGTAACATGCCCTTAGTTCAAGAGTCACCATGATGGTCTGCCAAAAAGCCTCAGAAGCCCCATTTTTTATTCAAAAGTGTTGTAATGTAGTCCTATATTTGTTTTATAATTGCTTAAATGTGCATATTTTATCTTGCTTAATTTTTTATCTTTCAGCTATTTAGTTTTCAGACTTTGACATGGATCTGCTTTGGAACGGGCAAAACTACTTTCATTTCATTTCATGTTAACATGATGAAATGACTAATTACACTAATTAAATTTCTTAAGCTGATGAAGGTTCTCAGTCATCCAGGTCATAGTCATTCCGTAAAAATTCAAAAAATGTCCACTGGACTTGGTTTCCAAAATTTGAAGAGGTTTCGCCACCTCTCCAGGAAGCTTTCTCAATTCAAATCCTCATCATTCATTTGAATTGAGAAAGCTTCCTGGAGAGGTGGCGAAACGTCTTCAAATTTTGGAAACCAAGTCTAGTGGATATTTTTTGAATTTCTATGGAATAGACTTCTTAAACATGGTGTTGAAATGGCATATTGTTTTCCTTTCTGTCATTTTAGTTTTTGACTGTGTTGGTTTTCTTTACTAAAGGGAACACATGATAGGGAGGAAAAGGCCGAGTTAAATCAAGCTCCTCTTTGGGCCAAGCAGAAAGAGGAGCAGTGAGGAGAGAGATACAGGGAGGGCAGGTACTAGAAAAGGAAGATACTGTGCTGGAACTGTAATTTAAAAGTCAAACATTTATTGCATGATACTTGAAGTTATTGATTAAGAGCACAATAGAAATATGTTCAAAAGGTGTCTTTCCATAAAAAGAGTGAACAGATTAGGCACGATTATCAACATAATAATATAATAGGGCGGGGGTGTCTATTTTAAATACTGAAGTAAATATCAAGCAACTTATTTCAATTAGATTGGAATTTCTAACTGCTTAGATAGAAGCTTCAAAAGAAAGATGACATAAAGATAAAGTCTAAAAGTTTATAATGCCTGAAATGTCTGGTAGGGATGAGGGACAGACAAATGCACTGACAGGATTTAAATAATGGATTTAAAAACATTTTCTGGGAGCATCCATTTAACCCGCTTAGAAGTGACTGTCTGCTGTATTCTTTGGGCCCTCTGTGAGGCCCTGTGCACCAGTATGCGCTAAAAGGCTTCAGAGAAGTAACCACTCCAAGAGCAATAAGCACTAGAGTCATATATATATATATATATATATGGGCCTATATATGGAAATATTGCAATATGCAATAATAATTGTGATATGCATGACCCCAGCCAGGAAGTTGAGGCTTATTCACAGATCATACCACCAAATTAATAAGACAGTGACTCAATATTCTACAGTGGCAATCAAATCACTAGTCTCAATGCCATGAAAAAAAAATAATGAGGGCAGAATTAAAAAGTGTCATGATTTTATCTAAAGATATGACCCACATGCAGAAAACAAAACAAAGAGACGGGGAGAAGGTTTAACAGGTTTATTGTGAGTAGGTAGAGAGGAGTCCAAGGCTGCTCTGAACACTGGCGAACCGGGAGTTTCCAGAAAAAGGTGTTTTTTGTTGAATCCAGTCGGTGTGGGTTGTTCCAGTAATAGACTTGTTCGTTGGAGGGCGGACAGGGTTTTACCAGGTTGAGGTGTTTCCTTGAGGAATGGAGGAGCTGACTGCCACTTAGATTTCCTGCAGTACTTGAAAGGGTTCTTGTGGAGATGAATCCCCTGCTCAGTGAGAAGCCCAAACAATCCTTGGGGAAAAGTAGATCCAAACCACCAGTTTGAATCCTCAGCTCAGTTTGATGCTCAGAGAATCCTTCCAGGGGGGAGAAGGTCCAAAACATCCAGTTTGCAGGATGACTTCCTGCAGAGAGGCAAAGACCAAAAAACAACAAGGTTAAGACTCAGGTGACAAAAACTCAGTTTGACTCAGCAAAACTCAGCTTGGCTAGAGTACCCAAGACTGGCAAACACTCTGGCGTCAAGGTAGTGGCAGTCAGCAGCTTAAGAGTCCTCTGGTAATGAGGCAACCATCCACAGGTGTGTGAGGAGGCCAATGAAAACCAGGCGTCACCTGGTGGTGGAGGAAAAACAAACAAAAGCACAACCCACACAAACTGGATTCCTAACAAAAAGGTCTGTTAGACCAAAGAAGCCTATAAACCTGGCTGGATTACACCAATTGTAAGAGAAAATCTCTAAACTTCCAGCAAACTACTGTAAGAAAGCACGTGGAAGGAAATCCAAAACATTCCATACAAACCATACAGTACAGTGTAAAAAGTTGTTCTTCCAAATCCTGTGGAATTCAAAGAAAGTAAAACATAACATACATTTGATCAAATTTTGTTGATTTTCAGCATACAAAAATAATTGTATTATTCCTAATTAACCCAATTCCGGGAAGGTTTTGTTGATTTAATCTGAGACAGTGAGAAAAGAAAAGCTGTAGTGCATTTTCATACTCTAAACGTGTGACTGAAGGGGGCTTATGATAAATAAAACTTCACTTCATTTAAACAAAAATATTACAAATGAAAATGTGCTAGGTGGCTAAGAAAACTCACTATTACAAGCGTCACTCTGAATTAAAGTGAAACCCAAACTTTGTACTTAATCCAGCATTAACTGCATTTATGATCTTGAAATTTAGGGTAAAAGACGTTTAAGTTGGTTCTAGTTTACCACCCACCAACCACTTCTTTTTTATGTCTCCTGAAAGAATGGGAAAGTGGGAGTCAAGCGAAGAAAAGCATTTTGCTGAGGGATCAGCTAATGACATGGACGTAGAGGGGACCCCCTGCCAGCTTAGACCACTGTGATGACAGGAGACATGAGAGAGGACCAGCAGGCCTTTCAAATTTTGAAGGGAGAGTTGACGCAGCTACTTGCTGTGGGCAATTGCACCATCTTCCAATCTCAGCCACTCTGCACTCCCTCTTTTACATTTGTTGGGAGGGTATACACATATGTATAAGAAGCACTTAACTTGCCCATGGAAATCTGCTGCACCATTTTATTTCTCCTCCAGCTCAAGCTTCCCTAACCCTGACATCAAAATTCCACAGTGGTCTTTTCAATGTTAGAGTAGTTCCTTGATATACACTCACAAAAATGCTGGTCTAATGCTTCTTTTTTGTGTAATTGAATTCTTTTAGATGAAAGTATTTTGGAAAAAGTAGCTTTTGAAGATGAAAGATGTTTTTTTGATCACAGAGAGATCAAACAATCACTGAGGTTTCTGTGGTGTTTCATTGATAAATATTCAATCTCTTGGTGTAAGATTAATATTGCAGTAAAAGAAAAGCAATTTTAAATGGACAGTATTGGACTAGTTATGTTAACCAGATACCCTTTTTAATCATGTTGACTCTTTGTTCAATTTATTCTGGGAGCTACTGCTTTCTTTCTCATTCTAAACAGTCCTGTATGTAATTTTGTTCCATTTCAATGACTCATAGACATTACATAATTTCGAAATGCCAGCCATAAGCCTGGCATTTTGAAACAGTGAGCAGAATCTCACTGACTTTGCCAAAAGAGATCATCTTTAATTGCTACCTGCATGAATTAAAACTAATTAACACAATGACATCATCATTCAACAGTTATTTGGAAGAAACACACTAAATACCCTCAATGTTTTTATTTATGTGTATATGTGAATGTGTTCTCTCATCGACAATTAACTTAGAAATTAAAATTTCTATTTGATAAAAGTATGAATATGTTATCTGTGTAATGGTGTGTTCAGACCACATGCGATGGAGGCAATGATTTCCAAGGGCCCTGCAAGTAGTTCACTGTTAAACTGTTCATTAGTTTACACCAGTGATGGATAGTGGAGTGGTCTCCAGGAGGGGCTATAAATTCTAGATAGACCAAGATATACCAAAAACCAATCAAATGCATACTAAGTTATCACACCAGTATGTTTACATGGATGCCAACAACAAAAAACAACATAAAATTTTCTGAAAAGTGCTTTAAATCAGTCCAACCTTTGTTATCCATTCTGGTTCAGATCCTGATGTTTCAAAAAGAAGGCAGAGAAAGCAGAATAAAGTGTTAGCTTCACTGCATGCAGTTAGCCAAGCCTTACTGCTAAATAATTATGTAAACCTCTCAAGCAGCCGCACTTTATAACAGATTACTTTGACGTCAGCACTGTGGCAGTATGTGGTGTGTAAGTATAGTTTCATTTAATCTGGGTACAGGACAGCTGTGCTCCAGGAGGGTCCTAACTTCTGCATTGAAGAGGAGCTACTGCCCATATACAACTTTTAACAACACTGTAAAAACAAAAAAGTTAGTTAAACTCAAAATTTCAAGGCAACCGGCTGCACAGAATTTTTGAGTTGAAGGTATCAACTTAATTTTTTAAGTTTTGTAGAACTACAATTATTAAGTTGTGTCAGCTAAGTTTTTCAAGTTCTGCCAACTACGTTTTTTTTATTCAAGTTAGTGGAACTTTCAAGTCTGTAAAAACGTATTTTAAAATCAGATTATCTGTAAAAGGTTATTTTAAATTCAGATTACCATCCCTTGTAATAACTTACATTTTTTAGTTTAAATCATCCACTGACAGTAAACCATCCATCCATGGGGCAGGGTACACCCTGGACAGGTCACCAGACACACAGGACTAACAACCATTCATGCACACACTCACACCTAAGGACAATTTAGAGAAGCCAATCAACTTCTTTTGGAGGAAACCGGAGTACCAGGAGAGACTCCAGGCCAGGAATCGAACCCAGAACCTTCTTGCTGCAAGGCAGCAGTGCTACCCACTGCACCACTGAGCAGCCCTGACAGTAAGTTAAATTTTGCATCTTTATTTGAACCACTTTGGCAAAAACAGGTTTACAATTCCACAATGTAAACAACTAATCTTATGCTTAAAGCAAATCAGGTTTCAGCATATATTTTTTTACTTTCCAACTCCTGTTAAAACCTTACAAATAATGCAATATTGCCAGAGATGACAGGAAACCAGTGCCTTAGTCTTCTCTTGGATGAGTCCTCAGGGAAAGTTACCGCCAGCAGAGTGACCAGATGGCTGAACCAAACTTTAGAAGGCAGCTCCTGGGAAAATCCATGGAAACCCTGTAGCAGCCGGTTGCCATGACAAATTTGAAATGAGCATGCGCAGATAACTTGACCTCGCTCGGCCTGGGTGTCAACTACAACTTCTAAGTAAACTCAACTTAATTTATAGAATAAGATGAACTTTTCATCAGAAACTTATGAAAGTGAGTTCAACTGGCTCACAAAAGACAGTTCAAGTTCCAACTGGCAATTTTATTGTCAGTGAATGCAAAAATCTTAGTAAGTTGAACAATTTTGAGTTGTCGTTTTTACAGTGAAGATTCTTTGGGCCAATATTCAATACGTTTGCATTTTTTTTATGTTTATTTGTTTTTTTATGTCTTGGATGAGTGGGGTGGCGCCATAGCGCCCTTTATTGGATTTGGTCAGTTTCTGCGGGACTTCCTTGTAAATCTACCACTGCAGAAAGGTCTGATGCCAGGCAGTGGGCGTTTCATCTCTGGATCACTGCTACACCAAAGTCAGGGATGCTTATTATACCGTCCCCCACGCTGCACTGGGCCAATCCGACCAAGTCACCTGGTTCCTACTTACAAGCAGAAACTAAAGCTCTTCAAACCTTTAGTGAGGACCTCAAAGAAGTGAACTAGTGGGGCTGTGGAGGATCTTCAGGGGTGTCTGGATACTACTGACTGGGATGCATTCAGCACTGCTACCAACAGTCTAGATGCGTACACAAAGGCTGTGACATCATACGTCAGCTTATATGAGGACTGCTGTGTTCCATCATGAACCAGGGTGAGTTACAATAACGATAGCTTGGGCCTATGACAATACAAACCCTAAAGTCCTCCCCTCCACCTACCCCCATGGCAAGTCTTTTTATACACAAAAGATATGTTAATACACTCTTCAGAAGACAGAACACCCGGAAAGCTGCTGGACCAGATTGTCTTTCTCCATTCACCTTGAATCACTGAGCTGATCACTTTTCTCCAGTGTTCACAGACATTTTTAACACCTCACTGGCGACATGTCACGTGCCAACCTGCTTCAAATCCTCCACTGTTATCCCTGTTCCCAAGAAGCCTAGGACCACAGGACTTAATGGCTCTAGACCCGTCGCCCTGACCTCTGTGGTTATAAAGTCCTTTGAGCACCTTGTTTTTTCACACCTGAAAGAGATCATTGACCCCTTCCTGGACTCCCTACAGTTTGCCTACAGAACCAACAGGTCTGCAAACAACGCCATCAATTTGGCCCTTTGCTACATCCTATCTACGCTACACTGCCTTCAACACAATCCTCCCAGCTCTGCTTCAGGGGAAGCTCTCCCGGCTGAGTGTGCCTGACTCCACCTGCAGGTGTATTAAAGACTTCCTGTCTGACAGGAAGCAGCAGGTGAAGCTGGGAAAACATGTCTCTGTTTCACAGCTCATCAGCAACAATTCACCGCAAGGCTGTGTTCTTTCTCTCCTGCTCTTCTCCCTTTACACCAACAGCTGCAACTCCACCAAGAGTGGAGATGATTGTTGACTTCAGGAAGAGCTAAGCCCCAGCTATCCCCATCACCCTCTGTGACTCCTCAATTGTCACTGTGGAGTCTTTCCGCTTCCTGGGAACTATCATCTCACAGGATCTAAAGTGGAACTGAAAGAATTCAACCTGCCAATGACAATGATGTTGCAGTTCTACTCCTCCATCATTTATTACATCCTCACCTCTTCCATCACCATATGGTACGCTGGTGCCACCACCAAGGACAAGAGCAGACTGAACCATGACATCTAGTCTGCAGAGTAGGTTATTTCTACTTTTTTTTTAATTATTATTTTCTCTGTATTTCATTTTAAGTAAAATAAAACTTCACCTAAAACATTCCCTGATTTGTTGCCGTGTTGCAATTTCATGAAAAAAAGTTCAGCTCTTTTCAAATTCAGCGATCACTATTCCTCTCTCTCCATGCGGCACTGCTGTTTGACAACACCTCAGTTCTACCTAGTAGCATGAGGTGAGGCAGGAGCAGTGAACGCTAGCCACTTCATCGCCCTTGCCCATGCGGTTTTTTATAGGAATTCTGTGTGAATCCACCACCTCTGGTTTGAACTCATCATTAGGGATTGCTGTGGAGCCAAACCATGCTCAATCAGGAGGAATGAAATCCACAAAATCAATGACTCAATTCAGTGAGCTGGGTTTTCTTACATAATTTTGTTTTTCTAGATATATTATCTCATGGGTTGATCCTTAGAACTAGTCCATGCATTTTTTACCCCAAGGCTGGGCTATTGTAATCCTTTACTGTTAGGCCAAGTAAATGATGTGTTGCAGTCAGCTAGTTGCCCTCATTAGAAAAAAAATTCTAGTTTTACTGTATAACCTGATTGAATTGTCTCTGTAAAGTTCCAAGGGATGACATGTGTTGTGAACTGGCACAATATAAATAAACCGAAGGGAAATTGACCTGAATAGCTTTGCTACTTAATGACTGTAAAATTATATGACTCGTATCAATGGCACAGTAACACACAATTTCTCCTTTGTAACTGCTTTGACTAATTAAATAATCAGGTTCTTTCTTTTCTAATGGGAAAACTAGTTGAATGAATGTGGTTAACAAGAGAAGAGGGAACAATAATTAAAAGAGTCCTTTCCATTGTTGGCTAATAGTCAGGTAAAGTGAGAGTGAATTGTAATATTGTTCTCTCCTACATGGAAAATTATATTAAAGAATAATAGAGAGAATATTTAAGAGTCATACTGAGAGAATATTGCTCTCTTTGAATATAATAATACTAATAACAGAACTTTATTGATCTCACACTACAGAAATTTACCTCTACATTTAAGCCATACCCTTGGGGAACAGTGGGCTGCCATTTTGTGGTGCCAGAGGAGCAGTGTGGGGTTAAAGGTCTTGCTCAGTAACCCATAGTGCAGGCTGTGGGGATCGACCCGGGTACTCGCAAGCTTCTCAGAGGACATGCACACTGCTCTTACCACTACGCCAACACTCCCCTTAGAACTGCATGCCTGAAACCTTACCATTACTTTTACTTTTGGGGTCTTTTTATGTTGCATGTATGACACATACAGTGAGATATGAAGGTACTCACAACAAACCTGTCTCACTACTTTTGCAGAGTCCTTTAATTGAATTCTATTGATTTCTATGGCTTAATCGCCATCCTAACCCTAACCCTAAACATGACCATAACAGGTTCACACCTAACCCAGACCCTAACCTAGACTCAATTTACACCTTAGTCCTAAATGTGACCTCTAATCCTAAAACTGCAATTCTCGTTGTGGGGTCCAGGGAATGGGTACCACAAGGAAAGCCAGTCCCCAGAACATGTAATTTTTCCAAAAAATAGCCTTTACAACGTATTAAAAACAAGGACAAACACACACGTGTCACGCTATCCTTGTGGGGACTTTCTATTGACTTTCATACATTTTTCACTCATTTTTATTGCCTAACCTTGACCTCTACCTTAAACTTAACCACATTGAAAAATGTGTCAAAGTCTGATAAATAAAAAAACCCAAACTGGTGATGATATTCATTCAGCTTTGTTAGCTTGCTGGGAGCACTGAGGTATGTCACTGTGTCTCTATTTTAAAGACAGTTTGTCATACAGTACTTTTTAAGGGTCAGACTTTAAGTATAACAAAAAAGGAAGGGTGGTCCTTACTGAATCACAAAGCAGACATATAGAAAATAGAGCTTTAAATCATCTCTCCATGTCGGGTTGCAGCTTGGATTTCAAGCACAGCCCGTCTGTCTGCTTATTCACTTCCCCGTGGACATCAAGTCTCTTGAACTGTTTGCTATCACAGATTCAAATGTGCAGAAAAGTTGTTAAAAATTTGGAAAATGTGATTACACTGTTTTGATAAATGTTTTTATTCTTTTATTTTGTACTTGCTTTTGGTAAAAAATGTCATTCATTGATATGAGCATCTGTGTACAGTAAACTGTTAAAAATTTTAAGTTAAAGGGTAAATTATACGGCCATAGAGTTAAATCTATTGGGGCACTAACACTAGAACTACTAAACCGGTGAGCTTGGTTGATATCAAAAATAAGATGAAAAGTATTTATATGCAGCACTGGGTCATGCCACATCAGAAGTTTCTGTTCTGTATTTAGGTTTATAAAAATATAAGCAGGAGTTTATCATGTTTGTACCACCGAATATGTAATAAAGTTGGAAGATAAATCTAAACAAATATAATGTTTTCTAAAAGTATTTTTCATTCATTTTTTTATGTCATTGTCAATCTTCTGACAAGTCCGCTGGTGGCACAGTTGTTTGAAATGATTCCAGTAACAGATCTGCCGACTCTGATCATGTACTTATATTTAATCACAAATATTAACGAATCACAAATATCATCTAACACATTCGTCAGCAGACATGACATGTCAGTCATTCTGCTGATATATTTCAGTGCATGAACGCTTTCAGGTCATATATATATATGATGAGCCAACCATTTTAGCTCGCCTTTATCACTGCGGTTCTTGAAAATCTGGCTGAGGGTCGTAACAGAAAAAGTGTCTACGAAGTGTATGAGAAGAAGAGAAAGGCCTCAGAAGAGAGAAACAAGACCAGAGTGTTTTTGGGAGATTCTCTCATGGTATGGCATACACTGAAAGCACAGGTCGGGCTTCCCACAGATGCCTCAACTGCAAAGTTTCCACTCGACAGGTAAAGTTTGGCATGCTATTTGGAGAAATCCATTTCACATCACTGCTAGTAAAACGAGGAGAAATGGGCTCGTGCACGGCCTCTCACACCTTTAATACGCGTTCCCTCTCAGGAGCAGGTATAGGGTTATCCATATGCATTTTCTTTTTCATAAAGTGGAGAGGGTGGGTCTTTTCAAAAATTCGCGAAAATCCTCCACTATACCTTTAAGGACGATGGGAGCCTGGGCAGCTCTATGACAATCCTGGTACCTGTGGGAGGGTTAGTGGAGATAGAGAAATAGGGGAGGCAGGCAGTGGGCGGGACAATAAACTGTTGTAGAAGAAGGGAGAAACTGAAAATCCTGGTAAGTCCTGTGTTAAGGTGTAAAAGACTAAGTTCCATTGATTCTCTATATATAGAGGTTGTAGGCTGTAAAGGTGCGTGATAGTTATTTTTTATTTATCATGCTAGAAAGAAATTGCACATGGTTTAACATGTACAATTTGGCAAATTACCATAAATGTATTACTCTCAACTTGACCTAGGCAAATGTTTTATGTTTCCAGGCCAAAACGTTCTGCTGTCCTTTTTTAGTTCTTCCACTTTGTTTCTGGGTAGCGATGCATGACTTAGAAACTTGAAAAAAAGTCGTCAGAGCTGTTCACACTCATCACCAGAGAGAAGAAAATGATTTAACATTTGCTGAACTGAGAACAGTGTTTTGTAAACATATCAACAATCTGATTGAATATGTAGAAAATGAAACATCATGCTGAGTGTAAGGCAATTTGATGTTTACCAAACAGTTTATCATTACAATTCTGGTAACACGCTACATTGGTTCTTTTTTAAATAAAAATAATTTTGTTATACGTGTTTCTTGAAAAGTATCCCCTGTATTTTCTATCCTTACTCACCAGAGTACAATGTTACATGATGGTCGAATATGCAGTTTAAGTTTTGAAGTTTTTTTTTTGTTTTGTTTTCACCAACATTGTCTGTACCACACTCAACTATGTACTGTATATGGAAGGGGGGCTTGACAGTATGGTGGACCAACTGTGACCATAATAAATAATGAATTTTCTTGCACTATTTTTTTATGTGATCATTGATTTTACACTATGTATTTTTGTCTTTCAATTTATTATTTTTTTTTCTGTATTCATTTCTGCCTTATCATGCTAATGAAGTTGGGGTTATCTTAAGGGGAGAGCTTCTGCCTATTGGTTGCTTCATATAATCTACATGTTACCAGGCTAGCCACAGTCAAAGAAAACATGGCTTCATATCATGTGGTTATCAGTTAGTTAAGCTGAGGCATTTAGCAGCTTTATTCAAAAACATTTATGGAGTCCCTGATTCTGTTGTGTGGACACTGAAAGACAATCTGTCTCTGTTTCTTGGAAACATGGACACATATCTATAATCGTATGTTATCCTTGATCATCCCAGATTCAGCCAAATGATAGCTGCAGTTGTACTATTCGACACTTATGTCATCAGCGGGAAAAAAAGTATAAGAAAAAAAGACATAATTAAATGGAAAAGGGAAGGCTGCCACAAAACTGCAGCCACTCTCTGTGTCACCAGACCAATGACTTCTTTCCATTTCCGTTGGAGGGAAGAGGCCCTCCCATTCTCGTTTATACCCCCTACCTTCAATCAAGGTACACTCCACAGCTGCGAGTGTGACTTCAATAGGGGTGACACCCATATAGTTAAGTGGTAATGCATATGAGGCAGTTTGGGATTCAACCAAGTTTAGAAATAGGAGAAAATGGTGAATGCAACATTTTATCCTAAATCACTCGTATAAATGAATTAAGAACAAATTTGTGAGTATGAACGGTTCTTGCATGAGACTCTAAGGTTAGCCCCTACTAGCCTTTAACAATGAAATATTACTCCCAATGAAATCACACTCACAGCTGTTGAAGTCACCTTGTGTCATGGTGGGGGGTATAAAGGAGAATGAAACACTCTCTTTCCTTCACCGCAGTTGTTGCTATGGTAACACAGAGACGCATGAGCATGATTGTAGCTCTGTGACACAGTTTACAAAGTGCAATGATTGTTGCTGTCTGCCGAAGGCGAAAACATCTACAGCTGTTTTGCCACATCAGCAAAAAGAATTGAATTCACTGTGTTATATTTTTTTCAACATGTTTTTTCCCTGAGGTCATTGTGTATACCGTAAATTCTCTAATATTGGCCTGTATTCCATTAGCGGCAGGGTCTCTAATAATGGCCTGTCTGACTGTCGGCGGAGGTAAATTGTGGCCGGACTTTTATACAGGCCGGGGCTATAATTAAAACCAACGATGTTCCTTGGCAGTCCTCAACAACTTGTGATAGTAACATACAAGTACCACAGGGGGGCAATGTTTGCTAACAAATCCAAGCCATTAGCATGGGAAGTCCCATCCTTACACAGAGATCGTAGTGGCCTTTCACAATCGTTTTGATCTGAAAGACATATGTGATTACGGGTAGGGCTGGAGGTAACCAGGCAGCGTTAAAATGACAGATTTTCGTTGGTCTTCGTTGTTCTAAATTTACCTTGAAATATATGATACGGGTAGCCAACTTCCACTTAGCCTGCCTCAAATAAAATTTCGCTATGATGGCAGAGCAGTTTCCATTAATTTTTTTTTAAACTTTGTTTCGCAAGTCAGTTTGCCCAAGATTCCACTCTGTCTTTTTTTTTTTTGTATTGCCGTTCAGAAAAATTGCAGCTGCTGGAAGATCTCTGAATAATGTTCTGTATACCGTTATGGTAACTGTACTTTTTTAATAAATGAACCTAGTATTTTATAGGTTCAAAGAGACACAAAATCTGTTTTTTATTCATTCCACTGGTCGTCTGTTTTGATCAAATAGAAATAGAGGCCTGCCTCTAATTCTGGCCTCCTTCCAATAATGGCCTGGACCAAGATGTACCTGAGTGAAATAAAAGCCCCGGCCTATATTAGAGGATTTACGTTATGTATGTGTGTATATAAAATGAGCGATATATAGATTTTGTCAAAGACATAATAAAAGTTAGGCTTGTCTCTTCTCAGGAAGGCACAGTGCTATACATGCAGCTCTCCTGCAGTTGAATAGAAATCCAGAAGCTTGCCTCAAGAGGGATTTTCAACCAACCCGGCGTTCTGTGTCTGCTTTGCTGAGGCTCATCCAGAACCCAAGAGACCACGTCTGGGGTCAGGAACGGGAGGACCTAATGTTCCTTTACAGCCATGCTCACGGCCTCTCCTTCCCTGTGGTGGCTCATGCTTTTGGGTCCTCAAATCCATCGTCCACTGGGTCATCCACGGAATAGCGGATGAGATCAAAAAGCAGTTCAGAGCCATGATATCCCTGCCCCGTCCAGCTGAGCTGCCCATAACTGATGAGGGATTCTGCTGGCTTGGGCAAAGTACAAAGGGATGTGTAGGGCTCCCTTTCAAACATTCAGAAGTATAAACAAATTCATACTCAAACTTCTTTTACATTTCTTTTTTAAAAATACTTAAATATTACTATAATTAAATATATTTGAAACTATCCAGACAGCTCTCCTTTGGAAAAATAATGGTGGAGGAGCTACAGCTTTTACTGTTGAGGATTCGCAAATATAAACATCGAGAAGCATCTTATGATTTAGCCCATAAATATCACCACAATAAACAGATAGTGAAAGACCTTGGAAAGCAATTACTGTCACTCTTGGGTGAAAAAAAGAGCAGAGGTGAAGATTTTTTAATTCTTTCTGGTATCATATGAAAACATATATTTACACTTGGCTGATTTCCTACACTTTGCAGGTATTTTAAAATAATTTTTATCAGGTATAGACCAACTTTTATATTTTATCATTGTGCAATAGTAGTGTACATAGAAAAACAGGAAAATAAAGTGGTCATTTTAATTGGCCAGAATACTGTACCATTTTGTCTCGCATGCATGCTCCATATCTGGCCACCTTACCTTTCAGTAGGTGTCTTTTCCTTTCTGGAGTTATTTTTATAAATATAATGTGGAACTGGTGTTTTGGCAGAGCATAAATAATACATTTGGAAAATGGGTCTAAGAGAGGAAAAATCGGAGAACGTCAGCTTCATGTTTCCGCTTGTAGATGAGAGCCACACTTATTTTTTTTTAGGGATGATGTTGAAGCTCAACCTTCCTCTGTTACCTTCATGTGCCTCGACACAGCCATGTTGGTGTGTTTACCTTGCACGAGCTGTCTGCACATGCCCAGTGGTTTGGGTGTGATTCTGTGACAGAGTCACAGAGCCACTAAAGGGCCTGCATGAGAACCAAAACATCTTTATTGACGCTCTATACACTTGTGTCCATGTAAACTTTTTAATGAAAATATACCCTAACCATCTTCATGTGGACTAGGCCTAAAGCTGTGTATGATGACACAAAACAAAGTGATCTTCACTCCTACCCATAACAGTGTTGGCTGCATTGTGTGAGTGTGGCAAAGCACTAAATTCTCACACCTCATCATTTACATACAGTTGGCTTCAAAACACATCTGGTTTGCTCCAAGCAGAATTTGGATGATCTTGGCACCCTGCAATCTGCTCAGATGAACCATATTTGAATTTCACCAAACAACAGCCCTTAAAACAGTGTTTTTTTAAACTTGCTCTTCAGTACCCATTATCCTGCATGTTGTAAGCATTTGGCTGCCTTTACACACCTGACTTAAATAACAGGGTGTTTAATAGGCCTCTGCAGCCCTTAGTGGATGCTGAGGAGGGAATGTATTCATTTGATGTACAGGTGCTGGTCATAAAATTAGAATATCATGAAAAAGTAGATTGATTTCAGTAATTCCATTTAAAAAGTGAAACTTGTATATTGTATTCATACATTACATAAAAAACTCATATATTTCAGATGTTTATTTTGTTTAATTTTGATGATTACAAATGACAACAAATGAAAATCTCAAATTCATCATATCAGAAAATTAGAATATTGTGAAAAGGTTCAAAATTGATGGCCCCTGGTGCCACACTCTAATCAGCTAATTAACTCAAACCACCTGCAAAAGCCTTTAAATGGTCTTTCAGTCTAGTTCTATAGGCTACACAATCATGGGGAAGACTACTGACTTGACAGTTGTCCAAAAGACGACCATCGACACCTTGCACAAGGAGGGCAAGACACAAAAGGTCATCGCTAAAGAGGCTGGCTGTTCACAGAGCTCAGTGTCCAAGCACATTAATAGAGAGGCGAAGGGAAGGAAAAGATGTGGTCGAAAAAAGTGTACAAGCAAGAGAGATAACCGCACCCTGGAGAGGATTGTGAAACAAAACCCATTCAAAAATGTGGGGGAGATTCACAAAGAGTGGACTGCAGCTGGAGTGAGTGCTTCAAGAACCACCACACACAGACGTATGAAAGACATGGGTTTCTGCTGTCGCATTCCTTGTGTCAAGCCACTCTTGAACCACAGACAGCGTCAGAAGCGTCTTGCCTGGGCTAAAGAGAAACAGGACTGGACTGCTGGTGAGTGGTCCAAAGTCATGTTCTCTGATGAAAGTAAATTTTGCATTTACTTTGGAAATCAAGGTCCCAGAGTCTGGAGGAAAAGAAGAGAGGCACTTCATCCACGTTGCTTGAAGTCCAGTGTAAAGTTTCCACAGTCAGTGATGGTTTGGGGTGCCATGTCATCTGCTGGTGTTGGTCCATTGTGTTTTCTGAGGTCCAGGGTCAACGCAGCCACATACCAGGAAGTTTTAGAGCACTTCATGCTTCCTGCAGCTGACCAACTTTTTGGAGATGCAGATTTCATTTTCCAACAGGACTTGGCACCTGCACACAGTGCCAAAGCTACCAGTACCTGGTTGAAGGACCATGGTATCCCTGTTCTTAATTGGCCAGCAAACTCTCCTGACCTTAACCCCATAGAAAATCTATGGGGTATTGTGAAGAAGAAGATGCAATACACCAGACCCAACAATTCAGAAGAGCTAAAAGCCACTATTAGAGCAACCTGGGCTATCATAACACCTGAGCAGTGCCACAGACTGATCGACTCCATGCCACGCCGCATTGCTGCAGTAATACAGGCCAAAGGAGGCCCAACTAAATACTGAGTGCTGTACATGCTCATACTTTTCATGTTCATACTTTTCAGTTGGCCAACATTTCTATAAATCCTTTGTTTTTATTGGTCTTCAGTAATATTCTAATTTTCTGATATGATGAATTTGAGATTTTCATTTGTTGTCATTTGTAATCATCAAAATTAAACAAAATAAACATCTGAAATATATGAGTTTGTATGTAATGTATGAATATAATATACAAGTTTCACTTTTTAAATGGAATTACTGAAATCAATCTACTTTTTCATGATATTCTAATTTTATGACCAGCAACTGTATGTGTGCTGGTCTAGGGACACATATGAAATGTGCAGAACATTGGGTCACAAACATGGAGTTTGATAAACACTCCCCTAGAGAATTTAAACAGCTACATATGGACAAAATTGTTACCCCTTATTTATTAAAATATTATGGCACAATGGTCACAGAAAAAACTTGAATTTGACAAAAATAATAATAGCTACAAATTAAATGAAAATTAACAAATCAACCTCACTTTAACAGATTGATTTAAAAAAATAACTCATGAAACAGGTCTGGATAAAATGAGGGTACCATTAATACTTAGTTGCACAGTCCTTTGAGGCAATTACTTTAAATATTCAAATGAATCTAATGATTCCTATAAGACTTAGTGGGACTCATACACCTCTCAGTAGGTATTTTGGCCCACTTCTTTTGAGCAAACTACTCCACCGCCCTTTTGCACATGGTGTATTTTAACTCCTCCCAATGATGTTCAGTAGAATTTAGGTTAGGGCTCATAAAGGACCACTTCAGAATAGTTCAATGCTTTCTGCTGATACATTCTTAGGTATTTGAAGCCATGTGCTTTGGATCATTATCCTGTTGCAAGATCCATGACCTGTGCTTGAGACCAAGCTTTTTAATACTACATAAGCAGCACATTTCTCTCAAAAACTCCTTGGTAGGTTTGATATTTTATTGTATGCTACAGAGATTCAAAACACCCTTTATCAGATGAAGCAACGCAGCCTCAGAACAAAACAGATCCTCCTCCATGTTTCACATAGGGACAGTATTCTTTTTTTTGTCACTCCTCACTTGTCATTCTGAACAAAGAGCTTAGGCGTCTTTGCCAAAAGTTCAATTTGTCTCATCTGTCTACACAGAAGGACATTAACCCAGCAGCGTTGTGGCTTGTCAACATGTAGTTTGGCAAATTCCAGCTTTATGTTTTGTTTTCAGCATTACTGTCCTCCTTGATTGTTTACTATTTTGTCCACTTCAGACAGGATGGGTGGGGCAATCTGACACTGATGTTTCTTGAGCTTGAAGTTCAACTTTAATGGCTTTAGTTTTTCTGGGGTTTTTTGTTACCATTCATATTATGTCTTTTTGATTTGTTGTCAATGGAGAATGGCTAATGTCCAAAGGATCTTAAATTTCAGTATAATATGTGCAACTCCAGTCACAGGAACATTAAGCTGCTTGGAGAAGGGCTTATAGCCTTTTCCTTTAACATACTTGTCTAATTCTCTTATCTCCTGAGGTAACTCTATCCTTGTTTTGTGAGGTAAACACCCTTTAAGCAAACAGCACAGTCACTACCTGTGGCCCAATAAAAAGGCACACTGACTGATTACAAGATTGTTTGCATCTGTGATGCTAATTAGTGGGTGCACCTTGATGTAACATGCTCCTTTGGTTACATTATTTCTATTATTTTCTATGGGCATCTTTATTTTCTTCAGGCCTGTTTTGTGACTTTATTTATCTGAATCATTGTTCTGAAACATGGTTAAAAAGCAATGTTTAACTACCATTCATTAACTTTCATAGAAATATTAGAGATTCTTACTCATGCCTGCTTAAAGTAATATATATATATATATATATATATATATATATATATATATATATATATATATATATATATATATATATATATATATACAGTGGGGCAAAAAAGTATTTAGTCAGCCACCAATAGTGCAAGTTCTCCCACTCAAAAAGATGAGAGAGGCCGGTAATTTTCATCATAGATATACCTCAACTATGAGAGACAAAATGAGAAAAAAAAATCCAGAAAATCACATTGTCTGATTTTTAAAGAATTTATTTGCAAAATATGGTGGAAAATAAGTATTTGGTCAGTTATAAACAAGCAAGATTTCTGGCTCTCACAGACCTGTAACTTCTTCTGTAAGAGGCTCCTCTGTCCTCCACTCTTTACCTTCATTAATGGCACCTGTTTGAACCCGTTATCAGTATAAAAGACACCTGTCCACAACCTCAAACAGTCACACTCTAAACTCCACCATGGCCAAAACTAGAGAGCCGTCAAAGGACACCCGAAACAAAATTATAGACCTGCACCAGGCTGGGAAGTCTGAATCTGCAATAGGTAAACAGCTTGGTGTGAAGAAATCAACTGTGGGATCAATTATTAGAAAATGGAAAACATACAAGACCACTGATAATCTTCCTCGATCTGGGGCTCCACGCAAGATCTCACCCCGTGGGGTCAAAATGATCACAAGAACGGTGAGTAAAAATCCCAGAACCACACGGGGGGACCTAGTGAATGACCTGCATAGAGCTGGGACCAAAGTAACAAAGGCTACCATCAGTAACACACTACGCCGCCAGGGACTCAAATCCTGCAGTGCCAGACGTGTCCCCCTGCTTAAGCCAGTACATGTCAAGGCCCGTCTCAAGTTTGCTAGAGAGCATTTGGATGATCCAGACGCTGACTGGGAGAATATCATATGGTCAGATGAAACCAAAATAGAACTTTTTGGTAAAAACTCTACTCGTCGTGTTTGGAGGAGAGAGAATGCTGAGTTGCATCCAAAGAACACCATACCTACAGTGAAGCATGGGGGTGGAAACATCATGCTTTGCGGCTGTTTTTCTGCTAAGGGACCAGGACGACTGATCCGTGTGAAGGAAAGAATAAATGGGGCCATGTATCGTCAAATTCTGAGTGAAAACCTCCTTCCAACAGCAAGGGCATTGAAGATGAAACGTGGCTGGGTCTTTCAGCATGACAATGATCACAAACACACCGCCTGGGTAACGAAGGAGTGGCTTCGTAAGAAGCATTTCAAGGTCCTGGAGTGGCCTAGCCAGTCTCCAGATCTCAACCCCATAGAAAATCTTTGGAGGGAGTTGAAAGTCTGTGTTGCCCAGCGACAGCCCCAGAACATCACTGCTCTAGAGGAGATCTGCATGGAGGAATGGGCCAAAATACCAGCAACAGTGTGTGAAAACCTTTTGAAGACTTTAAGAAAACGTTTGATCTCTGTCATTGCCAACAAAGGGTATATAACAAAGTATTGAGATGAACTTTTGTTATTGACCAAATACTTATTTTCCACCATATTTTGCAAATAAATTCTTTAAAAATCAGACAATGTGATTTTCTGGATTTTTTTTTTCTCATTCTGTCTCTCATAGTTGAGGTATATCTATGATGAAAATTACCAGCCTCTCTCATCTTTTTAAGTGGGAGAACTTGCACTATTGGTGGCTGACTAAATACTTTTTTGCCCCACTGTATATACAGTGTTGTGCCTGAACGCGTTCATTGAACGAAAGTTTATGAACTCGTTCATATTTTGGGCGAACGTGAACTGAATGTACGGAATTACTGCCTGATGAATGTTATTGTGAACTCGTTCATTTTGGTGTCTGTGAACGGCACGCTCTCTCAGTTCAACTCCGTTCAATAGGTTGCCAGATTTCTATAGAGCCCTCCAGGCAAAACCCCGGCTAAATCACACCGTAAACAAGCCTTAATATGTAGCAGGAAAAACACCCAATCTGGCAACACCAGCTACCAGTGTCGTAGCCTACAGCCGCGTGCGTCATCAAAACAAAATGCAGCGCGGAAGCCACAGCAGCATGGAGGCAACCGTGGATGCGAAAAAGCAGCAGTATGATCACTTAAAACAGTTTTATGACCAGGTGGTCGGTGAGGATGATGGCAACAATCTTACATTTCTCTGCAAACTTTGCCCGCCGGCTTTCAGTAAAAAAAATCCGCACTTCAGTAACCTTAAATTCCTACCTCAGCCTGGTCCCTCAGTTTGTGTTAGTAAAATGTTCTTGAGGGTTTTACTATTCATGTAACTTGTTTGTTAAATCTGCCTGGTATAATTTTCCAGGATTCCAGTATTCCTTTTTAGTATGTACTGAAATGGAATTTTAAATTGAAAAAAATATTAAAATTAAAAAAACATTTGCACCTTAAAGACTACTTTCCTGTTTTTCTTTTAATAATTCCTCATAAAAAAAGATTATTCAAGCAGCACAGTTTTCCTGATGTTTTTGAGAATATACTGTAGGGGTGAAAGCTGAGCTGCTACTAGTGTGAAGTGAATGGACAGCAACAAAGCGTTAAAGAAACAATGGGGAAATGCTGTTCCCTCAATGCTAATGTAAACCCTGGTTGGATAAGGATTCAAAACTGGATATGAAGATGAAATCTGACACACAGTTTCAGTGTTACAACTGATAAAATAATTGCTGTCTGTGGTTCTACAGTAGGCTATGGTGTAATTGTATGGAGCCCCTCTGATGACATGGTCAAAAAAAATTTTTAATTGTGGCCACGAAGTAGTATTTTGTGCGCACGAAATACTACTTCGTGGCCACGCAACACGTATAACGTGCGCACGAAATACTACTTCGTGGCCACAATTAAAATTTTTTTTTTGACCATGTCATCAGAGGGGCTCCGTATAATTGAGCAATATATGAAAAAAAAAAAAAAAAAGAACTATGAACTAGTTCATTTTTTGGAACTGTGAACTTAGTTCAAAATTTTGAATTATGAACTATGAACTGAACTAGTTCATTTTAAAATGTGTGAACTGAACTTTGAACTAGTTCACGTAGAAAGAGAACTTTCCCAACACTGTATATATATATATATATATATATATATATATATATATATATATATATATATATATATATATATATATATATGTATATTGACCTCTTACCAATTTACCTGTTGATCACCTTTCCATACAGGTATGGTTACTCAATTAAATAAATTCGTCAACTTATTCATTTATTTGTGTCAAAACATTTTTCTGATTACTGGTTTTCTCTTGGTCTCTCCAGGTTTAAATGTGAAGAATTCTACCTGAGATCATTCTCTAATTTTATTAAGTAGTAATTGTCTCTTAGAAAAGACTTAAAGGTATTGTGGAGGATTTACCGGAATTTTAGAAAAAAAAAAAAATGCGCGTGCGAGACCATGAGACTATTTCTTCTTGTGCACTCTCAGTTTAAAAGTTGCTGTTCTCAGTTGATGTTCTCCCCTAAATACCTCAATCATTATATAGAGTGGGGACTATATAGTGGACTTTATAGCAAACTCAGTTAACTGCCCATGCGGAGAGATGATCACTGCTTTATGCTCTGTTGGTCACGTAACTCCTCGTCCACTATGCAGTGCCTGCGTCATCGATGTTATTAGTTGTCGCTGTCGGGTAGCGACAGCCTATGTTGAAAGTGGGCCGCCGTGACAGCAAATCCCATAATGCGCTTTCCGTGCAAAGCATTCCAGGATATGTCTGCATCTTCCGAGGCCTTTCTTTTCTTCTCATACACTTTTTTTTCTCCTACGACTCTCTGCCATTTTCAGAGAACCGTGTTGAGAAAGGTCAGTTTGAATAACTGCCTGAAGCTCACCACACACATATGCCTGAAAGTGTACATGCGCAGAAAAAGATAGCTAATGGGACGAGCATGTAGAACAGCCTTATGTAAACATATCATCAGAAGTGTTAACAATTAGGAGGACCACTTATTTAGATGATCCACCCAAAAATAAAAGATCGTCCTCAATACCTTTGAGATATTTTTATTCAAGGGCAGCAGGACTATCAGTTGCTATCTTTTGCTCCCTTTTGCTCAATATTGGGCTATAGATGCCTAAGGAGCCAAAACGTTTTAGTTAAGATAAACTGTTAAGGGGATAAATGTTGTTATAAAAAACAGAGGAATAAAATTGGTTCTGCTTGCCTCTTTGATCTGTGTTGTCCTTATTACAAAATTATATTTTTTTCTGAGTATTGTTTGTTATATGTATTGTTCTTTACTAAATCACATGAAAACTTTGTTTCCTCAAATGATTGCTAATTTATGGAGACACAAAAATGGGGCATGCATAAAGAAAACTCAGTTATATTGGGAAGCAAGTCCTTGTGTTACCCTATAAAACCATTGTATACTCTTTTTGGCACCATTGTCATTTACTCTTGCACTTGCTAAAAAGAAAGATTAAGGCTGCGCACCAACCATCTGTAGACTAAAATATATCTTGGAATAGGGGTATGATTGATGTATAGAGATCAAATGCTATCTATTTGATTGTCAGATCAGGACTGCCAGATCAAACCTCAGTCACAGAGTGTAGGTTCAGTCAAGAAGACTCACTGGACATAGAGAATAATGGAAAACTGATATTCACAAACCATACATGACAGAATAAGGCATTTATGCAAGGTTTACTGTTTTGTTCCTGAGACACTTCAATAAACACAAGTGTTTAAGATAACAGTTTATCAAATGTTTATCAAAGGATAAAATAAAACCTACTTTTGTTAAGTGTTCTAATTAAATTATCCTTTACATAAACTAAACAATAAATATATATATATATATATATGATGTATCCTTTATATATACAATTTGATCCCAAATTGGCCTTAAAACACAGTGTTACTTTTTATTGCAAATGTGCTCAAGTGTGAGACTCCAAGTTTCAAAAGAAAAACTGTAAATTGATGATCTTCTGTAAATATTTAGACCCAGAAAGCAAAGCTTTTGCATTTATCCAAGGCTTTTTAATACATTATATTAGGACATAATTTTTGAGAACACTGAGAATTCACTCTAGTTCTTTTATATTAAAACCTTTATGTTTGATGCAAGATTTTCTGTTCTAATTTAATCTGAGTGATTTTTACTTGTTAATATTAATTAGAGTTGTAATCATTCCTATTAACCCTTACATATTACAGCATTCATGATCTGAGATAGAGCTTAACTCTAACTGAAAATAGCAACGGCAAGATCATTTATATGTAGAAAGCTACACATTACAGAGATAAATGCTGGAGCAGACTAATTGAAGCAATGTAATTTGTCAATTAGGTATAATTTATTTTCTTAAGCTATGCTGCTGTCTTCCTCTGATTCAAATATAGTTCTTTATGATAAATTCAATCAAACGGTACTTTGCAGTTAAATACTAGATGTAATGTTCTCATTAAAAATTAAAAAACACAAGAAATTTGTCACTTTAACATTTATCTCAGTGACCAAATATGGCTCCTTAGTTAAGGTACACCAGAAGCAGTACATGGCTCTTTTCTTTATGCAAAATTATACCATAGAGACCATAGTAATTTCTAATAACTTCCCTTTTCTGAAAAGCACAGGTTAATGTTCATCTATCTATCTATCTATCTATCTATCTATCTATCTATCTATCTATCTATCTATCTATCTATCTATCTATCTATCTATCTATCTATCTATCTATCTATCTATCTATCTATCTATCTATCTATCTATCTATCTTACTTTAAATAGTTTTCCTTATTTGTTGCAGCAATGAACAGTACTAGAAACACTAAATATAAAGGAGCTGAGGAAGAAAAAATGAGGCCTGTAAGAATCTAACATTAAAGGAGAAGGGGACAGTCAGGGACATGGCAATGAGCCAGAGATCTTCAATGCTCCCAGTCGTATATCAGCTTCCAAACCAGATCCCATTGGACAAGAGTGATCCGACCACAGAATGGTAACGAATCTTCTCATCTGGAATTCTGTCATAGTGACCTGATGCAATGGCCTGGAGAATGAATGTATCAAGGTCAGGAGAGAAAATGAGGACTCAAAGGAAGTTTATGAAAGGTAAAAAGGTATCTTGGTCTGTTTGTAAGCATTATTCATAGCATGCAGATTCTCAACTGGCTTTTTAGAGGATTTTTAGCATATTCAGTTAAAAACTGTTAGGAGCATCTTTCTTATTTAAAATGAAGCAGACAAATACAGCATTCAAAAAAAGTCTTTATGTGGATAATAGAACATTTGCTCACAGGTTAGTGGTGTAGTTTATGAAATAATATCAAATCTAAAGATAGTATTATATTTGTTAAATGTTTGAAATTAATTACTTATACAGCTCTTATTAATACTATGTGAGGTGAAAAAAAATTGATATGTGATTCATTGAAGCTCTGTCACTGATACAAAAATATAAATTTTTAGATTCTTGACAACTCAGGCAAATGTCTTAAAATCTCTGTAAGGTCATATTCAAGTTCTAAGCTTAGATGATATATTATGAGGACTGACACAATATTATTTTAAGCCATCTGTTTAAATCTTTTACCCTGTCTCTTTGTTGTTACTAAAAACACATGAAATGTTTAAATCAACTGAATTGTAAAGGCATTTCTGTGGATCCTCTCCAACAACTGACGTGTATGACTTCACCATTTTATCCGATCTGACATTTCATATTGAACTTGTACAAATGGCATTTCCCAAGACAACTTGTTAACTTTTAAAGGTTGATAGATCCAATACACATCCGTCTCACAAGCAACGGATCACGCTGAAAAACAAAGCTTGAGATTAGCTGCTGTCAACTCTAGGATGAGATGTGCCAGTTTGGGGAGCAAAATGTGAACACTATCCATAAGGTGAAATTGAAGATATTGATTTAGAAGCATTTATTGAAAGAAAAAAAAGCTCACAGTCCCCAAAAGCACCTGGTGTCATCCTCGAACAGTGAGTGCAAACTATTTGGATTTTGACAATCTATCCCCAAGTGATGTTGAACTACTCACTGACTCTAGAAAAATGAGTGTTCATTCAGTGAAGCAACTGAAAATGAATCAAAAAAAATAAAACAAATGAACATTTCATCTTGATTACTTAAGTAGTAGAACGTCCAATTAATCCAAATATGTGTTATGATATATAAAGGCATCAACATAAATTAATACAGTTAATAGATGAGTCAAAAGGGCATTTAAAAGGTTTATTCTTTTCCATTGAAAAAAAATAAATTCTCTACAGATTGGTAAAAGCTATAGAGAGAGCTCAGGCCAAAATATTGAACAAAACAACCCTGTGGTGCGTTCAGATCTGGCATGGTGTCCGCAGTGATTTCCACCGCTCTGCATTTCAGATGCAGTGTTTACACCCTGTATAAATAGGAAAGGCTTCAGCTGGGTGAAGCTGACACCCCAAAGAGGTAAAAAAAAAAAAATCTGTATATTGACTAAATGATTAGTGCTTCATTAGTGCAGGTTTTAGCATTTAAAATGGTCATTTGCAAAAATGAACAAATAATGATAAATAAAAGAAAATTATGTGTGCTATTATTGTATCAGGAATATTAAAGTTTTTTTAGGTTATCTAGAGGTCAACAATCCCCCGTTTGAGCTACTTGATTTGTGTAGGTAAAACTTGTTTTGTGTTGTTTGTGCTGATTTGGTTTTAAGATAAGACACCTGTCTAATCTATATAATGATTAAGAATCCAACTACAAACATGGGCAAGACCAAGGAGCTGTCTAAAGACACTAGAGACAAAATTGTACACCTCATCAAGGCTAGAAAGGGCTACGGGGAAACTGCCAAGCAGATTGGTTTAAAAAAGGTTCACTGTTGGAGCAATCATTAGAAAATGGAAGAAGCTAAACATGACTGTCAATTTCCCTCAGACTGGGGCTCCATGCAAGATTTCATCTCGTGGGGTCTCAATGATCCTAAGGAAGGTGAGAAACCTGAAAAGAGCTAGGAACACTTTTTCCAAGGTTACGGTTGGTATTGCACTAAAATGTCATGGTTTGATATCATGCATAGCTCTGAAGATTCCCCTGTTTATACCAGCACAAGGCCCATCTTAAGGTTGCCAATAACCATTTGGATGATTCATAGGAGTCATGGGAGGAAGTCATGTGGTCAGATGAGACGAAAATAAAACATTTTGATCGTAATTCCACTAACCGTGTTTGGAGAAAGAAAAAAAATTAAGGACCATCCCAAGAACTTCAACCCTACTGTGAAGCATGGGGATGGTAGCATCATACCAAATATTAACAAATACTTTCTCAGGTGTTCAAATACATATTTACAGCCTTATCATACAAATAAATAGTTTTTAAAAATCATACATTGTTATTATTTTTTTTAGAATATGTCTCCTACAGTGGACAAGCACCTACGATAACAATTCCAGACCCCACCATAATTTCTAAGTTGGAGAACTTGTAAAATAGCAGGGTGTTCAAATGCTTATTTTCCTCACTGTACATCTCAGTCCTACATTTTATTGGCCTATTAATTTACTTTGGAGTGGACAAACTACACTCATACCTGCCAAAGGAAAAAAAAGAAAATGACTAAGCATCAGCATTTATGTGCATTTTGATGACATTTCCAGTGAGAAATATGCATCATTTTACAAGCTATTGTCAGAGAATAGATGATTTTCTTTTGTTGCTTCAGCTGAAATGTATGTGTTCACTCAAAGTGTCATTTTTAATTTTTTTACTATTCTAAATGGGTTGCAAGTATACTGAAACAGTTGGTGGAGTTTTCATGCCACCACCCTGTGGCAGCGTATTTCGTTCCTCGTGTAAAATAGACATTTATTTACATTTCTAATGTGAAGTAGGCATTTTATTTTTCTGAATCTTCTTTCAACGTTCTATTTAGTCCTATCCACACTACTATTCCTATTCATTTCACTGGGAAGAAAAATTAAGAGATTCTTTAAATTCAGTTATACTCAAACTAAATATACCATTTTCATTATTTTAGTTTACGGAATGTAGATAATCTTTTTTTTATTAATTTCACCAAAGATTTCAGACATTTTTAGCAAAATGTATCAAGTTCAGGTAGGCAAATATCATTTACATGAGGGATTTTGGAAATAAGCAACAGAACACATTTGCTTTATACAGTATATAATTTGAAAAAAAATTCATAAGATGTAAGATGTTCAAATAACTGAAAAACTAAACTTTGTAATATTATCATATACAATGTATCCTTTCATGATGTTAGATATATAATGTTGATTTCAAATATTTTGTATGTGAACGGTGTGTGTAAAAACCCATTTCAACCGGAAGATAATCGTACAGAGAAAAGATGCAATTAGAAACATTTTATGGATGCATTAAATTAGTTCTTTGGCACCCGGGTCCTGGCAGAAGACTTAAATGCTGTGTTATCAAGAGAGCTTGGATAGATAACTTAGGAGATTTACAGCAGACTTCCCCCCCAGAGCCCTCACACTGGTGGTGGGAAGCCAGAGGTTAAAGGATAAAGGGAACTGAGAGTGAAATGGAAGGTAGGATGGAGGTGGGATCAAGGTTGTTCTAGTGAGCAGGAGGAATGGTGATTGGCTTCAGAGGGGTTGTGGCCGATCATCGATTGGCTGGAGCTTGGGTGAGGCCCATCAACAAGTGGTCCAGGTGAACAGTGTTGCAAACTCAGCGACTTTGTCGCTATATTTAGCGACTTTTCAGACCCCTCCAGCGACTCTTTTTCAAAAAAGCGACTGGTGACAAATCTAGCGACTTTTCTGGTGTCTGCTGTGGGGCGCCTCCCCCCGTCCCAACCCCGTTTTCCTGCTTCCGTAGATGTCCCTCTCAGCGCTACAGTCAGAGACACAGATGTGTTCCCTCAGCGTCGACACAGCAAAAGAACCGCGCGCATGCGCCGGGTTTAACAGCGCAGGTTGATCTCACTGGAGTCAGCTCCCTCAGTTGCCATAGAGAGCCTTGACCAACATGACCATGATCCACTCTTTCTGTGAGCAGGCAAGCACAGCCTGTGTGTGTGCAGGGAATTCTTATTAGTTAAAAAAAACAAAACAATAATTACCATTTGCTCACATTGTCATTGATTCTTTATAGTCTTTTTTTTCCATTTAGATTGTTAATGTAATGTAAAAAAAAATGTTATGGTTCAAAATGTTCATGTTTTAGCATGATTTTTAAGGTCCTTAGTGGACCACAAGGGAAAAAAGAAAAAGTTAAATAAAAAAAAAAGTTGAAAAAATATATATATATTATGCAAATTAGGCAATGACGTCATTCAGCGACTTCTAGCGACTTATAGCACAGCCAATAGCTACTTTTCTTTCTGAGGAGTTGGCAACACTGCGGTATTAATCATATAGGCATACAATGACGTAAAACAAATAGAATTTATTTTTAATACTGAGAGAAGTGTGGAAAATAACAGTGAATGCAAGTCAGCTAACCAGTAGGGGTGTAAACAATAATCGTTTTGTATTGCTGCATCGATCCAACAGCCGACGATCCGATGCATCGATACATCTGCAAGGTATCGATTCATGTTTTTTTTTTCTCCGGTCTATTTTTATCCATTTGCTCCTGGACGTAATTCTCCCTCCCGTGCAGTGGTGGCGCTAAACCTATTTTGCCCTCCTACCTCGCTTCCTGGTTATTCTCTTACAGCAGTATGTTGCAGTAAGCTTGACACAGACATTTTTGATTTATGCCCAATATTGAAGCGTGGTCTGTTCTACACACTGTGGGTCTAGATATGGCCAAGGCAGTGAGGAAGTGGGGGCGAGTTTAGTCCGACGACGGAGGAACATGAGGGCCAAAAAGAGTGGAGATCCAGGTGGAAAAGGGTCCCAGCATTCTCATGCACCTCGCTCTTCTAGTGGGTCAAACTTTACGAGTTGTTTTCTGCAACTTCGGTCATAAAAACAAAACAAGCCAGCCTCCTGTCTGTGGCACTGTCTGCGGTCAGCTACAATTTGGGAGAGGTGCAGCGGAGCGTCTGTGGAGGGGGCGGGGACGTCGAGGTATTGAATTGCACTCATTGCACTGATTTTGTTTCATTATTTTTTGATGCAAGGCCTTTCAGAATCTATAACGCAGGGGCATTATTATTTTTCAGTGAATAAGGTTTTAATAGGAATAGGTGGAGTGCAACTTTTCTACTTCTGTTATTTGCTGATGTTTCTCAAAAAAAATGCCTAAAGATATTGCAGCTTTCATTGATTTATTTCAAATTTGAAACATTGTCTAGCCTGTAAGGTGTTAAAAAAAGAACCAATTAATCGAATCGAATCGTATCGTGTTGTATTCTTGAGTATCGAAAATAATCGAATCGTTGGGTCAGGAAATTGATACTGAATCGAATCGCCATGATGGGTGTGATTTACACCCCTACTAACCAGTGGATTAGTGATAGGTGTTGGTGAGTGTGAAAAAGCAAAATGATGGAAGGTCCATAATTAACAAAAAAAGCTGAAGTAGATATAAAGAAGCTCAAGACCATCTATGTATGATAAATAGATCGATATGTATAAAGAATAGAATGCAAGAATGAGCTAAAAAACTAAATACAAAAGAATAAGCTGTTCATAATCGGCAGCAAAAAAAAAACATTGAAAACGGCAAGACATAAAAATTTTTAAATAACTCACACTAAATAAACAAATATAAACTCAAACACCCAAGGAACGTATCAAAGCCTTAATTTTGCTAACTATGAGGCATATAAAGGCAGCTACTAAGTCAGCCTTTTCTCACCTAAAGAACATTTCCAGGATTAAAGGACTAATGTCCAAGCATTATCTAGAAAAACTCCTTCATGGATTTATCTTTAGTAGGATCGATTACTGTGTCTTCATAGGTTTGCCTAAATAGTCCATCAGACAGCTGCAGCTGATCCAAAAACTCTACTGCCCGTGTTCTCAGTAGCACTAAGAAAGGACAACACATCAGCCCAGTTCTGAAGTCCTTCCACTGGCTCCCTGTTGTTTGGACAATGGACTTTAAAGTCCTTCTATTAGAATGTGAATATGATTAGACTTGTTTATATATATATATTACTGAAGGGATCAGTACCTAAATATAAAACAGATTTGTTTGTCAGTGCATCAACCCCCCAGACCACTCAGGTCTTTTACTAGTTCAAACCTATTCTGTACACCCAGAACCAGAACTGGACATTAAGAAGCAGCATTTATTTCCTGTCTGTCTTAACTAGAACAAACTCCGAAAAGACTGTTAAAGTGCACAAATGCACTGAACTCCACAGGAAGCCAGAGCAAACACCTTCTGTCTGAAAGGCTCATCACTAGAAATGTTTTGTCAAAAAAGCGTCCTTTTTGTCAAGTATTTATGGAAATTATCTTAAGCAGCAATCACCCTGGAGTGTCTGCAAATCTTTGTGTCTCTTTTTGTTTTATATACCAACCCGTACTATGTAATAATATTAAGAAGACTTTAAACTCAAATTGCATTTTCATCTAAACTTCTCACCATCAACAATAGGAATGTATCAGTGGGTGATTTAGAAAAAGAAAAAAAAAAACTAAATTGCCTCAGAGCCATCTTAATTTTACTACTCAACAGGCCTTGCAGCCACTTGGGTTGTAACATCCACTCGTTCCAGCAGATGGAGACCTAATAAGGTTTTTTTTTTGTTATTTGTTTTGTTGGTGGGGGCACTGAGGATCAATACAACGGTAGGGAAAATATAAACATAGTGTCTTTGTAGGTTTGCATAAAATGGCTCTGTGAATTCACACCCACACACAAACAATGCAGAAATCAGACTTTAATATAAGCAGTAAATACCTTTGATAAAACCCTCCTTGTTATTAAGTCAGATAAGTAAAGCAGCCATATGTGGCCTGGATATCTGTTTTTGTGGGGAAACAACATTAAATAAAAGCTCATCTCTTCAGATTCCCAAAGAAAATGCAACAGCACTTTTATGGCTTTACCTTGGGAGATATTTTGAACAACAGTCTATGAGTTTTTGCCAACACTTAGCGCATTTATTTTGTTTTCTATAAAAACATAATTGTAAGATACAATATGACTGACGACTCAGGTCAACACCCTAAAAATGAGGGGTGAATTTTCAATGATTTCTGATCATTTATTTAAACATTAACCTGAGGCAAGGCTCACACATTTCACATAGTCAATGCCACAAATGTCTTCTGCTACATTGAAATTCAACCCTATTTTCACCATAAATAACTAAAGGTCACTAACAAGAATGTTTTTTTTTTATTATATATATATATATATATATATATATATATATATATATATATATATATATATATATATATATATATATATATTATATATTTATTATATATACCAAACAGAAAATAATGTGCAGAAGTATGGGCTCCAAACATAAAACCATACTAAATTGGGCCTTAACATTGTGAATACAAAATGGGCCTTCGGGAACCTTTTTATTCTGCTATATATTTTTAACATGATGTTGGCTCTGTTCTTTAAAGCCGGGCATACACAGTACGATTTTTTGCCCTTTTTGGATCGACTTCTCATTCATGCTTGAATTTTTCGATCCGGCCGACTATAACCTGATCGTGTGTCGTGCATCGTGTAGTGTACAGGGGGTTATGAGGGGCGATCAGCCTCTCACGACAACTTCCCCACCAGGAATCGTAAGGTCGGGAGAAAATCAAACATGTTTGAAATTCAGTCTGCGTCATGGGCAAATTGCTCAGTGGGCATCCGCAAATAAGGATTCTTCTTCTTCTCCCTCTCAGATGAAAACACAGAAGCATGGTGGGGGTGCGAGTGAAATGGAGTTCATTCTGTAAAATTGACAGACGGTAGTAGCCACATTTGCTCAGCCATGTCTTTCTCCAAATACATCATCACCTTTTCTTTTTAGGGCTTTCAGCACAAAAATGCACAAATTGCCAAGGCAGCGTGTTTCACTATATTGAGCTTAATATTCCTCTTCTTGTCGTTTGGCTTCCGGATCGATGAGTACGACTACCGCTATCTCACTATGGAGCTCAGTCTGACGTGGTTTTTAGACGTACAGTCTGAGTAAGTAGATCGCATCAGTAACATACATCGTGAGTTGTGAACTTTTAAACCCTGCGGTTTTGTCTTACAGTGTGAGCTGTAGCTGCCTGCAATGATTGAAAAAAAACACAGTGTATGCCCAGCTTAAAGGAAGCAACACCTGAATTTGGACATGTTGAGAAGGAGTGAAAGCAATAATACAAAATTCAACACACCTTCTCCTATTCACATCTGAAACCTTGTAAAACTAATTAGTAACATGATGGTATGGAGGAAAACAAAGGTAACTGAGAACAGTTCATACATCTTCCCTTAAGGATGGTCACTTTTGTTGCCAGTGCTTACCGTTTTAGTTGCTTCTGTATACTCCATAGTTTCCCTCTGTTTCTATCTCTGAAGGTGACAGACACAGCCCTTAGCAGTTTAGCAGTCCCATTATTTTTGAGGTATACTGTATTAATAATGCTAATACTTTGTATGATGATGATTGAACTTTGCTAAGCACAGTAGGAAATTATTTCATACGATATCAGCCTGTGTCTAACACCTACAGCTGAATTAACCCTCCAAATTGTGTTCTTCTTATTCCTCTTCAATATCTGGTCATTTTAAGCCTATGTGACACCTACCTTCAGTGCTGAATCACACAATCCAAGGACTGGCCAACTCTGCCTGATGAATTTTTCTTGGGAAGGAGACGAGGGGTTATCTTGGAGGTCACACTAATGTGAGCGACATTCATCAAACTTCACTCTTCAGGAAGTGTTTGAAATTGGAAAACGGAGGTAGTGATACCTGAAAGGATGCAGGCAAGCAGGGGGCACGCAAAGAGGGAGAGGTGAACAAAACAAACAAACAGCTTTAATGCAAAGTCGGATGATAGCTAATGGGTTGGAGATATGGCAAGTGGCCATGCATAGTTACATGTTGTAAACTAAAGTCAGCTCATTCATCAAAACTGCCTCAAGACTTTACCCTTGCAGGCTTTTCTTTTTTTCTGGAGCTGTTAAAAACCCTTTCATCAAAGACATTTATCCGTTTATCTATACTTCTAAATAAGGATTTCGTCAGACATATTATTATTCTGTCTTTGCCCTCAATGAAAAAATATTCTCATGTAATACAATGCAATTTAGTGAATTGAAGTTTATATATCTTTAAACAAATAGGAGTAACTTATGGATTGTAATATTATAAAGGTCAGATGACAATTGTTTTTAGGCTAACATTAGTTAAAACATAAGCATTAAATATTTAGTAAATTAGCAATATTTTAATTTCTAATAATTCAGCCATTTAACAAGGTTTCAGTATATAGTGGATGAGTACAGGTCAAACATTGTTTGTTGCAAAAACTCATTATTTAGTCAATAGCATTGTGATTTTGACTCTGCAATGAAGTTTCAGGCTTAACACCCATCTTTCGCTGACCAAGCGGCTCCATCCTCCTGATTGATCCAATTCCACTATCTTAAATATAGGCACTTGCTAGCTGACTGCTTATACATGCTCTTCCATCCAAATCATTCCACAAAAGTGCTAGTAACTTACTTAAGTTTAAAATAAGGGAAATGGCTTTGTTGTATATTTTGTAAAAGTGGAATAACACATCTACGAAAATGCTTTTATGCATACTTCATCTTAGGGTTTTAATTTATTTAGAATATACATGTTGTTGATCTTTAGGCTTAAGCTGATTTTCTGATAGTTTTTTTTTTTTTACTCACATCTTTATCATTTTATGTGTAGGAGTGTGATTTGAAAGAAAAAGAAGAAAGCTGGGTAATCCTTGGCTTCCACATACACACTGAAATGGAACTCGAAACTGCTCATATTTAATTCTCAGTAAATGTGCATAACCTGCCTCTGACCTAAAATCAATAACAGTAATATCTGGGGGGAAAAAAGTTTTTAGACTTCGGAAGTTTTTAAAAGTGTAATTACAATGACCCTTAAATTCTCTGGTGCAGACTCGGTCACTAAAAATAGGATCGTAGTGATCTAATATTCCAGCGTTAAAAAAAATATCAAAACAATATCAGTAAACTCTCTGAACATTTATCAAGAAGGAAGTTATGCTAAGTAGCAATTTTAAGTAAACTACTTTAAAAGACACCCTATTAAGAGAATCCATTTCCATATTGCTAATGTTTGCTAATGATTTTTTAAAAATACCACTCATCCTCATCCACTCATCCTCCATCCTCATCAGAGGTCTTCAACAGGGGGTCCGTGACCCCTAGGGGGTCCGCGGAGGTACTGCATGGGGGTCACGAAACTTTTGGTTGATTCATTTTTTTTTTTTTTATATATATATTCCCTCCTGCATTGAAATGTCTTTAAATCCACATTAACATGAATTCAACACACTGTAGTAAACAGATAAATGGAGGCAGAAAATGTCTTTCCGTCATCAATGCACACATTCAGCGACACACAGGAGCTCTTTCAAGCTGGGCACCGTTTCATTCACAACACCTGTCCCATCAACCAGGAATCAGAATCAGAAATACTTTAATAATCCCAGGGAGAAATTACTTTCCTTACATTACTCCATATGTAATAGAGTGACTATAGGACCAGGTTGATATAACACAATTTCATACAATATATATAATTAGGGGGTCCCCGCTCCATCTTGTCATCAGTTTGGGGGTCCTTGGCCTGGAAAATGTTGAAGACCCCTGCTCTACATAATTGTGAATAACAGAACCCTAGGCTAATTTGAGCATCACCTGTTGTTAAAGACAGATTCACTCTTTGCAAGATAAATGTGAAAAAAATTAAATGTGGAAATTTCAATATTTCTCCTCAATAATATAAGGATAATATGGTCATCTGCTTTGTGAGCCTTGTTTGTGATCATCATTATCATCACTATAAGAAACTGCATCTTTTTAGAAGTTTTTCTAATCTCTATTGTTGTTGACACATTTTACAACTAATCAAACCATGTCATGAAATTCTGAATTCATAAATGTATACCGGAACAATTAATATTGCCTGTACTTCATATTAATTTTCACGTCATTGATAAGTATCTTGCATACATTGTATGTTATTTTCCACACACCTTATCTTTTGAACAAAAAGTATGTGAAAGAGCTAAACAGTGCTGAACTTGTGTTGTGTGTATGTGGGACTGGTCCCCATGAGGACCTCTTCTTGGTGTGGGGGTAAGGTTATGGACTAAGGCGGGAATTGAGTTTAGTTAGGTTTAGCGTTAGTTTTGGGTCTGGGTTATGCCATAGAAATAAGTAGGAAATTAATGGAAGTCAATACAAAGTCCCCACAAGGATAGTGCGGCACAACTTATGTGTGTGCGTGAGTATACACTGCTGTCTTATTTCATATGAGGACATTGAAAGCATATTATACATGCACAAAATCTTCACAATTATTTAATTTGTGGATTAAATTGTTCATGCCCCCATCTGATTTTGGTTTAAAGTAATACAAAATATCATGAGTTATGCGTTACAGTGAAGTTTCGATCGAACCAGGATGAGATCTAAGGCCTGGAGGATCAGCCCTGTTGGCTAAACATCCCTCTCTTATGTTTTTCCAGAGACTGTTCCTTGGGGGCCAAATGTGGGAAGTAGGTCATCCCTTTTTTAGAGCGACCATTTTCTGTTGGTGTAGCATACATATTTGATGTACACAGTATCCCTTATGGATACAGGATATTTTTGAATAGTGATATGGGTTTGTAAAGACTTCCTAAGTACAGACACCAAATGGTACATGGTGCATTACAAATGCTACCCTCGAGCTTTGCATTTGTGTAAAACACTAACTACATTACTAACAACAACAGAAGTAACACAAATTCAGATATATAAGTAGACTTCTTTGCAAAGATTGAGGAGGATTTAACAAGTGGTTTCAAATGAAAGACCATGCTTTTGCAAAAATGCTTATATGTCTGAGAAACAACAGCTAGACTTAGAAAAAATGGTTTCACTGCATCACTATGTCCCCAACTGCTAAAATTTCTGCAGTTTCGTCTTACTGAATTTTATCAGCACTTATTCAACATATAGAAAATAGTCATTAGTGTTATATACACTCCTTTTTAGAATTAGGTATGTCCGGCAGTATATTTTTCTAAAAAAGATAGGGCAGGAGGGGATATAATGATTATCATTCGCTGCCGTTTGTAGCTACTTTCAAACAGGACATATGTTTCAGAACCATTCTTTAGATATAAAAGGGCTACTTTTAAAGGAAATCATCAATGACGTGTTAACAAAGAGTTACATTACAAATAAGTATTTATTCAAAAGTTATTTTTAATTAGTTTTAGTTTTTTTTTGAGTTGGGCTTCTGGTTCGAGCACCACAATGATGGCTGTGATGTGAATGGTCACCAGAGGAAAACCGGAAAAACTTGCTTAATATCAAAAAATCCAATGCGAAATAACTTCCATAGACAAAGAAAGAAGAGGATTAACATCTATCCCAAGATGAGCCTAGCAAACACCTTGAACAGCGCGTCGCTTGCTTGGCCCGACACCCCCCAGATGGTGCTCTCCACGCTCTAGCATTGTGAAATTCCTTAGCTTTAAAACTGCAGACTGGCTTTTTCAGAAAGCATGGAAAAAAAGGATTTATCTGGAAAAGGAAATTAGTAAGTTTGGATCATGATAACCCTCAGCTTATTTTAAAGAAGAGAACAGAATACAGAGACCCTTACAAGATCCTAAAAGAAGAAAAGATCCCTCTCCAGACTCTTTATCCTGCCAGACTGAGGGTGAAATAAAGTGATCAAACTAGGATCTATAATTCTGTGATGGAAGCCACAGAGGACATGTCCAGGCAAGGCTTTGCAGTGAGGGTTACCAAAACTCCAAAATTAGTGCTGAAAAAATCAAAGCAGCAGACCTGGACCAAAGTGTCCTGGGAGCCTGGAGCAGCGAAACGAGATCCTGGTTCATTCAAAAAATTGAAGTTTCTTTTATCTAGGACTGGTCTTTTTGTCATAGTTTTGGCTGTAGTTCTTTATTCCACTCACCTGTCTAATTGGCCCGGTTGTTGTTTATTACAGTTTCATCTGATCCACCTGGTTCCTGCTGCTATTTATGCTGCCTGTTTGCCTGCCATCGGCGGCAGATTGTTTGAGCTGTTTATGCGAGTAGCTCTAGCGATTGTATATCATTCCGATTTTCTGATCCTGAACTTTTTCTGATTTTTGGACTTCCAAGTTTTTTCTTTGCCCCTGTATTTGCTCTGTTAGGCTGATCTGGACTGAATTCTGTATTCTGCCGGCTTACCGAACTTGCACCTGTCTTCCAACTCCGGCTTTGGATTTCCCCTCACGGATATTGCCGCTGCTTGCCGTTGGCTGTTGCCTGCACATTAGTCTGCTCTGCTTATTCCCTCGGACCGCAAGCATGGAGAAATCTCCTGTTTGGGTTCTACTCCTTCCTCAAAAATCGGACTGAACTCAGAACCAGGTGAATGACTTATGCTCATAGATCATCTTAAATTCTAAGTCACTAAACTGAGTTTCTATCTTTGCCAGAGAATCCAGTGAGCCCGCTGCAGCTGACGAGCAACCCCACATTCTGTAATTGAAATAAAAGATTTGAAATTTCCCAATGTCGATCTGGCCTGAATATTGGGCCCTACATTCTGTGATCATTACACTTTTTCAGTTTAAGGTGAGTTAAAGTAAACAAGTCATGTTTTTGGGCTGAGGGAGGCAATTAGCATAGAAATGCCATAGCCTGCACTGGCCCCACAGGTCCCTCTAATGTAGGGATCCCTTCCTGGGACCACTACACCTCTACATTAGAAACCCAGTTCATGTTGTTGTTTTACATTGTTCTTATGTTATTGTTTGTGAGGACCTGTACTGGTACATGGACCAATTGGTACCGGGCAACTGGCCGCCCAATTTATAATCATTTGTTTCCATTGTAGTTATTCTCAGAGTGTGATTTTTATTTTTTAAAATCTTTTATTTTGAAAAAATGACCGGATTCTCTTGGTAACATCTCATTTACTTGAGCGCCAAAAATCAATCGCCTAAACACGAGACAGAGGAAGAGTCTACGACTTTGAAGAAAATTAAAGCTTTTACCAGATAATACCAGGAGTTTTATTTGAAATATGGATTTATTGCTACAGGTGATTCCAACAGACCAAGGCCACTGTGCATAATATGCGATAACCGGCTCTCTAATGAGAGCTTTTTTAGTTTATTCAGCAAGCGAGAGCACCTCTGCCCCTGTAAAGTATGAAAAGGGAACTTCGAAAGAGTCGAAAAATCTTAACTTTTGTCTATACCCACATCACGAAAAACAATCAGGGACTAGATGTGGCAGTGAAGGAGCGCAGTGGACACAAAATCTTTTAAGTCAAAATGAAATATAGAAAATAATGTACATGGGTATTGTATGGGTAATGATCCAAAGGTTTTTAGGTGGCTTTTGAAAAGCCATCTTACTTTAGCCTTAGTCCTCCTTCTTTACCTCCAATGCAGACGCCGATCAGCCGCATCTCACTGTCTGGCCAGGAGGCTGGTGTAATCTCTGCCGATGTCCTCACACTGATTTCATCAAGATGCAGCTCCTGGGGAAGGGGATGGTGCTGTCCATACTGGTTCACTTTCGAGAGAATATGGTGAACCCTGGGATCTCAGCAGTGATGGCTTTTTTTGGCTTTAAAAAGTTAAGTTGCGACTCTTTCCATAAAATGTAATGTGAAACCAACAACTAGAAGACTTAATGCTTGTTGTTTGTTTAACCTTAACACAGCAGACAGGGATTTTAGGGAGTGACACACAATACTGTTTTTACTTTGAAAAGCCAAACAAAGCCACTAATATCACTAGATGCAGCAGATCCTTCAGGAAGTCCAGGAGCAGCTGGATCACGTCTTCCTTCTGCAGCACTTAAGATTATGTTAGACAGAGTTTGGAGCTCACACAGCAGCAGCAGGGAAAAGCAAGAATTGCGTCAGGGAGAGCACTAGAGCTTAGTGAGGCAGCTGGCCATGCAACCCCCCCTCCCTCTGAAGTCAAGGAATCACAGATTTGAGAATGAGGACAGTGGAAGATTGGAGAAGGCTGCTGGGCAGAGAGGGAACCAGCGTGAGTTAGAGGTCGATGATATAGCTCTGTAGGCTAATGGTAGGTGATGGAAGGAGGACAGAAGGAAATTGAAAAAGCGTGATTAGTAGAGAGGGCACCAGAGTTGGGGAGAGGCAGCAGCTGGCCAGGGGTAGCTCTGCAGGCTAACAGGGGAATGACGACAGTGGTAGATCAATAAAGCTTGCTGGACAGAGAGGGCTCCAGAGCCAGGAGAGGTGGATGTTGGTCAGGTTAGCTCTTGAAGTAGATTCAAATATTATTTCAGAATGTCTCAAAGTTTAGCAGGTATGGTTTATGTTTAATCTTCTGGTTAAAATAAATAAATAAATATATACATATATATTTATATGTTTTATTCCATATAGTTTACAGTCATCTTAAAACCCAATGATCTGTCAAAGGAAATCTTAAGCTTGTTATTTCACTTTATATTGGTTATAATTACAAGTCATTAAGCTAACCTAAAGTCTTAACAAGACAGCCTCGTTGAAGTAAACGCGCCAAGTCTCTTTTTTTTTGTCAATTTAAATTATGGTCATCTTCAATTACAACTCTACACCACCAGGCTGTCAGAAGTGCTTTTGAACAGGGGTGCTGTGAAATCTTTTTTGTTTTTTGTGGCAAAAGACCTATGAGCCCATGGGCCTATTTAAAATACAATATAAATAAATAAGTAAATAGATTGAGATTCACTTCTTTATTGTCATATACACTTGAGTGCACGCAACCAGGGTCTATAACACATAGACATCATCAGTTCTCAGGTAAACATATGCACTATTATTTAAACCTCACAATAAAACTATAACAACGTAGATTTTTTTCAGCTGGCCTCAACCTGAGTCCCTGTGTTTTTGTGATGCGTGACTATCAGCTCCAAATTCCTTTTAACCAAACCACAAGGAAATGTTTATCTTATTATACTATTAAAATGTTATTAAACAGTTCTCCTCATCCATTACATAAAGAACACAAGATCAAAATAACACTCTAAAATACTATGGTTATGTTAAACTACACGTAAAAATATGAAAGTGCGCGGCAGCACCATTCTCTTACTTACTACAGGCAGGGTGTGTCAGGTAAGTGACCCACGGTCATCTGAAGAGAGATGATTGTCTGTGTGAGTCACTTGCCTGGTTAAATAGTTTAGTCCATCCTCTCCGAGGAAGGCAGATCCAGCCGATAGACTGTCAAAGGTGCTGCGGTGAGGAGCCACCAAGAGTGTCCCCAATGCAGCAACCTCAGTGAGGAGGCAGGAATCCGGTCCAGGTCTGGGATACAGATCAGACAGTATTAGTTCTGGAATCCAGGAATCCGCAGCCTGGTCAGGAGTTCTGATCAGCACAGGAACAAACAGATTCAGGGTTCCAGGAATCCACAGAGAGTAAGGGGATGTTTAGAGTTCAATGAGTCCAGCAGCAAGCTCAGACAAACATGCACAGATGCAAACAGGCAGGCTCAGTGGTTGAGTGAACAGAAACAAGACCTGGTAACAGGTTAACTGCGGAACTTTAAACTGGTCTCCACCTAGGAGCCAGGATTACAGGACTTTAAACTAGCTCCCCCCTGCCAAGCCAAAACAGGAACAGAAAGCGCTTAACTGGAAAAAGCCAGGACATGATCAGGAGACGATAAGACAAACACTAAACCCTCTCAACCCACTAGTCATTGGGGATGGGGACATGAACCTTGGAATAACTCAAACTAACAAAACAGACATACAACAATCAATGATCTGACCCCGATAGCTGGGCTGACCTGATTATAAAGCAACAGACACAGGTGGATAAAATGAGCAATGATTAGGAACCGGACAGAGTTATGCAGGTGAATGAACTGAAAAATTAAGGTCAGCTATCAGGGTAGATATTGACAAGGTGCTCTGGTTACAGGTGTATAAATCTTGAGGTCCGCTCTGGGGTCGTGGAGATTAAGTGTCTCATGAGATGACGAATTCGAAATCTGCTTCTGTGCCATATTTCCTCTAGTCTCTGTCATTAGACCATGTCAATTTACTAATCTGCTGCCTAAAGCGGTATACCTCTTTAATCGGCGACCACTAGCTTTCTTGACATTGCCATGAAAACTCAACTTCCGTGAAGCTGTGTTGATTAGGCCACAAAATAATTTTTAAAAAATCTAAATACCGGAATAGTAAACTAAAAAAAACTAATAATAATTTCTCAAAATACATACTTTTTTTTCTTCACATCTCCCTCTCGCCACTAGGGTGTGCTGCAGCACTCCAACTTCCCTTGGCCACGGTACACTAAAAGATACCTTTGGCCATGGAACATTAGTCAAAATTAATGAATGTTTTGATGTTTTATCAGACATATAAAGGAGTTAAGTGTGTTTAGTAAACTCATGGATGAAGTGTTCTGAAAGCAGCCCAGTTAAAACCAGGGACCTGTTTACTATGCTATTTCTGCCTGTTGTCCCCTCACCACCACTACCACTCTCGTCGATTTCAGCTTAAAACTACCCTATCCTGGCAAACCTTAATATCATATTACCACATTCTGTGGATTTTGATGGAGATAATGATTTTTCAGCATGTGTAACTCTTTGATTTTATGTTTAACTCTTTCTGCTTTACCTCTTAGTATTGTAAAAAATACTCATCTTAGTATTGTTACAGTTTCACACTCGTGTTACACTATACTTTATGACCCTGGTCATACAGGGAATGTGTTCCATAATATTGCATGACTGGCCTGTGTCAATAAATAAATAAATAACAATAGTGCCTCAGACTACTGTTTATCAAATGTGAGGGTTAAATATTTTGGAGAAATACCAGTACGTCAGAAAAGCTCAGGCACTGCTCTGTTCTTTTTTTTTAAGGCAGTTAAATCTGCTATTCTTATCAGATGTCACAAAAGCTGCTGTTAAGCTAAGCAATATGCTTAATTTCTGCTATAAGCTTGTTTAGTAATTTTATATGCAAGTTTTGTAATTTCTCAGACTCTAAAACCACAAACATTTCAAGGGGCAGTTTTGGCCAGGGACAGGTAGTCCGAAACCAAGCCTTTGTCATCAAAAAGGGGGTATGTTGTCACCCTAATTTCACTGTTTACTTAAGCATTTTTAATTTAAGATTGTAGTCCTTTTGTACCTCCTCTATTACATCACTGCAATCTAATGTCCTGTCAGTGTTTGTTTATATGCACACAAAGGTAGTCCTGCAATGGATATTAGCCATTTTTGACCAGATTTCCTTGTATAAGGTTGTACGCACATTAGCAACACTTTTAGCATTGTGCCAAAATGACAACACTGCCTGGCACAATGGCCCATTAAAACCATTGTTGATCAGATATGCTTAAGTTAATTTTGTCCTGATTTACTACATTTCTTTTAAAGATGTTGATAAATACTAACTGAGGTGTCTTAAAAGGAATTTCTTTTTTTTTTTTTTTTGTCAGCAAAAAATAGACAAGGCCAGAAGAAAAACATTCTGTATTAAAAATTCTCCTTATTGTGGGGCTGCTCTTGATTTATTTTTATTGTTTATTTCTATGTGAAAATTGCTTGTGAAATCCACAGGGCTTAACAGGTTAATGATTCATCTAATTATATATTTTCTTTTATTAGCCAGTTTATCTAAAGCCACTCATCAAGATCGACCCTCATCACTGTAAATTTTTTTTATTTTAGAGTCTAATTTAATTGGAATTTTGTTTTAAGCTAATTTTACACTTTTGACAACAATAATTTATTAATAACTAATTTCTGCAGATAAAATATTATTCTTTGTTAACAACTAGTAAGGGGGAAAACCCCTAGGTATAAAGCCTTTGAATCAATGAGGAATGATGAGGTTTGAGAAATCGCCAAAGAAAGAAGAAAAAAACTAAATGTCCTTTTGCACTGACAGCAACATTTTCCCTGAGAAGGCCTCTGGCAGGTTAACACTAAGATCCTACTGGAGCTTGAAATTTAATTTCACTTAAAATATAGCAGAGGAAGTCAGTGATTGATCAAAAGAGTAATTTATCAATCAGTCTGTCAGTAGCATCCCTTTGAGTATATGTGAATAACACAATAAACCAGGGGAAACCAATTAAAATCAGCGGGGTCAGAATAAAGAAAATTAACAATTAGTAAAAATCCAGAGACGTTTTTAATTATAATCTGTTACTTTAAACAGAATTTAACACTGAAATAAAATTAGGTGTTTATGCATTCATGTTATACATTGAATTTTACATAAGAAAAACATGAAAAAAAAAGATTTTTCCATTTTTACAAAGTGTTTTTTTTAAGTAGAGAATAACAATCAGTTTGGTATGTAGATAATTTCCTGATTCACATATTTTATATAAAACACCTGAACTGATAATAATAGCTTTTTTATTAATAGACAATCTAGCTTTTTTATGGCTTAATGGAAGAACATTGCCATAAAAAAAAAAAACATTAAATTAATTAAATTAAAACATAAAACAATTAATGTTAGACTGTAAATATACAGTCTTATGTTTATATTACTTTTTTATGCATTTATTACTGTTTTTAAGGCTGCACTTTAAAATATGAAATTGTCTAGAGGTGTTCTAAACGAAAATTCTTTATGTTTATGTTTATGCTAGTGTATACAAATGACAAAATAAATCTGTCTAAGTCTAAGAAGTGGGCTTTATGCTGCCCTGCAAGGCTTTAAACCTTGGTTTGAATGGCAACAAAGCCATTCTCAAGCATATATAAAGGTGCTCATTCGTGAGCCTGGAATGATATTTATTTTTGATTATGGTCATGGTGGAAAATCCTGCTACACAGCAGTAGGTTGAGCCAAACATACTCAAAATGTGCAGGGTCATCTTTGAGCATGCCATTTCACTTTTCTTTCACTAGTTCGCCGCGCTTCTTCCTGCAGTCCACACCTTCTCTGCTCTCTTTTTTTCATGGTCTTCTCCTTCTTTTCCATCGCCTGGCTTGCCACAGGTTATCCTTCTGTGTCTAAAAGTAGCTAGCAGGAGCAGCCCAGACTGACACAGCTCATTGGCTAAATTGTATCATGTGCAGCCTGGTGCCAGAAGCTCCTGAGGGCTTTACCATGTTAACAGGAGAAGTGGCGCAAGTGAAATTAGTAACTGTCGTCGGACAACATGCCGCAAATTATAAATGTTTTAAATCGGGTTGGGTCCGGATTAGCCAGCAGGTGGGTCCGGATCCGGAGTAGGGTCTGCTAATCCTTGACCTCTGCAATAAACCAACTCATAAAATTCAGTTCTCTATCAGGTGAAGGTTGAAAGGATCTTACAAGAGGCAAGGCAAGTTTTTAGTGCTGTTTGTGTTGGAGCTAATTCGTTTTTATGACCTCTTGTGGAGGATTTTTGTGTTTCATTGCACAAAAACTGTTTAATAACAGAATGCAAATAATCTGATGAGATCTACATTAATGATATCATGAATAGGCCTCTGAGTTACAGGTAAATACCTTATTGTGTTTTCTCTTGTTTTATGTTTATTTGGGGAAAGCATGTTTATTAACATGAAACAAAATTAAGAATTAATTAAAACTATAGTTTTTTTATGGAGTATCTCTAAGACTATCTGCCATTCATTGACAGAAGGACTTATTCATTGTGAAATATGAGAGGTGTTTGAAGTTTTAGCAGATCAAATACTATCATGCCTGTGTAAATTCTATCATCTGGGTCATGGCAAACACAAAACAGGCTTAAATATGAAGGCAACCGGACATCCGTTCAGTTTGGAGGGAAAGTGCAGTTCCTTCCAATTTAAGCCAGTTTTTTGATGAAGTAATATCATTATTATATGTTAACCCCCTTGAACAAGTGGCTTGGGCACTTCAATTTGCCCTTGAATAAATGCCATGTGGATACACATCCTCAATTTTGTCACACAATAAAGGTAGACAATAAAGGGTGTGATATTATTTACAATAAAAGGATTTTTGAAAAAGTTTGGGGATCTAAACCTCCTTTCTCTCACTCTTTCCTTAAAAAGTGCCCCTTAAAGCCTAAAGCATGCAACTTCCCTACTGCGTTTATTCCTCTTGCAGTACTGACAAAATATTATTTTACTAACACCTACTGAGTGTCCCAAGCTTTTCTGTTCTGGTTCTAGAGAGTTGATATCCAAATCACACTTTCTCTTCATCCATGGAACACCAGTGAGGCCAAGAGCTTTAAAGGCTGCACATTAACTCTGGGTTAACAGTGTTTTCAGAGGCCCCATGTGCAACCAAGCAAAACTTGGAGTAGAGCAAATCTCTTGTCAGGGCAGGTTCAGAATACACACATATTCATGTAAATTATTACAATAGTAACCAATATAGAAAGAAATTTGATAAAAATAAGTTGCTGGATATTGTGTAATGACACAACATAACAAGCTCTTGCACCTAAAGCAGTCGTGGAGATGGAAATAAACTCAACACTTGACACTCAAGGCCTGACAAAACTCACTAGTAGAAAATGATCTAGAAATCTCTCCTGTTTAAGGCTCCCAGTGATCTTAGGTGATAGGCTCTTGTAATTGTTTTCTGTCACTTTAAACATGTTCATCCAAACAGGAGAGATGCTTTTTCTTCTCTCTCCTCATATACTATATGACCATATATTAAAATATAAGGTTCTATAGTAATTTCCATATAAAAAAATTATCTTTATTGTTTAACTCAGGGTTGCAAGTAATATTCTGGAATGTTCTGTTCATTTGACTGTGTTTTCTTCTTTTTCCACTGGTGGTACTTTAAATATTTTCAGTGTTTGAAGTCATTCAGTCCAATGACGCTTTCATTCCTTGGTTGCAGCTTCTCCCTCAGGTATTTGGGTGGCAAATGGTGGTGGACTACGCCACCTTCCTGTCCCTAAAATTACTAATTACTCCATCCAGACAGTGTCCTACCCACAACCAATATCAAATAAATAAAAAAAGAATCCTGTACCAGTTAATCATGATAGTCAAATTGAAATTAAAATCACTCCAATTAGGGAGAAAGTTAAGAATATTAAAAGGGGTTTATAAAACATAAAATTTCTATATTCGAAAAGTCTGTTAGTTTATGATTTGATTTGTGATAATACATTATTTATGTTGTCTTAAAGAAACTTGGCTACAACAAGAGGAATTATGTGAGCATAGGCCACTATCTCTAGTTATTCAAATTTTCGCAGACCCAGATATTTTGGGCAAGAAGGAGTAGCAACAATCTTTCAGGCTGATGCACTGATTACTCCAAAGGCTTTGGTTAATGGCTTTGAGACACCAAGTAGTTTGCAATCATGTTTGCCACATGTGTCAACAAGGGGGGTTAGGTTGGTGGAGAGCCAGTGACGAGGAATCTGGGGTCTTAAGGAATTCCTCCAGGCTTCCTTCAACGTTCAACTCTGCTGGGTCCATACTTTTGGCTGGTTCCTTCTGTCAACAAGGGGGTAAGGTTGGTCGAGAGCCAGAGACAAGGAAGCAACTAACAATCAAAAAGGAACCAGCAAACAGTTACTGAACATGTTGTGTATAAATAGGAGACTGAACAAAGACCAGGCTAGTCAGCAGATATGAAGCAGGTGGATGGAAGAGACCAGAAGGAAGCTAGGGGAAAGTAGACAGGCACAAGGGGGCAACAGAGAGCAATTAAAGACTGCTTAAACATACATAAAATGAAAAATAAACCAAAGATCAACAAAGCAGAATAACTGATAACTGAAAACCAAAAACTCAAAGTGCCAAAAAGGAAGAACCATAACAGGTAGAGATACCGCCTCCTGGAATTCACGTGGTACTTGTACCGTGCAATACATGCATATTAACTAAAACATATAAAATTATGCAATTATTATGAGCTTGGACAAATAAAATAAAGCTTCTTCTCACCCATCGCAGGGGGTCTCCCAAATAATATTAGTAGTAGATTTTCTCACCATCTGTCATCTTCTCTAAGACCATAACTCCTTCACCTTTTAAGATATCGCAAAAATCCAAAACGCACCAAAAAGCAGAGGAAAAGACTTGCGACCCTACAGTTCTAATTACGGCAGCAGCACCGACCATCCAATCACAGACCTGAGTCAGTGGCACATCAGATTTTTGTAAAGTTAGCTTCTCAGGAGTGACAGCAGTCACTTCTATGAATCACACAAGAAAACACGGAGGGCCAATCAGGAGCTCCTTGTGGGTAGTCTAAACTCAGGGAAGTGGGTTTCATCTGGACCTGCAGTTTTTCGATTGGTCCTGATGCTCAAAATGTGTCGGTGTACTTTAGCGTAACATTGTTTTTGGACTGTCAAAAGTGCAAAGGACATGTCCCCCTTGCCCCCCCATTGACATAATGGGGGGGGGGGGGGGGGTACTTTCTGTCAACTTTTTTTTTTCTCTCTCTCCTGCTGCTCCCCACTCCTGCCTACAGATGTATTGGTGTGTTCACACCGAAGGCAGCAACAACGCCAGTGTTGTGGATTCACATAGAATCCCTATTAAAACTGAGCAGTGAAGGGTGGTGAAGGGTGGTGAAGCGGCGACAGGTGAACTCAAGGCATTGACAGTGTTCACTACTCCGCCCTCCTCTCGTGATACTATATAGAGCTGAGTTGTTGTCAAACAGCAGCACCGCATAAAGAGAGAGGAGCGGTGATCCCTGAAGTTGGAAAATCTGAACTTTTCTATGAAATCCGAAACGCGAGCCAATCAAGGACTGGTTGTATGCTAAGCATCACTTAAAATGGAGTAGAAAGATAAACAAAATAAAAAAGGTAGGAATAAGGACTCAAGAGGTTTTTATGTGGCTTTAAAAAAAGCCGTTTTAATGAATTCCTAGAAGAACTGTCAATCATCCTCTCTCACCACCAGCACAGAGCCTGGTCTTTCACTGCCCATCATGTGTGCTTTCTAAGGTGGGTAGATTTACAAGGAAGTTCCGTCGATTCTGACAGTATCAGAGCTGCATCTTGATGAACCAAAGTGGACTCTTTGGGTTTTTTTCCAAAAACTGATAGTCTCCCCAAAGCAATTCAAAAGTTGCACATAAGGAACAATTTAGCAGCAGTTGTTGGTGTTAAGTTTCACCCCTGCTTTTATTGTGAAAGGCCAAGAACGACACCTTGACAGGAAATTACATGGGGGTGCCAGGGGTAACGGTAGGTCCAAAGCAGAGGGTCTGGGAGACTGGTGATTGTCTAAATATTAAACAATCATTCCAGCCACTAGATAAGGAAAAATGCCCACTGTTATATTAATTATTAGCACAGGAATGACATGTGATGTTATGCAATACTTTATATGAGGAGCGAGTGCAGCACTAACATCTGCTGGGATGATGACGTCATCCGGCGTATTTGAAAAAAAAAACAATCAGCATAAATGATACTTTTATCTGCAAAACTGAAGTAGCTCTTAAAAAGACGGCAAGATAATTTTGATTCAATTCAAAGCTTAATGGCGAGATAGTTGACCTCTGGATGACCTAAAAATGATCTTTCTAATATCTCTGAAATAACAGTAGTTGTTACAACAGTATTTTTTGTAAGTTGTACTCTTGTAAGAGTATTTTTAAAAATTTTTCCAAGTGACAATTTTAAGTGCACAAACCTGCACTAAAGAAGCAATAACCATTTAATCTATTTGCTCAGTTTCTTTCACGTCAGTGGGTGTCAGCTTCACGCAGCTCAAGCTCCTCCTATTTGATAATGCGGTCCAGGGTGTAAACACAGTGCATCTGAAATGCAGAGTGGTGAACTACCTGCGGGCTTGCAGAAATCACCGCCTTCACTACGTGCTGTATAAATGCACCATTAGGAAATAGGTTTGACAAAACATAGCATTTGATTGTTGTGTTCCTCTTTACCAGTTAGAAAAAAAACAATTCAGTTCAGCTTCTCAGGGGACAATGACTCACATTTACAGGTAAAAATTGACTCATATTTATTGTTCTCTTGTTGAAAAGAAATCTACCAGACTGCAACGGTTCTAGAGATCCTAAAATCCTGAGATTCTAAAGTCATGCAGAGGTGACTTGAAAATAAGTTTCTCTAGCATCACTATATTAGTAGACTTCGTAATGTTATGTGTTTTTCAGCAGAGCACAGATAGAGAAGCAGGGACAGCTGCTGATTGAAAGATAAACAGATTTACTGGGATATGCAACATGAAATAAAATCTTAGAAATATTTATGAGATCAGCCAACTCAGCTGCAGAGCCAGACTTCCAGTCAAGAGAGACTTAAAATTGAAAAATGGGAAACCTAGAAGATTCAAAGTACAAACATAAAGTAAAAATCAGTAAATCAATGATTTGAAATAAAATCTTCAATACCCAGACTTTGACAGTCAAAGATATGTGTAAAACTTTAAATCAGATTTAGCTGTTTGTGAAGGAGGATAATAATTCCTGATACAGCTGAAATTGGAAACCATCTATTAAGTCTTTGTATTTTTACCTTTCAATTTTTCATATTCTTTAATACCGCGAAGGATGGATGAATGGACGGACGGTAGGATGGATAGTCCTATTATTTGAATTTGTATATGTGCAGTGATGCCTCATTTTATATTAACTTTGATATCAATTATCAGCTGTTACTATTTGTCTTTTTAATACTGACTTTCTTATAAAAGCTGCTGGTGATGGCGCTGCCATTTATTCTTTGCGCTAATTTTTAGCAAAATATACAAACCTAACTAAAGCTGAAGCTGCAGCTTCCTTGAATGTCCCCACCAACTTTTATCACAAAGTTACACCATTGACTGAAAGAATCATTAGTAGGCCTCTGCACAGCTAAAGTTGGAGATGTAGAGTAGCAAATAAAATATAGATGCATCTCTGCTTCTGAAATGTATGTGCATTTCTGCATCTCCAACCTGCTTGAATCAAATTATGGAATTTTGCATTATTTGATCAAGCAGAGTTGTAGAGCTGCATATAAATTTTAGACAGATCCCAGTATCTGAAATATAAGTGCATTGCTGCATTTTAAACCCAGCAAAATCAAATGATGAATTCCTCTTCATTTGATCAAGCAAAATCGGAGATGTAGGGTTTTATAAATATTTTAAATAGATTGCTGTATCCCCAATTTAGGAGCATTCCTGCATCTCCAACTTGGCAAGCAAAATCCGAGATATAGAAATGCACCTTATATCATAAAAATCATTTTTGCATGCGAGTGGGTCTAGACTCGATCAATGCTCCAGGCCCTAAATCTGGCGGGCCAATCAGAACGCAGAGATGTATTTTGAACATCTGGATGCAAAGTGGGCGGGGTTTTGAGGGGGTGACGACAAAGCTGCACAACACAGTAGCATGCACTGCTGTAGCAGCCGCTTTTAATGGAGCGCTCCATTGAAAGTTAAAAGTTCTCTTTCTGTTGCTGTAGTTCAATAAAAGTATGTTTTAAGATAAGTTTAGGCGAGAATATTATATTTTAAAGCGTCACTATATAGTCCATTTACCGATGTAATGCGTAATTAAAAAAACAATTTCTGAAGTAGAGAGGACTGCGGCAACTAGCGGACCTCCGAGGCTAACAGCAGGGAGGATTAATGGCAGCCCGTCTGCAGCCGCCCTCTCTCGGCATAGCCGTGTATAAAGGACCACCGACAGGCTGTTTGTATACACTGCCCCACCAGCTTTTTGTCGGGGTTCCTACGTCACAGTCAGTTGCGCTCATTGGTCAAAGCATTGGCCAATAGGCACAGACAGCGGTTTGAAAAACAACCGATTGTTCTCATCAACAATCTTCCGATGTCTCATTCATCGGGGCCAGACTAAATAACACCTTTCATCTCCCATTTAGTCTGGTTAACCAGGCTAGTGGTTTAAAGTTTTAAGTTTTACTGCTGCCCCAATCTCCTCAACTAATATTTTCAAAATTAGATCTTCCCTGTGCTTGTAATTTGTTCAGTAAATGGTTCTGTCTTTCTGTCATAGATTTTTCAACTCCAGCATTATTTTCTACGCATCCACCTTGGAGTTCAGTCTGCTCTAATCGTACTGTTCATGTAGAAATGCATCCTTGGTATTGCTTTGCTTCTGATCCTACCTTTACACAAAAAAAAGTCAAGCAGAACTTTGCTTGAATGTTAAGAAAATGAAAAGTCTTTGTCAAAGATCTGCACCAGCTGTAAATCAAAATATAGCACCTTAGGTAAAGAGAAACCTTCTCACTATGCTCTACAAACAGAGCAGGTAAAGGATTTTAATATATGCAACATATAAAGGAAACTATTTTCTAACAGAAGAAAATGCAGCAACAAAAACTGAGTTCACACATTCACACCAAGCTGGAGAGGCAGAGAGAGGAGACGGTTGAGATTCCATCGAGGGAAATGGTGCATTTTAATAAATTCAGCAGAGCAAGAACGCCACCGTCACTGCGAAGTGTCCATAGCGAAAGTGCATCTCCTTTGCTCTGGTTTTGCAGAATTTTCACAGTGCACAAGTACTTACAATGAGCCTCATACAAGAACCGCTCAAAGCAACAAATTAATTCTTAAATTATTTGTACAAATGAATTCGGGAAAAATGTCCCATTCTTGATTTTTGTCCTATTTCTGATCTCTCAATCTATCAGGCACAACCACATTTTCCCATGCTCTAGACTTGATGTAGCAATCTTGCACAACCAGTCAGTTATTATCCAAACATAGTTTTTCATTTAATTACTACATTGTTTTATTTGTTGTTACTTAGAAGCAATTGTGATTTTTTTTATGCTACATCATTATATATTACGCAACTCCTCAATTATAAATTAATTTTTATTTGCTGATTCCAGAAGTGTCAGTCTGTACATCTGTAGCTGGCATGTCAGTATCCAGGAGACACTGTTTGATTTGTTGTCATTTTGTCAAAATAAAAGAACAGCAAGAGATCAAGTTACTATTGAATTAACACCTGGAACAGAAAATGGATAAAAAGTGCAGCAAAGCTACTCTTACAGTAAAACTTGAATTCATTTCAATCCATGGCATCTCCTTGACTTTGATTTTACATAAATGTGGGGTAGGTTTGGACTGAGGTCTGTCTTAATTAATCAAATCAGTGTTTTGCTTATCAGGGATAAGTGTGACAGAAAATGGATGGATGGATGTTATGTTGGTTGATGGTGGACTCATATGAAGCATTTACATCATATGTTGCACCTCTTTCCTCCTTTGTAGTTTTTATTGACTATTTTTGGATAAATTTTTCGTTTGATATTATTATAATGCAGAGCAACCACTGCAAAATATATTTTTTTAATGGTTATTGAGTAATATATAATGTTTGGTGAATAAATTTTGGTTTATTGAAAGGTTTCATCTGCCCCTGGGCAAATGGGTTTGGCTGACATTTAGGCACAGGCTTTAATCTGATATTCGTGATGATGGTACTGCTGCTGAAACTCCTCATAAATATAATTAGCATACTGACAAATAGTGAGAAGTTCGGCATCTATTCTTTGCCTGCTTTGTGTGTCAACTGTCATGGTTTCTAGGTGACAGGCCATACACTGAATGAGGGGTGGTGAAAGCCAGAGAAGGCTGGACCTGTTTGAAACTCTTCTGGTCTCCTTATTTTCATGGACCTTGAGGGATCAAGTCCATCTAGACTTAGTCTATGGAGGAGGCAGCTGTACTGTATTAAAGCCCTGCGATACCCGTTTCCCACAAATGCATACAGTGAAAGAAAAGCGTATAAATAGTTTAAAACCAGGTATTATTATTATTTTTTTTTTTGTGATTAAAGAAATAATAACAGACACATATCACCAAAAAACACATTTTAAAATGTAAAAATCTGACAATCCAAAGCCCGGGGAACTCCAGAATCATTCACTGTACTGGGGAAATAAAAAAACAAAGGCTTGAGGTAAAATATTACTAAGTGCAAAAGGAAAGTAAGTAAGATTCTAATCACCATATTTGTTGATACAAAACACAATTCTGACTTTTGGCATACTTTTTCAGGATGCACATTACCTTTATACAGACAAAGTTTTCATTAATAAATAAAACCTGAAGTCCTGAGAAGCACTACTGTGGAAGGTAAGGTATGTTTAGGTATTAAAAGTAAGTAACCTACGAAAACTTTTGAGACAATTTTCATCTTAAACTACTGTGTAGAGTGAACTTTTAAATGGGCATATCCTCTTGAGTTCTTTTTTTTTATTTCCACACGTTTCACATCATTTGAAAGATTATTAGTCCCTATTTCAGGACCTGTGAATATCTCAAATGGCCCCAGATAGTCTTGTTGCTGGTTTTGCCATGGCCCATCATAATTGATGAGTTAGTCAGATATTCTTGATTCTAAAAATGTTTTAAGCCTATTACCCATATTATTGTAGTCTAGAGGTGTGACATTATTGACTACTTAATCCATCAGCTTTTGTTACAGTGTAACAAAGGCTGTTTGGAAGGTTTGACCTTCTCAAATTGTGGAGGACAGTCCAAGATTTATGTCACAGTCGAGAGCTTCTGTTTGGAGCCCTGACGGACGGATAATCCTGTGGTTTAAACTTGGCAAATATTGATCCTGTGGCCCTCAGTGGCAAGCTTCAAGACCTGAAATTGAGGAAAATGGATTACAAGGCACAGCCAAAAAAGAAGACACATGAGCAAAATATACTATTGTGATCATCAAGAAAGATAGCACTCTAAGAGAAAACAAAGATAATAAATCAAAGCTATCCAGATACATGAAGACAAAGCATGACATTCTATACAAAGGATTGTCCTGTTTGTTTTAATATTGGATGTTTAAACCTAGGTGTATTTTTCCATGAATAAAAGCATGTCTATTTCTTTCAGTAATATCTAAAACAAATGCAGAGGATTAATTCACTAATTTTACCAAACATTTAGAAAACACTTTCCTACAAAGCATGCACTGTGAAACAGAGGGTACCGTTTATATCTTGAGGAGGAATAAGTCATAAAAGCATTTTTTTTAAAGCAAAGTAGGTAAATATCGTCCATAGCTATTCGCTATATCACTAATTTTATAACGTTTTTTTTTTTTTGTATTTCTGACCAAAGCCTTTTTCTTTAAATCAATCATTACATTTGGTCTGGTAGGTAGCTGAACAGCTTAATTGTAAGTGAAGTCAAAATCACAATAGTTCCAACACAAAAAAGGTTTAAATCGTTGAGTGGATTTGACTTCACCTTTAGTATGGTTAATATTTCACTTATTTCTTATTTATGTTAGTAAATGTCATGGGTTTCTTATTTAACAAAAGTCTTATAACTCATTAAAAGTTTTTGCAGCTAAAGCTGACACATTATGTGGTACTATGTGATGCTTAGATTCTTTTTCAAAGACACTCCTTTCAACATCTAATCTGGTGCAAGATTCACCTCCACCTCTACCAACTACATTTTTATGGAAGGCATTCAGCTATAATCTTTTGCTTTCATGTGTAGCCAAGAAATATTGAAAATGAAGGGCAATTTGAAGATTGCACTGTATGAAAGTTTTGTAAATTATTCTTAATCAGAACAAAGAAAAGCAAATGCATTTAAGCTCCAAAAGCAAGATCACTTATGATTCAGTGGTATTGGGGTTCTTTGAAAGTTTATTTGAAGCTTTCTTTTCAAACCTAAAAAATATCAACTTGTAAAGCTAAAATTACAGTGGATCTTATTGGAAATATGAGAACTTGATCATCAAGTTGTTCTCTCTCTTCATTGTGCCATGACATAACCCCCTAGTTTGAGCCTAGATATTCTAAAATAGTTAATACAGCCTTACCCCGAAATCCCCCATCCTCTGTAAACCCACCTCTCCAGAATGCCTCCGCAAAGCAATGAGTACACCCCCAACGTTTCCTCCCGTCCCTCTTCCCTCTGAGTTCAAGGAGCTCAGGAAGAGCGTGCAAAATATTATCATTTGTTCATTCGTAGGAGCACAATACGAGATAATTAACACTTCATTTAATAGGACATAATTAAAACTCACCATCAGTATGCATCACACATTCGTTTCTGCCCAAACCTTTTTTTTCATTGTATTTGTGATATAATAAAGATAACTGGGATCATACAAAATTGTTTTTTTCTCTACTTCCAAAATCAGCATCACTTCATGCCTGCAATAAGAAGAGTATTTTAAAGCTGTGAGATATGCTCTTTAAAATTGCTGTGACTGTATTTCCCATAACTTTTAAACTTTTCAACAAAGAGTAAAATGTTTGATCAAGATGGCATAACTGCTTCCTAGTATGTGGAATTACCAATAGTCAGAGGTGTCAAGTAATGAAGTATAAATACTTTGTTACTGTACCTAAGTACACTTTTTAGGTATCTATACTTTACTCCATTACTTATTTTTCTTCCTACTTCTGACTTCTACTTATTATATTTTCACACAAGTATCTGTACTTTCTATTCCTTACATTTTTAAAACAAAAGTTACTCATTACTCTTGGCTTCGGTTTAATGTTTATAAATATTTATTTCACGTCATGTGTGCCATCCAATGCAGATCATTGTTGCCCTCCACATCTAGTGAAAACTAATGTAATTGGATGAGTCATATAATATTGGTTAGCTAAAGGATTTCATCAGAACCAAGCAGGTGTTCTTCAAACTGCAAACATGAATTGTCTATGCCATGCTACAATGTTGGATTCAGAAAAAGATGTTGAAATGTCTGAAAGGTCGGACACAGGCTAGAGCGTATCGGGAGACGGAGACCAACAAGACCTCCCTCATCCTTGACCCTATCTCAAAGAATGTTTCGAAATAGTCGAAAAATTGAGCTTTCAATTCATATAGTGGCATCTGGCTGTTTTTTAAAAGGTTACTTTATACCTTTATACTATAAGTAGTTTTTGCAGCACATACTTTTTCACTTTTACTTGAGTAAAGAGGTCAAGTTGATACTTCACCTTTTATCAGAGTCTTTTTAAACTGCACTATCTATACCTCTATTTAAGTAACAAATATGCGTACTTTTGACAACATTGCCAATAGTTTACATGCAATAAACCTGTCTTCTTTTTGGGAATATATAAAATTATGCTCTCATTAGTACATACTGATCTGCTGTCACCCTATTTTACACTGACAAACTGAATCTTGTTGACATTCTTTTTCATGTAAGATATAATTGCAATTGCGGATCCAAGCATCCACCCCCAAACACCGAGCTCCACCAGTGCACCGGCGAGCCCAGGTGCCAGCCAGCGGAGGGGGAGCAGGACGGGGGAAATGGGCTCCGCACTTGGCAGAGACTTGAAATGTTCTTGGGAGAGGAAGCAGTTCAGACCCTGACCTGACAAGATTAGGGTCTGAATATATTGAAGATGAGCAAAAAAAAAACAAAAAAAAACGCGGACACACATTCACACATAATCCCAGGACCAAAGACCCGGCGGCACCGGTGGTCAGTCCCCCGATTATCGGATGACCCAATAAGTGAACCTAAAATTCAGATGTGGGGGAGTGTTGTCACCGCCACACTAACCCATCTCATTCCTGCTTCGGGCCTGGCCCCCCACCCTGCAGACCTGCGGACCAGACCACCCCCAGTAAAAAGCCCCCTTGGGATCGGGGCCCACATGCACCACACAGGCCACCCAACCAGAGAATGCCCAGACAATCCCCTACATAGATGTGTGTTGTGAAAATCTTGTTGTAGAATGTCAAGCTTATTCCAGATGGGTGTACGAATGAACGGGACAAGTGATGACATCGTCATTTTAAGAAATTCTGCTGTGCTGTTTTGGCTTTCGCCTCCTTTTTACATACTGAAGGTCATGCCCACCCGCAATCAGCCAGAATTTGTAAAGATAGCAGCTAGAATCGAAGAATAATATATCAGATGAAGCCCGTAGCTTAACGATTGGATACAACAGTCTGTGCTGGACAGCTTATTTCCCCTTATGACATCACAAGGGGAATGCTTTTTAAACAGAGCATTTTTAACACACATTAGGTAAACATTGGACACAGGCTTCAGGACACATGTGACCATTAGAAAATGCTTTTAAAATTAAGTTAGCATAACATTGGTCCTTTAAATCATAGTTGAAGGTTATGAGGTAAATCCAATAAATTATTATGCCTGAACACGGGGCTGTTAAATAGACATGTACAAAGTTACATAGGTGTATGCTGCTTTAACCAATATAGTCAACATCAGTCACCACATTTTAGAGGGCAGCACTGAGACAATTTTATATTATAAAAAGTATAGTGGAGATAGCAGACTTAAGTAATATTTCATAATTTGTTTCTGCAACAATAAGTTGATCAGGGGTTAAGTTATCCTTAAGGTGTTAAGGGACTTAAAAGAAATATATATTCAGTGTGGTCCATAAGTACTTACCGTATATATAGTACTATCTATCTATCTATCTATCTATCTATCTATCTATCTATCTATCTATCTATCTATCTATCTATCTATCTATCTATCTATCTATCTATCTATCTATCTATCTATCTATCTATCTATCTATCTATCTATCTATCTATCTATCTATCTATCTATACCCAATGTTTCCTCATGTTATGCGATGGGTGTACCCAGGCAATCATAATAAAACCTACAGCAGACCTTTAACAGATAAGTTGCAGGCATTTCAAAGATTTAGCATGTGAAACATAAACAAATATGAAAATAAAGATGCTGTCTGAGCATTGCAATGAAAGTATTAGTCATGTCTAGCATTTGCCAAGATCTCTGGCCCTCAGCTAGCAGCATCACTGCTTGTTGTCTGCTTAATTTTCTACTGAGAGATTATGTGCTCCAAGTTTGAGACCCAAACAAATGCAGTAAAGCTCCAAGTGAAAATGCCACTAAGAGGGTAAATAAGCAAACTGGAGGAAAATCTTGACAGGTTATTACACCATGAGGGTTAAGAAGGAGGAAGTTCCACTAATCCATTATTTACAGTTTGTTTTGGATTTGGATTGACTGAATCAACAAAAAACCTTTGGTTACTAAACCAATAAAGGCTAAGCAAAAGCACACTAATAAAAAAATAAAAAACATGAAAAGAGTGCAGAACATGTCATATAATCACACTAATCCAGTAGTTTTGTTTAAAATGTTTACATTTATCTGCTGTACACTAAACATTTGGTAAAAGTGTTTATTAAAAGCAAAACGGCCATTAGCAAATTCAAGAACATAGGCAAAAGGAAATGAAAAGATAAATATATATTCAAAGATGATATATTCACAATATAGAAAGAGCAGTCAAAAATTGGGAAATAGTCAGTAAACCAGAGGGAAGCAGTGACAGAAGAAAAAATGTGCTGTGTACATGACAAATGACTTCCAGTCCTAATATGTAAGAGCAAGACCAATCTCACATTAGGAGTTGCTGAGAGCTTCAGCAATTCATTCTTTGAAATCTTCCATCTTGTTTTTGTGGAGAAACCCCAAAAGCTTTGAAAAAAACAACAACAAAGTAATGTCTGCCTGCATTCTTGAAATCACAGAAAAAATGCTTGAATGCTGATATGCTTATTTCTACCGTAGTGAAACTTATGAATTATTATTAAAAAGTGATGAAACCTAAAGTAACTGCTCTCCCCAGTTCAAATTTAAATCTTCAAAATAATGTAAAGGCATGAGAAGGCAGTAATGTTTGGTCAAGTGTGCCTGCTCTAGCCAACAGCAATACCTATGCTTGACAAAAATATAGTAATATTCAAAGCCTGCTCTACAAGATGTTATCCTGCAAGCAATCCTTTAAAAACATTTTGTTGTTGATTTATTATGTCTTTTTTTCCATCTCAGTAGTTCACACAGTATGTACTGTTATGTGTTGAATAATCTGGACATTTAAATGAATCGCTACACCTAAATCTATTAGTTCTGTATGACAAGAGTTAGTTAATAAATAAAAAAATAATAATCAAAATCTTCTATACATGTCACCCCTTCTGTGAATTACACAAAAATAGCTAGGTCACCATTATGCATTTGTGCAGTGTGTTTCAAGATGCACAAAACTAAAGTCTTTTTGGACATAATTCCTAAAATCCCCCATTTTTCCTGGATGCATTTCCATTTTCTATTACACCAGATGGTGTTGTTTTTTGTTGAATATATTGATTCAACAGGAAAAGCTTGAATGAAAGACAAAAGAGAAGAACATTTTTTTTTCTTATAAAGAAGAGGACAAATACAGGACATGTTTTTTATTGGTACTCTTTTTTCAGTTTGTTTATAGTGAACTCAGAAGAAGAAAATAACTGTTGACAGATTAGATAAAATATGGCATATCTATCAAATTTTATTTGGAAATTGTTTACAATTTTAAAAACAAATACTAGTCCCTGTGATTACAATATTTTATCACAAAGTAAAACAATTTCATGTACAGCTAAATTCAATTCACTCAAGATTCAACCAGATAACACAGTCAGATTGGTTCACTTTTCTATGTAAGGAAAACCATCTGATTGCATTGATTGACGAGCTAAACATGGATCTTTGATGATGAAAACATGACAACTCATGGGTGTGAGTTTTCATTAATGAGACAAGACCAGAATAAATAAAAATTTTAGTGGGTGGTCTGTCAGACGATTAAAATGCATCATTGTGCTGTAATCTGCTAAGAAGTAATAGCCGTGCTGCTATGTCCTGATTACCACTCATCTGGCATGCAGCAGTGCACATTCTGCATGACCACAGATGGATGTGGCAACGGTGGCATGGATGAAAATAAGAAGGAATGTTCCGGTACTGCGCACTCAAGTCTTGAGTGTGCATATGTGCGCACTCAGTCTACCAAAGTCTGAGTGTGCAGATATGCTGATTAAAAGCAGATATGCGTCTTTGTGCACCCATAGCTCCGACTGCACTTTAAACTCCACAGTGATGGTCCGCTCTCAGCAGTATGACTCTTCCTGCCATCACTACTTAATAAACTATATGTGGCTGATCATCCTCTGCCAAGCATAAAAAATCATTTTGTGTAAATATTAGGGGTGTAAATAATAATCGTTTTGTATCGATCCAACAGCCGATGATCCGATGTATCGATGCGTCCGCAAGAGTATCGATTCATGTTTTTTTTTTCCTCCGGTCTATTTTTATCCATTTGCTCCTGGACGTAATTCTCCTTCCCGTGCTGTGGTGGCGCTGAACCTACCTCGTTTCCTGGTTAAACTCTTACAGCAGTGTGTTGCAGTAAGCTTGACACTGACATTTTTAAATTATGCTCAGTATTGGAGCGTGGTCTGTGCTACACACTGTGGGTCTAGATACGGCCGAGGCGGGAAGGAAGTGGGGGCGAGTTTAGTCTGACGACAGAGGGACATGAGGGGCAAAAAGAGCGGAAATCCAGGTGAATAAAAGGGTCCCAGCATTCTCGCGCACCTCGCCCTTCTAGCGGGTCAAACTTCACGAGTTGTTTTCCGCAATTTCGGTCATAAAAACAAAACAAGCCGGCCTCCTGTCTGCGGCACTGTTTGCGGTCACCTACAATTTGGGAGAGGTGCAACTGAGCGTCTGTGGAGGGGGGGGCGGCGACGTCTGGAGCCAAGGTATTGCATTGCACTCATTGCAGTGATTTTGTGCAGTATTTTTTTATGCAAGGCCTTTCAGAATCTATAACGCAGGGGTATTATTATTTTTCAGTGAATGAGGTTTTAATAGGAATAGGTGGAGTGCAACTTTTCTACTTCTGTTATTTGCTGTTGTTTCTCAAAAAAATTGCATAACGATATCACAGCTTTCATTGATTTATTTCAAATTTCAAATATGAAACATTGTCTAGCCTGTAAGGTGTAAAAAAAAAAAAGAAAAAAAAAAGAACCAAACAGAATCCCTAAATTATATCCAAAGCCAATATAAAATATTAATATTTTTTGGAGCAATGACGATTTTATTGATCTGTGTCTAATGCATAGGATGGAAACCTTGTATATCTAAAAACATTCCTCTATTGTACATTCTGTTATTGTCAGTCTCCTATATTAACCAATATGATGTATTGAATTAGATCTGCTATTTTCACAACTTTTTGAGATACACTATATTGCCAAAAGTATTTGCTCACCCATCCAAATTATTGGAATCAGGTGTTCCAATCACTTCCATGGCCACAGGTGTATAAATTCAAGCACCTAGGCATGCAGACTGTTTTTACAAACATTTGTGAAAGAATGGGTCGCTCTCAGGAGCTCAGTGAATTCCAGCGTGGAACTGTGATAGGATGCCACCTGTGCAACAAATCCAGTCGTGAAATTTCCTCGCTCCTAAATATTCCACAGTCAACTGTCAGCTGTATTATAAGAAAATGGAAGTGTTTGGGAACGACAGCAACTCAGCCACGAAGTGGTAGGCCACGTAAACTGACGGAGCGGGGTCAGCGGATGCTGAAGCGCATAGTGCGAAGAGGTCGCCAACTTTCTGCAGAGTCAATCACTACAGACCTCCAAACTTCATGTGGCCTTCAGATTAGCTCAAGAACAGTGCGCAGAGAGCTTCATGGAATGGGTTTCCATGGTCGAGCAGCTGCATCCAAGCCATACATAACCAAGTGCAATGCAAAGCGTCGGATGCGGTGGTGTAAAGCACGCCGCCACTGGACTCTAGAGCAGTGGAGACGCGTTCTCTGGAGTGACGAATCGCGCTTCTCCATCTGGCAATCTGATGGACGGGTCTGGGTTTGGCGGTTGCCAGGAGAACGGTACTTGTCTGACTGCATTGTGCCAAGTGTAAAGTTTGGTGGAGGGGGGATTATGGTGTGGGGTTGTTTTTCAGGAGCTGGGCTTGGCCCCTTAGTTCCAGTGAAAGGAACTCTGAATGCTTCAGCATACCAAGACATTTTGGACAATTCCATGCTCCCAACTTTGTGGGAACAGTTTGGAGCTGGCCCCTTCCTCTTCCAACATGACTGTGCACCAGTGCACAAAGCAAGGTCCATAAAGACATGGATGACAGAGTCTGGTGTGGATGAACTTGACTGGCCTGCACAGAGTCCTGACCTCAACCCGATAGAACACCTTTGGGATGAATTAGAGCGGAGACTGAGAGCCAGGCCTTCTCGTCCAACATCAGTGTGCGACCTCACAAATGCGCTTCTGGAAGAATGGTCAAAAATTCCCATAAACACACTCCTAAACCTTGTGGACAGCCTTCCCAGAAGAGTTGAAGCTGTTCTAGCTGCAAAGGGTGGACCGACGTCATATTGAACCCTATGGATTAGGAACGGGATGTCACTTAAGCTCATATGTGAGTCAAGGCAGGTGAGCAAATACTTTTGGCAATATAGTGTACTTTTGTATAAAGTAGGGCATTCATTCATAAAGACGTTTATTTGAATTCTAGAAATCACTGTTTTCTCCCCAACAATGATTAACTCCACGGCAGGATTGTATCTCCAGCAATTGTAGTATCTAGGCAAGAGGTGTCAGTCTGGTAAAGAACCTGGATGTTATTGGAAATTGTAAAAGTTAAATGTTTTTGAAGTGCAACATAAAATGGCTAAAACTAGGCTAAAACATTTTTAGTCAACTAAAACCGACTAAAACTATCTCATATAGTAATGACTAAAATGGGACTAAAACTTAAAATAGTTTTCATCCTGAAGACCAAAACTAAGACTTGATCTAAGATGGCTGTCAAAAACAACAACGGACTCATTGACCTGACAACAATCCCTCACACCAAGCATACTTGTACCAATAGTGGAGAGGAAAAATACATTTTAACAAGAAAAAAACTCCAGCACAATCAGGCTCAGTGTTAGCAACTTTCTGCAAAGCCAACTGGAATCCCAAGAAAAAGAAGCAGACATAAAGTAGAAGCAAAAATCAAAAATAACACCAAGGTCTTTTACTTTATTATCTCTACTTGTATATGTTGTATTAATATACCTTTTGTTCTTGGAACTCAAACCTTTTGCAGGTATTCAAAGATAAAATAAGAGACAAATAATTTTGTAAAGAATGAAAATGTAAATAGTTGTATGCTACTCTGTTGGGATCCTGAGGCTTGCCCACCAGAGGGCGCCGAGGATCCTCTTCTTTTTTTTTGTTTTCTGTTAGGGACTGGGGTTACTGTTGGGATCTGGGGATGTACCACCTTCCACCAGCAGAGGGCGCCGAGGGTCTCCTGGCTGGAGCCCTCCAGCACACCTGAGGCTCATCTACTCATCAGGAGACCTTCCCTTCTTAAGCAGCTGCCAGACCTTCCTTCAAGGCCGCAGTGTTGACCTTAGTTTGGTTAGCAAACCTGAGCCTCTGTTACCAGAAAGAATCTTAGTCATCTCAAGAGAGAAAACTGATTCTAATCTGCCTCTGTCTTTGCTCACAGGAAACCTGTTTCAAGTCTGAAGCTCTGGTTGAGCTTAACCTGCCTACCAGACCTGGTGAGCCAAACCTGAAGATTCCTGTCTGGATTTCTCCTGCTGCTCTCAGAGAAGAGCTGGAAACTCTGATCAAGGTCTGCCATTCAAAGTCAGAAGCTAGACGCTGCTGCTGCGTGCTTGTGCACTCTGCTGAACCAACAGTCTCTGGACCCAACGGTTCCCTCTCTCACAAGTAAAGCCTGGACTTCTTCAAGGTAGACTCTGAATTAACCTAAGACTCAATTAATCATCTGACTGCCTGACTAATCAAACTGTCCGTCTCTGCAGACATCAGTGAACCCAACCCGGACCAGTACCTGAACCTGTTCATGTCCCTGTGTTAAATCTTATGTCAATAAATTCTGTTAAACTTTTACTCAGCCTCCGTTTGTGTTCTGCATGTGGGTTTAACATTTAACCAATCATGACAGAACACTGCGGCCACAAACAAAACCCAGCAGACACCCTTGAGGAACAAGCTACTCAGATCCATAAACATGACTCAACCTTTTCCGTCCCTCACTATTTTCTGGTGAATCTAGTGAATGTAAAAGTTTTCTGTGGCAATGTAAATTGTTCTTTGAACTCAATCAGTCCTGTTTCCCTGACGACGAGAGTAAGATTGTGTTTATCCTCTCACAGTTATCCGGTAAAGCCCGCGAGTGGAAAGAGACTCATTTTTCTACTGAATTTTGTATAACCTGCACCTTAGATCAATTTCTAAATGAATTCACTTTAAAATTCTCCGTTAAATCAGCTGAGTCTCATGGTCTGTCCAAATTCACACAAGGAAATAGAACCGTAGAGGAATTTTCGATAGACTTCAAGGTCAGAGCCGCAGCTTCTGGCTGGAGTGATGCCATGCTAAAGAACATCTACAAAAACGCATTAAATAAAGAAATCAGAATCAAACTTTCAACTATAGATGAACCTGCAACCCTGGAAGAGCTCATTTGTATAGCCATATATCAAGATCACAGACTACGAGCCAGAGCCAAGCCCCAATCTAGAAAACCAGCTCAGCCCGGTCCAGTTCAGATCTGTCCAGTCCAGTCCTGTCCAGTCCAGCTCAGTCCAGCCCAGTCCAGCTCAGTCCAGCCCAGTACAACTCTGTACAGCCCTGTTCAGTCCACTTCCGCACAGTTTAGTCCGTTTCAGCCATCATCTACTTCACCGCCAGTTAGCACCATCTGTTAAAAGGATAAAAATCAAACCACAACTCACAACCCAAGCAGTCAGAGCCCCCATAATCCAGGAGTCAGATCTCTGGAACTTCTATTACGGGGATAGAGATGATCTGTTCCCCTTCTTGTCACCTTATCACGAACCAGTTAGGCCTACTCCTAAGCCTGTTAGCAGCTTAGCAAAACCAGCACCTGAGCCCTTTTGCACACCAGTTAGCCTTTTTCCACAGTCAGTCTCTGAACCTGTTAGCCCAGCTCCTAATGAACCCCGACGTAAGAGACGGCGGCGCCGTAAGCCAGCTCTGAGCCGTCTAGAGACCCCTGAACCAGCTCTGAGCCGTCTAGAGACCCCTGAGCCGGTTCTGAGCCGTCTAAAGACCCCTGAGTCAGCCGTGAGCCGTCTTGAGTCAGCCCCGTGCCGTTTTGAAACCCCTGAGTCAATCCCGTGCCGTTTAGAGACCCCTGAACCTGCTCCAATCGGCGGGCTCCTCAGTTCCTGATCCGGAACCGCAATCGGCGGGCTCCTCAGTTCCTGATCCGGAGCCGCAATCGGCGGGCTCCTTTGTTCCAGTCCAGGAGCCGCAGTCGGCGGTCTCCTCAGAGCCTGTTCCAGTCCAGGAGCCGCAGTCGGCGGTCTCCTCAGAGCCTGTTCCAGAGCCGCAGTGAGGCTGCTGGTTTTCTTTCCACCCAAGCAGTAGCACACCAGACTCCATTCATCCCATCAAGTCATCAGGTTAAGACTAGACTCACCTTGATGAGATGAATGGAGTCTGGTGTGATACTGCTTGGGTGGAAAGAAAACCAGCAGCCACACGGCCCTTTCTGGAACGACTTTGACACCTGTGACGTAAAGGAAAATTAGTTTGTACAGATTGTTTTTCATGATAACTAGGTTGATTCTGACAAAAAGGAATACAACTTTTTTTTGCTTATTTTTAGCACAATATTACCTGGTGGTCAGATTTTTTTAATCTATAACAAATCAGACAAAACAAAATGTGTCATGGTGGGTGATGGAATCTAGCCCATATGCAGAACAACTCGGAGACAGGATAAAGTTTTAAAGGTTTATTAAAAGGATGTAGATATAAGGGAACAGGTCCAAGGTTGGGGAGACTGGTCACGGTTAGGCTCACTGCTGATCATGAGATGTGCAGGGCTGCAGAGAGGGGGGAACCTTGTGGGTCCAGAGGGAGTTGACAGGCCGAGGGCTGAGGGCTAGCAGAGCTGAGTGCAGGCAGGAGGAGAACAGAGAACTTGGCAGAGGCAGTCTGAGTGCTGGCGGGCAGGTTTCTGGTTGGGAATACAGTGCATGCAAAAAACAACCCACCCAGGGTGGGCGGAGGGGGCACCAGGTAAGGAGGGTACGAAAACACAAAAACAGATTCCAAAACAAAAGACAACCCACCCAGGGTGGGCGGAGGGGGAACCAGGCAAGGAGGGCAAGAAGATACAAGAACCGAGTCCATAACAAAAAACGACCCACCTAAGGTGGGCGAGGGCAAAGAAAGTCTCTGAAGGTTTACGAGGAGGAGTCTCTGGAGGCCGGAGGGACCGGAGTCGAGGATGAGTCTTAGGAGGCCTGCGGCGGGAGCTGAGGCATAGCAGACGCTCAGGAGGCCGGCCGTGGGGCCTGATACGAGGGAGAGTCTCTGGAGGCTGGCCGCGGGGCCGGAGGCGAAGCAGACGGTCTGGGGGCCGGCCGCGGGGCCGGAGACGAGGGAGATGCTCTGGCGGCCGGCCGTGGGTCAGGTGACGTAGGAGGGTCATTGGAGGATGACATCTCCGTTGCTGCAGGATCCTCGGAGGAGGACGACGTCTCAGCCGCTGCAGGAACCTCGGAGGAGGACGACATCTTTGTTGCTGCAGAATTCTCAGAAGAGGACGACGTCTCCGTTGCTGTAGGAACCTCGGAGGAGGACGACGTCTCCGCCGCTGCAGGAACCTCGGAGGAGGACGACGTCTTTGTTGCTGCAGGAACCTCGGGGGAGGACGAAGTCTCCGCCGCTGCAGGAACCTGGGAGGAGGACGATGCCCCAGTTTCAGCAGGTAGCCCCAAGGGGAACGCCGTCTCCGCTTCAGCGGCTCAGCAAAAGTCTCAGAGGGGGCCGCCGACTGCGGCTCAGCAACAGTCTCAGAGGGGGCCGCCGACTGCGGCTCTGGAACAGGTTCAGAGGGGGCCGCCGACAGCGACTCAGGAACAGGCTCAGAGGGAGCCGCCGACTGCGGCTCAGGAGCAGACTCAGAGGTGACCGCCGACTGCGGTTCAGGAACAGACTCACAGGTGACCGCCGACTGCGGTTCAGGAACAGGCTCAGAGGGAGCCGCCGACTGCGGCTCAGGAACTGGAACAGGAGGGGCCGCTGATTGCGGGTCCGGAACAGGAACTGAGGAGGCCGCCGACTGCGGCTCCGGAACAGAAACAGAGGAGGCCGCCAACTTTTGGAAGCGTCATTATTTTTAGCATTAAACATCCCCTGAGCTTTTTAAAATCTGTTAAGTCTTTGTCATGGAGTCCAGCAACATTGAAACAAGGTAAATAATGTTATTTGGTGAGTCCATTAGGTGCTATATAAGTCTGAATCAAAGTAGATAGTTAATAGAATCCTGGCAAAATGGATATTAAAAATTTTTTGTTGTAAAAGAAATCTGGTAATGTTTCTGGTTGAGAAACGTGGGCTTAATACACTCAGTTGAATCTAAACACACTGCACATTGTTTAACCATTTCCCTGGAGAGACTTTTATTATTCTACACTTGAGTCACTCTGGGTGGAAAGCAGTGAACAGGGGGAGCTTTTCAGCAGTATTGACTGTTCCCATGAGGGAGAGGTGGTTTCCCTTTATTTTTTCTGGTTACTTTTTAAAAATCTGGCTTATTAAATACTAAATGTTTTTTTTGGTTACTTTTTTAGATCGGGTTGATGTAATTAGAAATGATTTGTTGCCAAGTATTATAAATTTGAGGAATTTGTTTTAGGGATGAGAAACTTCACATATACAAGCAAACATACATAAATATGGAAATATAGAAAAAAAAAACAATTGAAGTTGTATATGAAAGGCACAGTGACTGTTATTAAACAACAACAACAGTATAAAATTAGATTAGATTAAGAGCAGGTTCTCAACCACAGTGCCTAAACTGCAGTCAGTGGTTAGCCACAAATGCTAGCAGATTACCACCAGGAAAACTGTAACAGCTGGGCTTCAATACTCCCCTCTGCAATTGGCTGCTAGACTTCCTCACAAACAGACCGAACTCAGTCCAGGTTGGATAGAACACCTGATGTCATCACTCTGAGCATAGGCTCCCCTCAGAGCTGCGTCCTGAGCCCCCTGCTGTTCACCCTGATGACACACGACTGAGTCCCCAGGTTCACCACCAATCACATCGTGAAGTTTACAGATGGCGTCATGGTGGTGGGCCTCTTCAGAAACGGCAATGACCAGAACTACAGAGAGGAGGTGGAGCAGCTGGTGGACTGGTGCAAAGATAACAGCCTGATCCTGAACGTGGAGAAGAAGAAGGAAATTATCCTTGACTTCAGGAAGAACCAGCCTAACCACGCTCCATTGCTCACCAACAGCTCAGCTGAAGAGGTGGCCAGCAGCCCCAGATTCCTGGGGACACCCTCACTTGGACTATGAACACAACCTCACTTGTCAAAAGGGCACAGATCCACTTGTACTTCCTGCTGAGGATGAGGAGAACCCACCTGCCACTAATCCTCTTGATCTTCTACAAAAGCACCATAGAGAGCGTTCTAACCAGCTGTCTCACTTTGTGGTGTGGAGGCTGAGGTACCTGAGACTGAAAGAGCGTGAAAAGAGTGGTGAGAAAAGCAGAGAGGATCATTGGGGCTCCACTCTCTTCTATTAAAGACATTTCATCACAGCTTTACGTGTCCCGAGCCTGTAACATTATCAGCAACCCCTCACACTCCCACTGTGGACTGTTCTCCCTGCTGTCCTCTGGGAAGAAGCTTTGCTGGACCGCTGCAGGTCCAGCAGGTTCTGTAACAGCTTTTTTCCCACTGCCATCAAACTGGTGAACTGTTGAAAAAAAAACTCTTAATCAAGTCACAGTTCGACACTCTGCGTCACACTGATAACACCATACCAAATGGAACTTAGCTCAAAAATTTGTTTCTACTACATTACAGTACAGTACACTACATTAGGGGAGTGCTGGCCTAGTGGGTTAGAGCAGTCTGCTTGTGCTCTGAAAAGGTTGCAAGTAGCTGTTTCAAATCCCACTGCCTCCCCTCTGGGTTCCTGAGCAAGACCCTTAAGCCCTGATTGCTCCGTGGGCGCCGCACAATGGCAGGTCACTGCTCCCCAAGGGGATGGGTTAAATGCAGAGGTAAATTTCTCCAATTTGAGATCCATAAAGTTCAATGAGTATCATAATTATTATCTTTGCACCATATATATTTGTTTGTTTTTGTACTGTTTGGAACTTCCACATCAATGCCCTTTGCACCATGTTTTTCTCCCATACTATTTACCTTCCATCACTGCTGAACTTTATGCAATGAAAATTTCACTGCTAAGCTACTGCTCATTCACTGTCTGAAAGTTGTACAAAACGAAATTGTATTTTGAATACCTCTGTAAACAAAATGACAATAAAAAAGTATAAACTATTTTTAAATTAGAACCAATTTTTAACACCACTTGACTGCAAAGATAAAAACAACTAAATAAAGTATTTTCTAAAATTGTTTAATATGATCTATGATTTTTATAATTTTTTTGTGAAAGCATTAGGTAACCTGCTTGTATATTTATTTGAATAAAAAAAAACTGGAAGGAAAATGCACAAGTCATTGTCTACTGTAGGACAATTCTTCTATTGCATCACACAACTCAACTATTAAGTATGCTTTTTTTTTTAGGGAAAAACTGTCTTTGCATACCAAACAGCTTTGTTGAGACTACAGTACTTTGCACCAGTAAAGATCATAAGTTTCTGTAGTACTTGTGTACAGTTTTCTCAACTTTTAATAGTCTGGCAGATAGTCAACTTCAAAACTGTGGACCACTTAACATCAGTAGTTTATTTTTCTGCCTTGATGTCAGGATTGCTTATTTGAGTAACCTAATTGTCCTAATAAATTGAACTTATTATTTGTTATAACTATTTAAGGTTCAGATGTTCTAAGTTTCTTCAACATATCTAAAGATTTGATTCCTATATTTCTACATACATTTAAAAATCTTTCACCCATATTGAGCTGCTAAGACGCTTCAGTTTTGTGTTTGAAATATACAACTATTTAAAAATATGAAAAGTGAAAGTATGAAATACATTTGAATAATCACTCGGTTAAGAAGTTATGATTTTAGTATTACTCTATGGGCCACATATTTTTACACAAGAACACCACAAATGAGTTTGAAGAATTGGACTTAATGATACCCTAATCATTCATCATGCTTTGTCTTAAATATGATATGTGACAGCAGCAGTTAGTTGATAAATGCAAACCAGTGTTGGGCACGTTACTTTGAAAAAGTAATCAGTTATAGTTACTAGTTACTTCTCCCAAAAAGTAACTGAGTTACTAACTGAGTTACTCCACAATAAAAGTAACTAGTTACTAGTAAAAGTAACTATTGAGTTACTTTTGCGTTTCTCGCCCCCGTAACCCTCACCACCCAGCCCCCACCTTCTCGCGGTGTGATTCAAAAGCCAGCTGAATAGAGAGGACGACAAAGACAAGAACCTGCAGAGAGTTTTGCATTTATTGCAACTCAACGTAAATGACATCAGGGGGAAACGCGATGTGAAGTTTTTTAACAGGGCATTCAGATCTGGTGAGTATATGAAATTAATAACTGGGGATGTCTAATTCTGAAATCCTGTGTGTTTGGGTTGTTATAGATACTGCAACATCTATCTGTCCATCTATCTATCTAGATGTATACTCTGTGTGTGACATAAAATATGGATCTCCATCCCTGCCACAAAGGACATCAAATAATGTTTAAAATAAAAAATACAGTAGGTTGAGAAGACAGAGTATCCATCCATCCGTCCGTCCGTCCGTCCGTCCGTCCGTCCGTCCGTCCGTCCGTCCGTCCGTCCGTCCGTCCGTCCCTCCATCCATCCATCCATCCATCCATCCATCCATCCATCCATCCATCCCTTTCTCCGTATAGGCTATCATTTCTGGCTGTTGTCAGGTTAATCATTTGATCATAGTTCTCCTGTGGCACGAGCACAGGGCGACTGGTGCGCGCCTTTAGCGAGCATGCGCGTTTCCTGTCGCTTGCACGGTGACTTGTGCCGCCTGCGCTGTGCGGAGATGCAGAGGAAACCGTATGTGATGGGGAAACGCAGCTCAACGTAACACCGGTATTTCCATGTGGAAAACGCTGTTTTGCTGCTGGAGTCATCCTCACTCTCCATCTCTCTGTGTGTGCTGTACGTTAACACCCACCAGCGGAAACACCCACCTACCCAACTGACAGACGGAATCTCACTATACATCAGCCATCCTCCCCTCTCTCATGACAAGGCGCGCACCTCTGGATGACCTAAAAAATAATCTTTAATATCTCTTAAACAAAAGTAGCACAAACAATATTTTTTTCTGCACAAATCTTCACTAACGTTGCACTAACCATTCAGTCCATTTGCGTTAGTAACGCCGTTACTTTCAACGCCGTTAGTCCCATCACTGATGCAAACCATAGTAAAAATCAAACCATTAAACATTGCCATTTATCATAAGGGATTTAACAAGCTCTATGAATTGGAAATGCAATTAAAATCCATCTCTTAATAAAGCTTTGCTTTGGCTCTTCAATGCCATTTTTGTTGGGATCCTGAGGCTTGCCCACCAGAGGGCGCCGAGGATCCTCTTCTGTTTTTTTGTTTTCTGTTAGGGACTGGGGTTACTGTTGGGATCTGGGGATGTACCACCTTTCTCCAGCAGAGTGCGCCGTGGGTCTCCTGGGCTGGAGCCCTCCAGCACACCTAGAGCTCGTCTGCTCATCAGGAACCTTCCCTACATAAGCAGCTGCCAGGGCTTCCTTCAACGCCGCAGTGTTTGACCTAGTTTGGTTAGCAAACTGAGCCTCTGATACCTGAAAGATTCTTTGTTGTCTCCAGAGAGAAACCTGATTCTAATCTGTCTCTGTCTTTGCTCACAGGAAACCTGTCTCAAGTCTGAAGCTCTGGATGAGCTTAACCTGCCTGCCAGCCCTGGTGAGCCAAACCTGAAGATTCCTATTTGGATTTCCCCTGCTGCTCTCAGAGAAGAGCGGGAAACTCTGATCAAGGTCTGCCATTCAAAGTCAGAAGCTAGACGCTGCTGCTGCTGCTTGTGCACTCTGCTGAACCAACTGTCTCTGGACCCAACGGTTCCCTCTCTCACAAGTAAAGCCTGGACTTCTTCAAGGTAGACTCTGAATTATCTAAGGACTCAATTAATCATCAGACTGGCTAATCAAACTGTCCGTCTCTGCAGACATCAGTGAACCCAACCCGGACCAGTACCTGAACCAGTTCATGTCTTTGTGTGAAAACCTTTGTCAATAAATTCTGTTAAACTTTTACTCAGCCTCCGTTTGTGTTCTGCATGTGGGTTAAACCTTAAACCAATCATGACAATTTTCAGATTTGTCAGAATGCAGGTTTATCTAATTTTTTCAAGTTATAATAAGACCTCCAACTTCATGTAAATAGGACAGGTCTCTTGAAAAAAAGATGCAAACCTTAAAATTCATATATTTCCAGTGATTAAAAACAAACAGAATCTTATTTTGCTTGAACACCATTTGTATCATTGCTGTGATAGGAAACAAATACTTAAAAAACTAATTTTATTGCATTTTTTAAGTATAAGTTTCATAATACAACCAAGTGCCATCACTGTGTGACAGTCTATGTTTTAAAAGAGTTTCTGAGAAAAAAGAAAATTTTAATGAAATGTGAGAACAAGGGTTTTTTTTAAATTATAAACCAAGAGGACAAGAAAGGTTTCCACTGTTTATGTCACCATGTTTTAGAACCATCTGGCTCACAGGAAATAACAAACCAGGTTGAGACATTACAAAATCCACAACAATATTTAAAACAAATTAAGTAAAATAAATGAGGTTTTGGGAGCAGTAACCCAGTCTGAAACAGTAGCACTGCCTTAGAAGGAGCAGGAGCCAACCCTAGAAGAGGGACGCAGATGATCAGAAGCTGGACCAGGCTGAAACAGAGGCACCCTGGCACTAAAGCTGCATCTAGACAACCGCTTGAGAAAGAACATGCTCAGGCCAAAGTTTCAAGGAGCAAGACTCAGTCCAACCCACCTTTTATCTTAGTGCTGATTGCAATCACCTACGGAGGATAGCTGGAGAGGTAGGAAAAGTCCCCAAAACAACAGACACATGGACAGAGATCATCAAAGCCCATCAAAGGAAAGCAATCCTAAAAGGGCCCTCTTTAAACCAACCAAAAAAACAAAAACTCTGGACTTTCCATCTTAATGTGAGCTACATCTAAATGTGAGTTGCTAATATAGCAACCTGGTTCCTTGGAGCAAATGAAGAGGAGGTCAGTTAGATGCAAAACAGCATCTACATAAACATCAACCAAACAGAATTAGAAGAACTAGAAGCTTTGTTGGTGGCAGCAAAAAACTGTAAAGATTTTTTGCCAACAAAGGCAGAAGTTCACCCTGCCCAATAACCTTTCCCCAAGTAGATTACAGTGGCATAATAAAATTCACATTTAAACAGAATCTAAGTCAACTATCCATGTACCAACTGATATAACAGAGCTTGAATCTGGTCTAGATGTTCGTCTCATGTCTTACTAGACATAGCAAATTAATTCAGCTAAACTGTAAAGCCTCTCAGAGAAATGGGATTCATGATGTGGTTTGAGAAAATTCTTTAACTTCATAAAATCCATAACTCTAGGAACAGAATCCTGAATTAGGAACAAATGTGAACATTTATTTTGCTCTCGCGGTTAAATGTACTTGCTAAAACGCTTTGAGCAAACTAAACCAATTGACAGACCTAGCACTTCCCACCTGGGACTATTGTACAAAAGGTGAATACAGAAATTAAAAGATCAAAGATAAAGCCATACTTGACTTAGCATTAGTAATGCATCCTGTCTTCATCCATTCCACAAAGGCAACAGTGTTCCTAAGTACCTCTCTTAATTGAAAATGTCATAAGTTAATGAGTTACTTGTAATTAACTATTGTAACTGGTAACCATTAACCTTAAAAATAGCACAGTGGAAACCAATATGGTCATAATCTTTGCAACAGTAGAGCTATGGCTCCATTCTTTATAATACAGAATTTTTGAAACAAGGAGCATGAGGACCCAGTGGATTTCTTTGCTAGAAAAGCAATAATTATCATGCAGGTAAATTTTTTTAGGAAAAATTCCAAAATGGAAACATCATTGTAACATGTTTGGACCTCCTTTTATGGCCTGACTTTATGGACAACACCTTTGTTTTTGTTTTTTAATCAGCCATTTCTTGAAATTCCTCAATAGTGGTCTATTAAATCTTCCCCTGCCAATGAAGAATTAAACCACACCACAGAGGGATTTCACAAAATTGCATGTAACATGGATTAGGCCACACATCACAAAAGAAACTTTGGAACAGGTTGACATGGTTTTGGTTTTGTTCAGGTTTTATCTCTGATTTTTCATTGGTCTTATTTCCATTCTTGTGTTCCTGGTATTTTTGATTGTATTTGAGTTCTTAGATATTTCTTGTTTGCCCTCATGTGTCAGTCTCCTTTTCTCTAACTCCCTTCTTGCCTCTGTTCACACCTGCTCCCAATCTGCTAATTAGCCTGGTCTTTGTTTCTCTCCGATTTATTCTCCTCCTTTTCAGTCACTCTTTGTTGGTTTGTCATCATTACCTTGTCCCCTTCTTGTTGTGAGTATTCCTGGTTTTCACCCTTTTTGGATTCTTTTGGATTTATGTTTGTTTATTTTTGCTTCTGTTGAACTTTTTGGTTAATTAAATATTCAAGAAACCACTTCAGCTGTTTCTGTATATGGGTCCTGTCAAACTTCCACCACTCCCTTGACACAGGTTGACTTTTTTGTAATTTAATATATCTAAGATTTTATATATTTATGTTGTACATTTATTATTTACATTAAATTGATTGAACACATCTTGTTGCTTGCGATGGTCTGTGATGTTGGATGGTTCAATCCATGACTACAAAACCTTCTTTTTCTGGACCAATTCTGAATCGGGCCTCTTTGTGAAGTTTAGGGCCAGCTTTTCGGCTGGGATATGGGCCAACCCTTTCGTTAGACAACTGAGACTTTTTTTAACAGCTACAATTAGCAAGGGAATCTATAATATGTATGGGTACATTAGTACAAGTCATGTGTAAATTTCAGTCAACATTTTATCCAGATAGTACCAGACTGCAAAATGTTATATTTATCTTGACCTGCTGTCAGGTTCTCTTGGTCCAGTCATATTAGTTCTTTATGCTTAATAGCAGGATGTCGAACCACAAAAAAAAAGTTATAAATCATATTCAATACTTGACAAAGTTTTTATGACAGATGCCATTCATGGTGTGCCCAAGATTCAATCCCAGGTCTCGCACATTCTAGGTAAAGACTTACACCACTACACCACAGAGAGATTGAATGCTGATGCAAAAGAGTGATATAAATCTATAAACTGTAAAATTAGATAAACTTTTTTTGTCCCAAAGGAAGGCTATCTTAGGTACAGACTCTGGCTGTTCCATATTCTAAATATCACACTACAGTCACACTTAAAATCCAATAAAACACTACTATAATAACAGCAACAACAAAAAGAACTTTCTATGATAAATCCATTATAAAAAACTGAACACATAAAAGAAGCATGTCACATCGCATTCACACATGAAAAAAAAACTGTACTATAATAATTCCATTAAGTAAACATTTCTATTAAAAATCCATCATAAGAAAACTGAATACATAAAAGATGCATGTCAGTTTATTTTAAAATTTGCATTGCCTAGTCCCCCAATTTACTATTTGATGCTGTTCATTGCTTTAAAGGAAAGCAGAACAAGAATAGATAAGTTTACAAGCAGGAACTCCACCTGAAAGGAAAGACCGATGCTCTGAATAAAGAATGTGGATGGGATCTCAGATAGTTTTCTGTAAAGTGGGGGATGCTTCTTGACTTCAACTAATTTCATAGTTCTTTGAGTTATACAAGTATGTTTTGCCTTCATTTGATCAGACAGGTTACCAAACAAGGCAGAAATGCCGTAACTAATGATGCTCTTTATTACAGCATGGTAAAAAAGCAGCATGTCTTTCAAATTGACATCAAAGGCCCTTGCCCTGTGCAGAAAATGTAGTCCCTGCAAGACTCTGTTATAACCTAAGTAATTCACAATAATTTATTGTCAAGTTGTAATCCAAGACAAGTTGTAATCCAAGATGCCCAGTAAGACAGGGGTCTTACTGCATTTATAATGGATGAATTTGGGAGAGTGGTCTCCAAGTGCCGAGGATCAGTTCTTGTGTTTTTTGGCAATTAATATTCAAAAACTTTTCCTTGCAACACTGAACAAAGATTTTAACTGTTCTGTAACTAGTTAAGTGTGATATCTCCAAATTGAGGCAGATAATAGCTGTGTCATCTGAAAATGTGACCATATAGTTGTTTGGTCTATTATAACTGCAGTAATTGGTACAGTATACAGTATATGCTGAATAGAATAGGTACACTGAAACACCGCTGGGAACGTCAGTACTAATGTTAAGAAGATCAAATAAGGTCCTTTTCACTTTGACTTGATGGTAATAACTAATAATGAATGAGTGAAATTCTTTGTTGTTCGAATTGACATTTACTTATTTCATTGATGTAAATGCTTAGAAATTTTAGATGGACCCAAACCCAAAAATTATACCTTTTACATAGTAACAAAGCCAGGGAGCTTTAATTGGTGAAATTAACACAAGTCTTACTGTTAGAGGAGTTTTGTTGAATTTTCTGTCCATTTTATTTTTCAAGATGTTATTTCAACCGTTGAAAAGGAGGCGTAGGGATGCTGAACAGGAGCAAGGAGAAGAGTGAGGAAGAAGAAATTTTAACCATCTCTTCAAACAATCATCATGAGCAATGTGGGATCTTTAGGAAGCAACTTAAAAGAACTCCCAACCCCTAGCAAGGACCAAGCCAGAAAACTGTCAATGACGCATTTTGTATGTTACTGAAATGTTGCTGCAGGATAACATCTCGGACTCAAGCATCTCTCTGACAGGCTTTCTGACTGGGAAATTCAAAGAAGGTGGGTTGGCAGTGTTTGTGAATAACAGATGGTGTCATCCAGGACATGTTACTGTAGAAATTTGTCACTGCGGCCCAGATATTGAACTTCTGGCATTTGGTTTTCAGCCATATTATTTGCTCAGAGAGTTCAGCAGTGCTCTGTTAGTAACCATTTATATTCCACCTTCTGCAGTAAACTGCATGGAATGTAATCCGGTCCTTTGTTGCTAAGCTACAGACACAACAGCCAAATGTATTTGTGGCAATAACTGGTGTTTTTAATCAATTCTCACTCTCTGCTACAATGTCAACATTCCAACAGTTTGTCAGCTGCTGCACCAGAGAAAACTAATTTTGGACTTGTTTTACACAAATGTCAACGACTACTACATCTCTGAAGTAAGACCTCCTTTTGGGAAATCAGCTCTCAATCTTGTTTTTCTCTGCTCAGATGATGTCTCTTTATAAAAGATAACCTTCATTGAAATACCTGCATTGAGTAAGGAGATGACCAAAGCCTTGTAAGGTTGTTTTGAGGCTAAAGACAGGGATGCACTGTGTCAGCCACATGGAGAGGAAATCAATGCAAAGACTGAGTGTATGAATGATTACATAAACTTCTGTATAGATAACACCATCCATTCCAGAACAATGAAATGCTTTCCAAAGAATGAACCATGGATCACAAGAGATCTGAAGCAATTGCTCAACAAGAAAATACAAGCCTACAAGGGAGTCGTGGAATTAATAAGGAATATACAGAAGTTACTTAAGATCAAGATAAGATAAAGCAAGGAGCCATAGATGAAAAGGCTGGAAAAAAGCTCCACTAGATCAAAATCATAAGTGTGTGGTCAGGGATGACGAAGATCAGACAGATGGAATTCTTGAGAGAGCCAATGAACTGATTAAATTCTTCAACAGATTGAGTTCAGAAACAAGATCAGCATCTTTCTATCTTGCCCACAGTCATGGATATTATGCCCTCCTCTGCCATTTACTCTCCTGCTTCTATAAGTTTATCAGCCAAATCAGAAGATGGGGCTGCTTCCTCCACGTTTCACCTGTCTATCTCTAGAAGTAAAGTAAAGAGGCAGCTGGAAAGACTGAATCATAAAAAGTAACCAGGTCTTAATGATATCAAGCCCAGGGTTCTGAAGACCTGTGCAGAGCAGCTTTGTGGGACTCTACAGCACCTCTTCAACATTAGTCTGATCCTGGATACAGTTCCAGTGATGTGGAAGACCTCCTGCCTTGTTCCAGTGCCAAAGAAAACTCAGCTAACAGTCCTAAATAACTCTAGACATGTTGCCCTGACATCCCACATAACAAATATCCTAGAAGAACTTCTGTTGGTTCACCTCAGCAAGCAAACAAACAGCTAGCAGGGACCCTTGCAGTTTGCTTATGGAGTTGGGGTTGAAGATGCCATCATACACCTGCTTTAACAAACCCACTGTTTTTTGCACTATTAAGAAGTCAGCAGGACAGGAGCACAACAGGGGATGGTACTCTCTCCATTCCTTTTTTCTCTGTACACATCTTACTTACAGTACCAGACAGAGCCCTGCTATATGCAGAAATACTCAGATGACTCTGCAATCATTGGGTGCATCAAAGATGGACTAGAAGCTGGCACAGAGTACGGGTGAACCGCTTTGTGGCATGGTGTGGAAGCAATCATCTGATCCTAAATGTCAACAAAACAAGGGAGATGACTAGATTTCAGAAGAAACAGTAGCATCTTGAAACCTATTAACATCATGGGAGAAGTGGAGGTGGTTGGGGAGTATAAATAATCTGGTGTACAGTTGGACAAAAAACCAGAGTGGATACACAACTGTGAAGCTGTCTACAGGAAGGGACATAGTAGATTGTACTTCCTAAGGAAGGTTAGGTCCTTGTTTGCAGCAAGATGTATATCTTGTATACGTCTGTTGTGGAGAGTGTGATCTCTTCTTCCATCCTCTGCTGTCATGATCTAGGCACCTTAAGCTTGGTTTTTCCTCCTTTTTCTCTTATCCGCTTTGCTCCATCCTACGCTCATTATCTCTCATCAGATCCACCTGTTCCTGGTACTTCTTATACAACCAGTCCCCAGCTTTCGGTACCAGATTATTTGAGCTGTTCGGTGAGAGTAACTCTAGCATTGTGATTATTGTTCTGATTTTCTAAATGTGACCTGCTTCTGTCTTTTGGATCCCAAGTTTTGCTTTGCCTCTGTCTGCTCTGTTATTCTGATCAGTTCTGGATTCTACCAGCTTACCTGACTTGCACTGTTCTTCTGACCTCGGCTTGGATTCTCATCTTGCATCAGTTCTGCTCACGACTCAGAGCTCTGGGGATGGCAACCACCGCAAGCGGTAGACAAGCTCCACCAACTGCTGGGCTGGTAACAGTATTGGAGCAAATGACTTAAAAAAAAAAACAAGCTAATTAAGAAGGCCTGCTCTGTTCTAGAAACTCCTTTAGCACCTCTGAAAATTATTTCTCAAAGAAGAATTCTTCTTAAAGTGAAGAAAATTATGGACAACAGTGAGCATCCTCTTCAGTAAGAGGCTTCTCCAGGCTCCTTCAAAAGTGGTTGTAAAGAACCGAAGAGGCCCTTCCCCCCCCCAGAGAACTGGGTCCACCACCGGGAGACCCAAAGCCCCAGACGCCCAAAGGCACCCCAAGAGCGAAGGTGCCAAGGAGGGGCCAACCCGGGAAATCCAATGATCACCACCAGCGGTGACATCCCCACACCAACCCATCTCGTTCCTGCTTCGGGCCCGGCCCTCCACCCCGCACCTGGACTAGACCACCCCCAGGATCGGGTCAGATTGATACAAAGAAAACTTTGAATCAATCAGATTTTTGCATACAGTCAGATTGATTCAAAGAAAACTTTGAATCAATCTGACTGTATGCAAAAATCTGTCTGGCTGAATTGTCTCTTTAAAGTGCCTTGAGATGACATATATGTTGTGAATTGGGGCTATATAAATAAAGTGAATTAAATTTAATTTAATTTATTACTATGAGCCAGAAAATAAATATTACATATCTGGCAAAAAATATGTGCATTACCATTTGAAAGAGAGGCTTAGCTGAGATAGATGCCAGAATTTAGATCTCTGAATGATGACATGAGAATTATTTTTTTTTATTGCATTATTAAAAAGCAATTACTTTAGAACTTTGCCCTTTTAAGAAGACAGGAAGGGTTTAATTATAGTTTACTTGGTTTTTATTTTGCTGGCATTTTATTTTATTAGATCTTTGAGATCCTAATAACTATATAAACTGAAATAAAAAAGGAGTTTTGATTTATGAAGCAGATTTAATTAAGTTATTTTTCTGTCTGAACTTTTTTAGACTGAAAAGTTACTACCCCCGAGAGGGGGCTTAGTTTGAGACCATCTAATAAGAAATAATCTCATTGTCTACTCATCACACCTGTCTTGCAAAGGCCCATCTGCTGCCCAGAGATTTGTTTAATTGTTTTGTTTAGTCTCCGTCACATGAAATTGTGTTGGAGCCCATGCTTATGCACATGTGTGAACCTAGTAGGATGCTGCTATTTTTAGAACAAAAAATAGTGTTACTTTACTTAAAAATAATTATGTTTATCACTTTATATCAGCCAGTGAACTGATAAAACAGGCAATATGATTGAGATATCAGATACTGAGCACTTTCTTTCAACCTTTGTCTAATTTTTTTATTTCCCAGTAGTGGGCCGTCAGGGCCTGCAAGGCCTTCTCTGCTAGCCTAAGAAAATATCTGAATCACAGACTGATGTTAATTATATTTTGTCCATGAATACTTCTTGAATATTTCCAAATGGTCTGTCCGCTCCCTTTCACAGCTTTCCCCTGGTTGTGCTGCTTCCAGACACGAACTTTCATATTAAAGCATTTAACCAATCACATTTTAGCCATCAATTGTTGCTAGGAAGGGTCAAAGTCAAAGATGTCTGCCTGGATGCCTTCACAATCCATTCTGCAATCCCTCTAACAGAAAATAAATGTTGATTAAACTGTTGCTTAAACCAATCAGATTTTAAGTCGGTGACACCAGGGCCCTCTAGCAGGCGTATGGCAACGTCATTGATTCACAAATGTTGAATGGATAGTCAGATAGTGTACCAGCCAAAGCTAACAAATTAACGGAAATATAGTTGTGTTTGTGTAATAGCTATTCTATCAACCCACAATGGATGGTTGTTATCTCAATCATGGTGGCAGATTTATTGTCAACGCCATTTACAAGACAGACTTTTCAAGAAAAGCAGGATATTGTTAAGAAAGGTCGGACAACCCCGAAGCTAGCCTGTCACAACCTGGAAGAGGATTTGTCTGCCACTTTCAGTTTACAAACTATGAGCGGTACCCCTGGCTCACAGGGTCAGTGGAACACTGCAAACTATATTGCTGAGAGTGGTTGTTATTTGCATCTGATCGACATGGTGTTTGGAGCCACACTGGGTTTTTAAATTTGACTTGCCAAACCAAAGCAACAACGAGACACCAAAGTACTAGCGGACAGTTACAAGCAACGGTGCTGTCCAAATCTTTTGGGGAAACCAGAGTGGATCTATAGCTAAACGAACAAGTGCGCAGGGAAGCAGAGCTCCACAATGAAAAGTGAAGAAAAACAGGAAAATCTTAAAGGCATACTATGCAACATTTTTCAGTTAATTAATGTGTTCCATAACGTTTTGGATGATTAAATGAGTAATTTCAGGTTGAACAAAGGTATTCTCAGCCGCCCTGGTGGTCTGTGGGGGACATACCGCACTTGCAATTGCAGGAGCCCTCGGCCCGCACACACAGGCTCAGAAGTCTCGCGAGAGTCGGTCTTGCTTTACGGCGAGAACTGCTACACGCCCCCAGTGAAAGGCATGCTCGTTGCTGGCGCAGTGGCGATATTTGTGCAGTTATCATGGCGGAACCAGAGAGAAAACAGTGAAAGCCCATGTCGGAGCAGGCAAGAAAGAGGAAAAGGGCTCTGGACAGAGAGAGGAGTCGTACACCGGTGAACATCGGGCAAGCTTTTTCCGAATGGCGAGAGCTAAAAGAAAAAGAAGACTGCAAGGCTGACGCGGACCTCGCGTTTCTGCTGATGCGATTGTAAGCAACATTGTAAAGGTTTCTCTCTCTCTGTGTGCATGTTCATACTTTCGCTGTGTTAGTCATTCTTTGCGTTCGCCTGTCTGCTAAGCTCAAAACAACCGCGACTGGCTTGACGGAGAAACCAGGAGAACAGCTGAGCATATTTACGACAGTGCACTTTTACTTTCGCCCTCTGGGGGGAGCCTCGCTGGAAAATCAACCCCAGTTGCATAGTATACCTTTAAAAAGACTGATAGACTGTGTCATTTTTTTGGCAGGAATTTTCATTTCAGGGACACAATACAAGCACTGGATCCAAAAACACAGGAAACTATGTAGAGCTTCTTTCTCTAATTGCTGAGAGCAACACAGATTTACATTACCACCTGTCCACTAATAAAGTTTTTATTGGAACGTCGGGTAAAATACAAAACGACCTGATCACTGCTATTGCTGAAGTGATGGGAGAAGAGATAAGAAGTGAAGTAAAAAAAAGCAATGTTTGTGTATGTTATGGTGGATGAGACAACAGACGCAAGTAACGCAGCGCAGCTCGCACTGGTCCTGCGTTACGTAACGGGCACGCGTGTCAAGGAGTGATTTGTCAGATTTGAAGATATTACCAGTGGGAAGCGAGCCCATGGCATTCCAGCTCTTATCATCGAATATTTGGTGGAAAGTGGTCATGTCTTTTGGATTAAATAGAGTGAAGGCTAAGGTCAAGCGCAAGATCCTCACGAGCACTACCGCCAACTCCACGGCAGGATTCTGGACAATATTATTTGCCAGACTTTTCTTTTGATGGTTCTGTCGAGCAGACATTTTCAGCCCTAAAGCGAATTAAAACTTATGCTAGGAAAAGGTCAGGGCAGGCTCAACTTTCAGCGTTACCTTCAATGGAGATAGAAAAGGCCTTCTTGATGGAACTGAAGCGCAGGATCGGAATTGAGCATTAAGGCCTGCAGTGTGTACGTAGCCTAAGTGACCAAGTGATCTGGCTCAAGAGACAGTTTCTTGAGGTACATATCCCTGTAAGAGGGCTAGATTATCACATCAAAGGCTACGTTTACACTGCAGGCCTTGATGCTCAATTCCGATTTTTTTTGCAAAATCTGATTTTTTTACGTTGCCGTTCATATTTCTAAATATATACGACTTGTATGTGATCTCTTGTGTGAACTGCAGTCATACAACGCAAGTGTCCCGCATGCGCAGTAAAGGACGCAATGACGTCACAGGCCAGCGTGCTCTTTTTTTCAGAAAGTAAACATGGATTGTAGTGCCTGCGCGCATCTAGCGGTCTTTTCCAACCATAAAAACACAATCTTTTCAATATGGTTAAACATAAATACTGCTCTCCACATCATCATCTCCCATGGTTGTTGTTTTTCTTGCCGCCTCTGCATAGCAAGACACATAATAGTGACCTTTGTCGAGTATTAATGACGTCCGACCTGGCCGCTCAGACACAAGTCGCATTTGAAAAGATCAGTGTCGTATCGGATTCAGAAGCACATAGCCAAATGGCCTGGGTTGCATTGGAAAAAATTGGATTTGTGTTGTTCTGACTGGCATGAAAAGATCAGATCCAGGTGGCATATGGGCAAAAAAATTAGAATTTGGGTCACTTCAGGCTATAGTGTGAACATAGCCTAAAATAAAGGAGGAGATCAAAGGGAATACCTCCTTAAACAACATGGTTGGAACTCGATCTAACATACAAGTTTAAGGCTCAGATGAAGACAATAGTTTTTCAAACACTGAAAGCCCAACTTGATCAAAGCAGTCTAAACCCAGATCAGATTCTATAGTTACCTCAGATGCTCCCTCAGCTTTTTAGAGATAAACCAATCATATTTAGGGCAGTGCTTATTCTTAATAGAATCAATCTTATTTATAAAGAATCCAATTAAAATAAGTACTGCTAAGAGCTGGGAGGACGAACGGTTCAACAGAGCTATGGCTCTGGGTTTGGCAACTAGAATAACTAGAAATCTAGAATTATTCTACTAATGCATTCAGACAGCCCCTAACTTCCCCTTCTTGTCTCTGTCAATTGGCTATTGGAAATTTACAAATTAGCTCTGTCCTCTAACAGAAATAACCTTGCTACCTATTCCGACAGAGCATGGAAAGCATGTCCACCATGCCGCAGTGCCACGGACTCAGTCCGAGTTACTGTATTGACTGGAATTGCTTAAGTTTGCAACTCTGATAAAAATGCCCATATGACAGAGTCTGTTTGAATTACACTTTTTTCTGTTTCTGAATTAAAAAAATGGTTTTAATCAAGTGCGGGAACTTCAGGGGCCAGTGACATGGTCATTGAAGGGATAAGAACTTAAGGTTTGAATAAAAGAGTAAACAGCTTAACTTGGATGGCCACAAGGTACTGGCCAACAACACACTGCAATGGCCAGTTTATCTTTTGGGTAAATGGAATAGTAAAACATGCAATAAATGTAATTAAAATGTTCTCAAAATATGTGTTTTTGCAAATTATTTGGGTAGATTAATAAAATGTTCTACAAATGGAAAAATATGATTAAACATAAAATGAGAAAAAAACATTATTATGTTTATCTTATTTCAAGACCACTATATACAATCATTTGTATATGTAAATTTTGATACAATCATCAACCATTTTTTGGAGCATATTACATTTCCAAAGAATTATATTTAACCTGAAATGAAGGAAAATGCATTTATTTGAAGCATTAAACCATCTTTAAAGCGTGGATTTTTGTAGTCCCCCCCCCCCCCCGAGGCAAAAAACGTGCCCTATTCTACCAGGACTGTTTAAGACTAGAGTGGGTAAACTTGGATCACATAAGGATTTCATGATTGCATGATAGTAGTATAAATGTAGGCTCTAGATAGAACAATAAAGAGGTGATTTTGCTAGTACAGTCCACAGCTGCTTTATCTTGTGATTTTAATATTGTTACCCACCTTTTTCAGCAATTTCAACCCATACATTTCCCTTCCTGGTGTTTAAACCTTTTTTCTACCTAAAAAAATAAATAAATAAATATAACAAATTTGTCGTCCATGGTATGTATGAAAATGCCATGGACGACAAATTCTTCTTCTTTTCTTTTGATGTTTGTGTAAGATGCGATCCACAGCCAGCAAATGTTGTCTTTAACTTTGAAATTCCTACTGTGCCTTTTAGCAACTGACTTCCTGCCTCATCAATCTGCTCTACTCCAGATTAATGTGGAGTTGAAGTGTCAAGATCTGTCTTTGAATTTCTTATTATTATTTCAAAATTCAGTATAGATCTGAAATCACCTCATAGTTATACATTAGTTTTCTGTTTTGCACAACCATTTTCCTTTTATTTTTCCGCCGTATAAGTTTATCATTTGTGTATAGTTTACATTTTGGATCACATTTGGTTGAAATTTAGAGTTTTTTGTGTTGATAACATTTGGCTAAATTTTGTGATGAATGAAATTTTAAAGTGAAAAGGAATTTATCAACGTAACGTAATAAACTATTTACGTATTTATTGAATTTAAATAAAAAAATCGAGGGGTAATCGCTAAAATCCTGAAATGAAAATTGTTGGTTCTGCTGGTTTCTTTCTCCCTTCTGAGTTTATTTGCTGTTTTCATGTGTGTGATGCTCCTACCTTAGCAGGTAGTTGGATCCACTACAAGATCATTTGGCTGCTGGCTTAAAAAGGTAGTTGTTACTCTGAGGAACGCTCTAGAAGACTATTGCTCACCAAGTAGTACACAGACCTACACCTCTTCTGACAGAGTTTCTTGTTGTTTGTCAAAAACAAATTTTTCTAAGCAGAACTCCATGGTTTTGAACCTGATTCCTAGTTCTTTTTTTCCTTTTGTACTATGGATACTACAGTGGCTACTTTCCTTTCAAGCCTCTTCACAATCCAGCTCTCAAGAAGCACAGCTTAACAAAACCACCAAAGTTCCCGACCAAAGCCTGTCCTCCTTCCCTCTCATCAGACTTCCATCCACCAGCAAAACGCCGCTCAGGAAGACTTGTGACCTAACTCCTTCCTTCCCCTGCAATCCCACTAATCAAAAGTAAGCCTAACAAAATATTTAAATGTCCGGAACTTCCACCAAAATTACCTTTCATCTCCTCCAGTGTTGGAGACACTCAAGTGTTCTTGTTCTCGATTTCAGTTTTCTGTTTGAGAACTGCCTTGCATGGGCGTAGGTTTGCATAGTGACCATAGGGACATGTCCCTACCAAAATTTTGGACCAACCTACTTGTCCCTACTAATAATTCGATTTGAATAACATGTTTATAATTTAGAACACAGCATTGTTGCAGCAGTCGCTTCCTTTCCTCTCGCAGCTCCTCTGTCTGGTAGCTGCAGCTGCTGTCTTTCCTGTACCTTTCATGTAGCAGCGCACTCAACTGTGCTCCACTGCTCCACTCTGATTTTTCTGCCTTAAGTTCCGCCTTCTCTCTTTCTGATTGCTTGTTTTCTAGTCTGTATGTTTACGGCCGTTACCAAAATTAATAATAGGCTACGAAACTAGTCCCAATTAAATAAAATAAATATTATCTACACTAAAACAGGCGAAAGATTGTTATTGCAGTTCTGTAAATAAGAAAGAGAGTGTTTTGATTTGTGATGTAAGTAACCAACGTTAGGATTTCTTTTATAAAACAAAATTTTATGAGTCAGGAGTTCTGAAAACTGCAGTTAAAATGGACAAGCAAAGACTGTAAGCTATCAACATTTCTGATTCCCTTTTACTAATATTTCTTTCCTATTACTGTTTCCATTTTTGATGGCAGTTCTTGTATACGTAAATAACAGGTGTTATTTCTTTTGTAGAACATAACATTAGAAGGATGCTAAAGATCTGATATTTTTTGTTTTTTACACATAAAAAAAGTTCTATTTAATTGACTTCTACTTTCAGAAATAGGATAAAGACAAACAGAGGAACTCTATTTACATTGATTATATTTTTCCAGATGTCCACACGGTCCATAAGTAAATAAGTATAAACATTAATGTCTGGTAAATAATGCTTGAATCTGGCTATTTATTTTGGATACTATTACATTACAGATAAGATAGTGTTATATTGTCTTTTATAATTGTTAAAATTGATTTTATATTTGAATAAATTTAGGCTTATTCTTAGTGTTGTGCTTTGTAGATGATGCCACTCAAAATGAAAATAGACATAAGGAGCTATTTAAACAATCAGACAGTAAGCAATATAGGATGATGATAAAAGGTTACGTTAAATTTAACCCTTAACTATTAAATACACACTTGTATAATAAAAACATTATATGACTGTAGGAAACAAAGATATAATGATGCAAGGCAGCCTCAATGTGAAGCAGCTGCGCTTCAGTGCTGTATTATGTAAGAAAGGTGTTTGGAAAAAAAATTAGGGCTGCAACTAAAGATTATTCTGCAAATTGATTAATCCGTCAATTATTTTTTTTCGATTAATAATCAGATAGCCAAAGGTTCCTTAAAGAGGACTTTTTCAGAAATTAAATCAGGTTAAACAGAAATGTTTCCTCTTGAGGAATTTTGGATGGAGAATATTAATGGAAATTGTTATTTTTTTTTATCTTAAATACAAAATGTTTACATATTTTTACAATCTTGGTATAATTCCTGCTCTAAGTGGGTCGCTCTTTTGGCTAAAGACACATTTTAGTGGCCCAATACTCCAGTTAATAATTAATCATTTACTAAATTAGTTACCGATTATTTAAATAATCGATTAATATGATTAATTGTTTATACAAAAAAATTAAATACATGAAATGGGCTACATAGAGTAACTACAGCCCATATGTACAACTTGTATAGTGAAGTTAATATTTTAAATGCTCAGTGTCAGTTCCTCTCATAGTTCCAATCCACATGTAAATACAACACATTTATTTGCCGTCCCTTGAATTTATTATTTTGCATGATACAGAGAGAGCATATTAGATAAAAAAAAATAAGAAGGTTGTTTACCTCTACTTCTGCACAATTCCATATCTTCTAAAAAAAACACAGGATAAATCCACATATAACAGACTATATTTGGTTAAATACGCACCGTCTTAGTCGCTGGTAAGTTTAAAAGCAAACCTTTTCAAAGTGGAAAAAAGTCCTAATCCCCCATCATCAGAGTCAGTGATGCTTTAAACATTGATAAATAGCATCTAGTGTGTGTAGTGCTTATATGATTTGTATTAATGTAGAAAGAAATGCTGCTGTTTTCTTCAAACAAAATGTGCCCTGATGCTCACATTAAGCATAAAAAAGAGCATGCTTATTTTTGCATAGGACCAATGACATCAGACCAATGAAACTGAAAACCAATAATGTCCCTACCAAAGTTAAAATCTAACCTACGCCCTTGCTGCCTTGATTCTCTATTTCAAGAAAGATTAATTTAATCTGTCTCCCAGCTCGTGGTTTAAAAGTCAAACTCAGATCCTTGAAATCACGAAAATGTCTTTTTCTCCATAACTGTGAATTTAATCCTTTATGTTGGCAACAATTTTTATCAGTTCATTCATGTATCCAAAATTGTTCCTGAAGCTATTTAGTCTTATAAGACCGTTGAGACTAAGTCAAATCCAAGATATGATCAATCAATTCTTGACTAACCAGATTTATCTTTCACTTGGCAGCCCTGGGCAGTGTCTCGTTGCCGGCAATTTCCCAGGGAACCTTGAGAGCGTGGTGTCATAGTCAAAACATTATAAAGCCATAATAAAAAACATATGCCCTTCACAACTATGATGGGGGTGTTTGTAATGGTCTTCGGCACAACGGCACAAAGAACATTTAGATAATCTTGTATTTTAACATATCTAAAACTACCAACTACTACAAATTAAATTTTCAGTGTTTCCATTATCAACTTTTGTAAGGATAGGTAAACAAATGCATGATAAACCATTATTGCAAGAGCAAAACAAGATTAAATATGTTGCAGAATACATTATGACAGCTTATATTTAGTCATAATGCTAATCTAGAAATCAGTACATTAAATGTGACGATTCATCTCATTATTTTTATCAAACAGTTCTGCCCAAAATGTCAGGGTGTGCAACAACCTCCTTTCTCCCTCTTAATTTTCATGCAAGTCATATCATGTCATGAATGCTGGTCCATGGACAACATACAGGTGAATTTTGCTTTGAATGCATATGGTAGACTAATGAAAGGTTACAGTCATCAATTGTGGTTAAGAGAAGGACACTACATGGAAGAATAGAGTGTTACTGTTATAGATTCTGTTATAAAGAGAAAGACGGTACAGCAGGAGATGTCAAGGATTTAGGTCAACCTAGATTAAGACAAATGGATGCCTGAAAGAACTAAATCAGATGCTCCTTCCTATCCGCAAGACCATTACACACATTCAACGATAAGGCTCAGAATTTTTTTTTGCTAATAATGTTTTAATTCTGTCAATCTGTTTAAAATAATATTTTTAGATGAGTGAGTTTCAGTTTTTTTTTTTTTTTTTGCAGATCTTGCAGAAACATTGAATTAGCTTGGCATCATGCATGCAGGAAATGAAGATGTTTCCATAAGTAACTTATTCTGTATTTCTTGCATAAATATTGTCTTAATGTAATGGGTAAGCACTCAATCACAAACTAGGAACTAGCCTCTCAAATTGCTATTGCAGATATATAATATCAACCTTTAGGAATAAAAAAATTCACAAAGCTTTTCAAGGCCATGCTGCATGCACACAGAACTGACCCTCTTGGATCCAAAGGCTATCAACAAGGCCCTCCGAGGCCCATTAAAAGCATGCAAACATGGATCACTCTCTGTGGTATTTTTTTGCTGTAGAAAAGCAGATGAAGGTCAGCAGATCAAAGGCTTTTGGCTGACATTCCTTGGTGCCTGATGAGCCCTCTTGGGTTTCATTGATTAGCCAATGAGAGAGTTGGGCAACGACATTGAACAGATAAAAACAAAGTGACTTGTCTCGCTTCAGATGGAGAAAAGTTATTTTCCTCTCAACCCTCCCATGAGATCTTGGGTTCTCTCCAGCAGCATCACAGTTAATCTGACTTTGAGTACTTTAAGTTATCTCACACTAACATTTCTCAATATGGTGTCATGGCCTCTGACACCTACAACAACAACATTGCACATGCTGAGCATATTTACCGAAGGCACACTCTCACTTACTACTGAATCACAATGTTGTATAAGATAAATACTTAAAGCATGTAGAAAACTGGAAAAATGGAAAATCTCAAGATGTGATTACATCTTTTGCAGAGAAAAACTAAAAATTTTTAAGTACTATATCACAGCTATTCTCAATGGCACCTTTGTAGAGTGTCTTTGATTAAATAGGGACATACATGACCCCTTTCATAGTGCCTTAACTGTTTTTAATTAAGTCATTAATTAGGCAGATATGCTCAAGAGGTGTGGGAGTGGATTTTTTGTAACTGTAGATGAAGTTAGTAGGTCTTGTTATGTCACAAAGGAAAAAGAAATATAAAAATGAGAAACTCTTATTACCTCCATCAAGAAGGTTATGTTTTTAGTCCAGTTTGTCTGTGTGTTCACTTGTCTGTCCATCTTTTATACAGAATAACTTGAAATGTTATGAACAGATTTTAATTAAATTAAACCACCTACCAATGGTGCACCTCAGTCAAAGGAACAATCCATTGAATTTTGATGATGATCCACATCGTCATCCGGATGCAGGGCTTCTTTTAAAGGATTCTTAAGAATTATTTAGCAGGAACAAGCAGTTCCCTCTCAAATCAGAGAGTGGCAGCACTGACTACTGACAGCCTCAGCCTCAGAAAAGATCCAGAACTGTTATACTGAAGAAAAAAACGCAGCAAAAGTGAGCCATGCCCCGCTCGAAGCGTCCATCTGCTGATCAAAAATGAAAGTGGACTAATGAAGAAGGTGAGAGATGCACAAAAACCAGAGGCTGCCTTATTTATAAATGTATGAAAGGATTTTAAGGAACTTATCTCATGCCAATGAACAATTCAATAAAATTTGCTTATGATCCATATCATGTGTGAGATGTAGCTATGGGTGTAGGTCACAATATGGGGAAAATGTGCTGCTTGGAAGAGGTCTGTGCTTCCTGAGTGCTTTTCTAGTTTAATTTGTAATTGTAAGCCTAAGTTCTCCAAACAATATTTGCTTTTTTGAAGGTACTGTGGAGGATTTTCACAAATTATTTAGAAAGACCCACCCTCTCCATAAAAAAAAAAAATGTGTATGTGAGAGCATGCAAGAGGCCATTTCACCTTGTACATGCTCTGTTTAAAAGTTGCTGTTCTCATAGCTCATATAAACTTGCTGTGCCCGAATGTCTGCCCTAACCCCTAAATCCCACTGTTTTGATCCATTGTCGCTGATGTAACCAGAACTACGCCCTTCTGAAGACACACCGCTCCGGCGAAGGTTTTAAAAGGACTAGCTGCCAGCATGAACATCCTATTTTGCCATTGGACCTGTGCCGCTGAAGGCTAGTCAAAACACTTCCAGCTGAAGGCTATGCTAGCAACCATGTCTCTCCGGAAAAGTCTGCGGTCAGTTGACCGAGTCAGACTGCCTTTTTCATGCGATTGACAAGGAGCTGAATGCAGTAATTTTATTCTTCCTACGATTCAAATCGAGTTGAACGCTATTTCCTCGAACCTGCTGCAGCAGAGACAGAGCAGAGTTAGTCGAGCTCTGCTAGCCGCTGAACAACAGGGCCCACAATTGCTGTTCACCAAAGGAGCCGTTAGAAGCCACCAGACCGTGACTGGGTGAGACGGAGAGATGATGTAGCACCAAGGAGCTGCTGGAGGCTGTGGCTATGAGCTAACCACCGTAGATAAAATGGGAGACGTCCCGTTCTACCGGGAGTTATAAAATTAACCCACTTGCAAATCACCTCTTATTATTGTATTGTGTATATCCAAATCTCTTGAGCTGCTTTTGGATGTACGGACTGGACAGAAGACGGGTCTGCAGAACACTAAAACCGAGCCGAAGGCCTTCATTCCAACGAACCAAAACCGAACAGTAACCTCATCCATCCCCCTCCTTTCCATCTGATGCTTAATAAGCGCTCTGCATAGGTGAACTAGGTAGAATAGACAGTTGTGTTGGTGTTTTTATTTGAAATAAGCTTTCTGATTCAACTGCTCATGGTTTTAAGATTTTAACTGAATGCTAATGCTCTCTACATAGACTGAATGAGTCACATGTTGCTGAAGCTAACTGCTACATGCTAACCCTCTTGGACTCAACCGGAACTAGAACCCCTCGGGCCAGCTAATGGGTCTTTCAGCCTCATCGTAATTTAATGCATTCCTGAGTCATTCATTTTTCACCATAAACTGAATAAAACTGTTTTGACTGCAGATAACATCTCTGTATCAGGGTTTATTCACATTTTATCTGCTGCTACTATAAAGGACACTGTCAAATGCATTAAGCCTTAAACTTCGAACACCCCTCAGACTTTGACTCTGAAACCCCTCTTCCCCTTTTGTTCCTTTCATTTTTGCTTATTTTCAGGAGTGTTTAGGTTTGCTTAGATATTAGGTATAATACTGTGTGATTGTAGCCAAGAAAGGTACCATTGTATTTTAACCCGTGATCTTTTGTGTTTATTTTAAACAGTGAACCATCACTCAGGCTGGATTCACTCTTCTTTCAGTAGCATCCGAATTAAACACATTTATTTGGTTGGTGGTTAATAACGTTGCTGATAGCCATAGCATAAATTACTAAATTAGTGAAAGAAAACTGAATTTTTAACAACTGGATTAAAGAGTCCAATCTTTTAAGAAAAGGGCTAAAACCCTCATCAGTAAGCAAATTACAGTTATAATCATTCAACTGATAATAAACGACTAGTTTTACCCTTGAATTTGAATGACCTATTAATTAATTATAACTTCCAGTTCTAGTTATAAATATGTTCATAATCTTCTGGTAAACTCACAACACCTCAATCACTAAATAGAGCGGGGACTATGTAGTGGACTTTAAGGGAAACTCAGTTCACTGACCATTCGAACAGATGATCACTGCTTTTTGCTCTGTTGGTCACTCAACTCCTCCTCCACTTTGCCTGCACCATCTTTGTTATTAGTCACGCCCACTGTGACAGCAAATCCCATAATGCTTTGTGAGGAGAGCTCTCTGCAAAAGGCATTTCAGGATATATTTGCCTCTTCTGAGGCCTTTCTTTTCTCCTTATACACTTTGTAGACACTTTTTCTCTTAGGACCCTCGGCTATTTTCAAAGAACCGTGTTGAGAAAGGTGAGCTTCCTGTCTCAAGCCATAGCTCCCCACACATATACGCCTGAAAGTGTGAGTGCACACAAAAAGATAGCTAACGGGACAAGCACGTAGGACAGCCTTACGTAAACATATCACCAGAATGAATGACAATTTTGGGGACCACCTCTATAGATGATCCACCTGGAAATAATCGCCCTCTCTACCTTTAAATAAATGACTTCTATTGGCCAAAGATGTGAAAATGGCCTTAACAGATTGTAACATGTTCACTAATTGCACATGCAGGTTTTTGCTTGCAAAATGGCTAAAATAAGAAGGGATTCTTAAAAAGTTAACAAACAATTGCAGTTATTTGCTGACTCAACATAATATGCAGATTATTGATATATATTTATTAGTTTTATTTTTAAAGCAGTGAATACAGTGCATCAAAAGGGTAATTCCATTGCATTCCAGATACCATCAAACTATATGCACAAGCTCTTGCCAAATTATTGATGTTTATATTTACTTTTATTAAAAAGAAAAAGTCAAAGGTACAGCCACCCAAGAGCTTTTTAGAGCTTATTGTTCACTCTCGGGAAAAACCTTGTCGATTTACAAATTATTTGCTGGAGTTTAATGAATTATAATTTTATTTCTATTTGACATGTTTTCTGGTATTTAGATAATGTTTTCTTGGCTTTTGTATGAATATAAATCCCTGTAGTTGCAGATTTGATAATATCTAAAACATTGTACTGGATTAAAATAGCAAAGGTGAAAGAATGTTTGTTGACCATTTACTGCTGCCATGATTTATATTTTGAAAGCATAATTAGTTTAAAAACTATATCATGATATTCATGCAACAGTTTTTCGTAAGATATGGAAGGAAAATAATGTGGCCATGTCTTGGAGCAAGTAGGCAGAAATCAGTTTTTATTAAATTGTAGTATTCTGTAATTGGGTACAATAAAGAAAAGAAAATCCACACACCAAAAAAAAAAAAACACATTCAAAGACATTTTCTAGGGTAGAACTTTTGTTTTTACTTGCCTGGCAAAAATAAATCAGAAACTAAAAACTACTGTAATGCTGGGCTTGTTAATTGAGCGTTCTATTTGTTGTTGACTATATATGTGAAATGCCAACAAATTGTTAATAATATCATTGTTTCCTTTTATACTGATTGTATTGCTTTTCATTGAAAGCTCTGAATTGTAAACATCTAAGATTTCTTTGGATTATTTGTGATAAAAGATATTTGCTGTCTCTATGAAGTAAATGATAAACTCAAATTAATTAATAGAACACCTCTAAGATCATCATCAAGTGCTCAACCTACATTATTCTAAACACAAGCAGATAAAGGAACATAGAAAATAGAAAAAGTAAAATTTTTACTAGCATTATAAATTTCTTTGAACCCTTCTATGGAATGCTCCTTTTATATATTTTTCATAATATTTCTTAGTTACCTATAACAAATAGTAATAGAACCTATCAAAAGGCTGCCTAACTATCCAGGATATGTTGTCACCATTTATTGTAATGTAGTGAATTGGGACTTACTTAACCATACCTTTGTTATGCAATATGGTCCCCTTACATTAACACTTTAAATCATTCACAACAGTCTGGAATCGCCCATCTTGTTAAAAACAATATTGTAAAGCTATCCTGGGATAAGTTAAGTGTTAAATTCATTGATGCTGTGGTCATGTCTATGTCAGTGGATATCTTTCACTAAAGGTTTCCACAATAAAAACTAATTATTTCTTGCACTCTACTTTCTGTCACTACCTGCCTTAGCTCTGGCCTTCTCTATCTCTCTGCCTATCTTTTGCTGAGGTACTACAATTCCTCTTTAAAAAAGTGACAGCAACTTTGGCTGCAGGTCCTAAAAATACCTTCCCCCTGACTGTGTTCTGTAAGCTTACTCTCTGGTTCATCTTTTGTCATTCTTATCTCACTTTGGGTGAGCTATGTCAAACTAACCTGGCTGTGAGATAACCCTAATACTGCACTTAGAGTGCATACATGCCTTCCCAGAGTCATACATTGAAGTTATATTTGATAAAACCTTAATCTGTCTGCTCTATTCAGTTCTTTTTATTTCCCGATGTGTGAAAAATTTTCCCCTTATATTTGTAAATCTCTACAGCAAGTTTAACTCTGATATTTCAACAGAATCATTAATATCTTCATTTTAAACTGAGGAACCCAAAACTGTAGAAGCTTGAAAATGGAGACAATTTCCCCTTAAACTAATGTCATTTAGAAGGTATACCTGTCTGGATATGCTCTAAGGTTTTACGACACATGTAATTTCCTGCATCGACAAATAGCATTGATTTGAGTTGCATTGAAGTCACCACTCAATTGCACTTCTTTCAGAAGGCAATCAGGCATCTCTGGCACTATTGATTTAAAAGGCGTCCAGATTTGGAGGAGAAAAGAAGAATCAAGGCTTTGCCTTTAAATCTACTTTGATAATTCTTATGTTTTTGTTCAACAGATCTGTAGACTTTTTGCACAATATACTATGAATATGTGCAGCCTCTTGCATTATAATGCTAGATAAGATAAGTTAAGCATTTAAGTATAGAATTTGTTTGATTTTGTTTTATTTTAGATGCCACTGATCTTTACATTTTTCTCGGGGTCAGTATCTTTAAATAGGCTTGTCATTACTGTAAGCGGTCAGATTAAGTAAAAGCGTTTAATACATGAGCACAAAAAAATGAAAATAATTTAAGATAAGTTATTTTGAAAGGTAAGACCCTTTTGGCTAATCTTAAACACCAGAAAAAGACAGATTTTGTGGTTTAGGTATGTTAGTAGTGGTAGTGGTTGTTTATCCATTGTGTGGGGAAATAAGAGTGAGGGGGTTGTTCTTCATTGGGCTCCCTAATGAGCCGTTGTAATCAATGCCAGTGGAGATGGCTTTGATGGATGCCTTTGTGAAAACATTGTGCCTTGATGACCTCTGTCTAAAGAAACCACAATGCAGAGACTTCAGACAGAAAAAGTGACCTTCAGCAGGTTGTTGCCAACAGAGTTTTCGTATGTTTTCCTATAAATATTTACTTTGTATACTGAAGCTTATCTTTAAGCTAATCATATGCTTATAAGGAATTCAGATATGTAATTTTTAAACAGACATTCATCAGTCTTGTTAAATGATGCTATTTATAAAGGGAAAAATTTGGGCATGCTTCTAAATCAATTATTTTTTTCTCACGTCATCTACTGCAAGGACATCCTAAAATAAAAGGCATAACTTATACTTAACAAAATAGTTGAATAACAGATAAATAATTAAACTGCTCTCACATTTTTTTCTTTTTATCTTAACATGTCTTTATGTTAGCATTCCATAAACAGGGTCCATGAAGGGTAGGTCTACATCAGAGGATTTTTGTACTGTTTTTAAAATTTCCTATGTAGTACAATGCATATGCAGTTGTCTAAGATAAAAAAAGATAATTATTGCCCATTTTTATATTGTGTTCATGTTTAAATATACAGTGTCTGTTCACCTTGCTCTGAAGAGGAAGAATTAATCTTTAGATTTTTTGACTGGCATTTCCACCTTCCTTGACCTAGTCAACTCCACCCTGGACATCCAAAGCATTCTCGATTATAATTGTAAATGCAGAGTGAAAATATGCAGAATTGCAGTTGGAAACAAAGGCCAAAAAAAAAAAAAATCATTGCCCAACAGCCTTGGTATCCTCAGGCATGAGAGGCAACCAAAGAAGCATTTTATTCAACTTTGTTGAAAGTTCTACACTTGATATATCAGTAGTGGACCTTCCAAAATAAGATACAGTACTGTTTATATTTAGAAAAGTATTAGTTGAACTAAGGTACATACTTTAACATAAGTTGTAAGAAGTACAAAGTTGCATTGGAGAGATGCTATTGATTGTATGTTAATGATTTTGTACCAAATTATCTCAGCTTTGTGAACTTGGACCTATACAGTCATGCTTTTCAAAGTCTCTTGAATGGCCTAAGAGGTTTGTAGGTTGAGTCAAAAAATAATCACATTCATGCTAGAAACATCCAGAATTTTATATGAATTCGATTAGGGCATCATTTTCTAGCTGTTTTTCTAAATGTATGACACTGCGTGTGAAAGTCTCTCCTATGGAACTAAGCAAGATAAATAGATAACTTGGACATTACTGGTTTTTCCCAGAATGTAAAATAAAACATGAACATGATAAGTGGGAAGCAGATACCACTTCCAAGTAAATCTGCCCTTCCAGAATTAAAAGTGGACTTAATCCCTCTGTTCCCAAGTTTACCAATATGAAATGTTCTATTCATTATTACATATACTGTATATATATTTTTTTTTCTAACTGGATAAAGCTGTATGAGTGACGAAAAAAAATATAACAAATAAAAGCACATATAAATAAATAAATAAATAAATAAATATAAAAATAAATACCCACATATATCAATAAATACATTTGTTTTGGTCATGAAAACAGCTAATTCTTTAGGGATTTTTTTCACGTATTTCGCTATTTATGTATTGTTTGTCTATTGTCTCGTTTTGTGTATTTATACATTTATTTATCTAATAAATTATTTATTTCTATATTTCATTTCTATATTTATTTCTACTTTTCCAAATTAATTTATTTCTGTTTTTATTTATTTATTCCCACATTTATATATGAAATTTTAAATTTCCACATTTATTCCTCTTCTTCATTTCTGTCTACTTACTGAAGTGAAGTGGTTCCAACATTTGTCCTCTGCAAGATTGGTTGACTGTGAGAGTCACACAGAAGCACAAGATTCCTACGTGGATGAACACTATAACCCAATCCCACTGGCCAAAAGACCCATTAAAACACGCAACGATCATCTTCTAGTGGCAGTAGGAATGGCTCACTGACTTGCGCTAACCAGGGTCAAACAACTCGGCATGTGATCCAAGTTAAAATCAGCTACAAAAGGCTTGGCTTCAATCAGCATACAGTTGGAACATCAGACTCAGGACCTGATACCATTGAGTGCAATGAATGTACTTCATAACATTGCGCCAGTTTGTCTAATATAAAAAGCAAAAACAACTTTTTGTCATATTTTGAACATGTGACTCTTAATGGGCGCAATAACTGAGACAGTTGGTATAGTTATAAAAGTTTATTGACATAATGTAGATGAACAAGATTATATTTTAGCTGGTCGGGGGTCTTATGAGCTCTGCAGATAGGGAGGATGGTGAAAAAACTGAGCTTTGGGATTGGTGAAAATATGTTTGGATGGTGAACTCACTGAGGTGGTGGCTTGGGCTTGGTCTGGGGGAAGAGGTGCTGTTCAGTGGTCCGGGTTGTTGGTGCAGATCCAGATTCTCTCTCTCTGTGTGGGTTTGTTGGAGGGTGGACAGGCAGGCGAGCGCAAGCAGGAGGGCTAACAGATGGATCCGGGGTTCTTCTCAGCAGTGTTGGGCACGTTACTTTGAAAAAGTAATTAGTTATAGTTACTAGTTACTTCTCCCAAAAAGTAACTGAGTTACTAACTGAGTTACTCCACAATAAAAGTAACTAGTTACTAGTAAAAGTAACTATTGCATTACTTTTGCGTTTCTCGCCCCCGTAACCCTCACCACCCAGCCCCCACCTTCTCGCGGTGTGTTTCCAAAGCCAGCTGAATAGAGCGGACGACAAAGACAAGAACCTGCAGAGAGTTTTGCATTTCTTGTAACTCAACGTAAAGGACATCAGGGGGGAACGCGATGTGAAGTTTTTAACAGGGCATTCAGATCTGGTGAGTATATGAAATTAATAACTGGGGATGTCTAATTCTGAAATCCTGTGTGTTTGGGTTGTTATAGATACTGTAACATCTATCTATCTAGATGTATACTCTGTGTGTGACATAAAATATGGATCTCCATCCCTGCCACAAAGGCCATCAAATAATGTTTAAAATAAAAAATACAGTAGGTTGAAAAGGCAGAGTATCCATCCATCCATCAATCCATCCATCCATCCAGATTTCTCCCTTTCTTCATATAGGCTATCATTTGATCGTTCACGTTCTCCATAGTTCTCCTGTGGCGCGAGCACAGGGCGACTGTTGCGCGCCTTTAGCGAGCATGCATGTTTCCTTTTGCCGCCTGCGCTGTGCGGAGATGCAGAGGAAACCGTTATGTGGTGGGGAAACGCAGCTCGACGTAACACCGGTATTTCCATCAGGAAAACACTGTTTTGCTGCTGGAGTCATCCTCACTCTCCATCTCTCTGTGTGTGCTGTACGTTAACACCCACCAGCTGAAACACCCACCTACCCAACTGACAGACGGACTCTCACTATACATCAGCCATTCTCATCCTCCCCTCTCTCATGAAGGCGCGCACCTCTGGATGACCTAAAAAATAATCTTTAATATCTCTTAAACAAAAGTAGCAAAAGCAATATTTTTTTCTGCACAAATCTGCACTAACGTTGCACTAAACATTCAGTCTATTTGCAGAGTTTTTTGACGTGGGTGGGGTGTCAGCTTCACGCAGCTGCGCACGAGTCCTATCATGAAAAAAGATTCATTGTGCGACCTGAGTAACGCGCAGTATCGGGGTGTCTGCAATGGTAACTGCGTTATAGTTACAGTGAAAGTAATTAGTTAGATTACTCGTTACTAAAACAAGGTAACGGCGTTAGTAACGCCGTTACTTTCAACGCCGTTAGTCCCATCACTGCTTCTCAGGTATGAGAATGTTTTCAGGAGTCTTTCTGATTCAGATCCCAGGCGTGGATTTCCAGGTCTTTCAGTGGATGGTTTTCTAGAGGGAAACGACAAGGAAGAGGTTAGGATAAGGTCTCACAGAAATTAGGGTTAACAAGGAGCAGGTCTGTACCACGCTGAAGCATAAACGAACTGACGCCCTCCTCCTGGTTTCAGCTCCTTATGAAGGCTGGTAATTAGCTCTGACGGAACGCACCTGCCCGTCCAGCCCTGCAGAGGAGGGAGAGAAAGAAAAAACAGACCTGCACCTAGACCACAGAGCATGACACTTTTCTTACATTCGATAAACACGTCACAGCACTGGTAAGAGTGATTTGGTCAAACAAAAGAGCCAAATCCTGATTGGTAACGGGACGACCCATGTTTGAAAAAAGTGTTGCCAACCTAGCGCTTTTGTCACAAAATGTAGCCACTTTCAGACCCTTCTAGCAAAATCTAACAACTTTTATGTGTTAATAGAGACTTTGGTGAGGTAAAAGCACCGAACACTTTCTCACCAAGCGAGTGGATCCTAAACCCCGCATCCTGCCCTCTCTTTCTCTCAGTATCCTCTGTCGTCATGAAGTGCTGGCTGCCTTCAGAGAGAGAGAAACTTTCCACCTTGAAACCAAATTGCAAAAGAAATTCAATTGTGGAAAGCTGCTACTAATTCTGCCCTAGATTAACCAACACAGTTGTCGCACATAAAATAAAATAAAAAATGTCATAGTTATGGTTCTGTTTAGTTTGGTTTGGGACTTTTTCTGTTCAGCCTGTCACTATTCAGCCACCAGAAGCTATCACAACAGCTCAGTCCGCCTCCAGCCAACACCCCACTATAGATTATCTCCACCTGTTCCCACTAATTAGTACTCAGATCACCTGTTCACCACCTACTTATACCTGCCTCTGTCTACTCATCTCTGTCAGAACGTCTCACTCTCTTCTGCTTAGGCCGACTGTGTCTGTATGCTGGACTTATGCCTGTTTCCTTCAGTACTGGATCCAATGTGTCCTGCCAGCTGAACTCTTCTAGCTGAGGTTGCCTTTCTCTTCATGCTCCATTACTACCCGTTCCTTGGTGAGTCTCAGCTGCCCACTTGTCTGTTCTGGTGGTTCTCCGGTCCACCCTGCCTTTTGGTTCTGTCAACATTTACATCTCCTGGTTATCTGCTCACCCCTGCAAACCAGCACATTCAACCAGGATTCTTCTGCCAAGTCAGTAACTGCCTGCTTCATCTGCCATTATTCACTTCTTCAATAAACTCTTCAAACGTAACTCTGTGTCTGGCTGAATATTGGGTTCACCTACGGGAAACCGTGACAAAAACTGCCTTTCACTCCACAGCCTTATTCTCTTGCTTTCTGCTCCTACTGGCTCCATGTCTTTGCACTAATTTCTTGTTTTTCATAGGTATATATATATATATATATATAGGACTTTTCCCTGCCAAAAACCAACAGCAAACATTTTGTTTTTGAGAGCAGGATTTCCTCTACTTGCACTCAAATATTTCTTTCTGCTCTCAGATCTAATGCTTCTTGGACAGAGATGTTCTCCTCTCAATTACTTCATTCTCCTTGCACACAAACCAGTCTCTGCTCAAGTCAGAGATGCCCTCGAAAAACCGATGGCTCTTAATGCGGCTTTTTTTTGCTCTCTCTCAGACAGCAGGTTGATCGTCACCTAGCAACTTTTGCAGCCAATAGAATGATGGCCTCAGAATGAGTGCATTGTTTTCTTCTACAGAATTTGGCTGTTAAGAAATTACTGATAATAGATTTGCTTTTCAAATGTTTTCTTCTAACTCAGTTGTATGAAATAGTCTTCAGTATCCCAGATCAAATATATGAAATCATAGAAAAAACTGCTCAATATTCTGAACCATTTTAGCCTCGATAAAAGTAGGGTATTTACATAAGACTTGGCGTCGAACCATCTCCATGCCTGAGTTGGGCACAAAATTCCCTCTCCATAGCCTGCTAGTCAGAGCAGACGCAAATTCTGTCTCAAAAAGAAAATTAGCAGATTTTTTTATTGTTGATTTTGGAATCAACCGTAATAAACGTTTAGGTTTTTGTTATTGTTTCCTAATAGTTTGTGTTTTTAGCTTATTTTATTAGAATATATATTGCAAAGTAATTTATTATAAGTAAGCAGTAACAGGCGAACTCACTAGAAAAAAAAAAGGCTGTCACCCTATTGGCTGGAAAGGTTGCTAGGAGACAATCCGACTCCAGTCTGAGAGAGAGCGAAAAAATCCGCAAGCAGAGCAGACGGGTTTGCAAGCATATTTCTTACTCGAGCCGAGAATGGTTTCGAGGGAGGAGGAAGTAAATGAGAGGAGAATATCTGTGAAAGACACATTTGATCTGAGAGCAGAAGAAAAGATTTGATGGATAAGATAATAAATTGAGGCAGAAGTTTGCTTAGAAAGCAGAAGTTTCTAATGTGAGCATTACAAAATTTGAGTCCAAGTAGAGGAGTTCCTGCTCTCAAACTGAAAATGTGTTCTCTTGGTTTTTGTCAGGAAAAATCTTCCATACGCAAATTAATAATGGAGCACTTGTGCAACCAACTGCTATGGACTGTGGAACTAAATGGCTGAATTATGGGCTTATATATTATTTTTACTTGTCTCTGTAAAAGGCTTGTAAAATTCTTAAAATCCCTACAAGTTTTCTCTGTTTCAAGTTTGCTCTTGTGTGATACATTACTCCTGGGTAACCAATCGTACTGCAGACAAATGTTAGAACCACCAACCTTATTAACATACAGAGACAGAAATGAAGAAATAAATAAATGTGTATGTAGAAATACAGAAATAAATATGAGAATAGATAAACGAAATGGAAATAAATTAATGTAGAATAAAATTGATATATAAATAAACTTATAAAGAAAAAAATACATACACAAGAAGGAGATACATAAATGGAGAAATACATGAGAAAACTCCCAAAGACTTTTCTATTCTGCCATTTTCATGACAAAAACATATTTTGGTATTTATTCATTTATGCATGTGTATATGTGTTTTATTTATTTATTCATTAATTTCTGCAATTATGTGTATTTATTTTCTTATTTTTTGTTTCAATATCTCTCCTTGCCACCCCTCATAAAGCTGATGCTAAGTTCATGTAACCATATATGTTCTCATAGCATTGTGGAGATTAGCTTCAGCTTAACCAAGCAAGTTTATTTAGGGCTTTTACCTATTAACAGTTTGATCATCTGTGATCCAAACTGCAACAATCAATCAACCTGCCTGAGACGTAAGATGCAACAGCATTTTCTATCCCAGGGGGGAAACCTGGCTGATTCGGGCTGCTGTTTTGGCTGAGACTCATCTTTCAACAAACCTGTAAGGCAGATATCTGGTAACATAAATAGACAAAGACTAAGGTAGGCTCCTCTGAAAGTGAAAAGACACAATTTTGGCTGAAAGTAGCAGTTCGCTCTGTTGTCATTGTGCTATATTCTGGCCCTCACTGAAGTTCGCTGATATAAGTCAGTCCTGATGTTTAATTCATTGATTTTTAGTTAAAGTTAAAATTGGGAAATACACAAATCTCTACAGATCTGTTTTTCTAGTTTATGGTAAAAATTGTTTCTTTATTCTAAAGATAGATTTTAAAGTCATGCAATTCACAGGCTTCATAATTATAATTGTATATTGCTCAACCCCCACAAGAAATGGTAAACTTTAAGGAATAATATTAAAAGAAATTAATCAGAAACATACTGGGCAATCTGTATTGTGTTAATCATAGATTACCCTTCATTACAGAGTGATCTTTGAAATTTATAGATAAAAAGAAACCCACAGTCACCTTCTCTAATTTAATGAGCATCTATTTTAGGACTTCCACTATACAGATTTTTTTTTTGGTTTTATTTATTTATGATCCAGTATTTATTGTCTTTATTTACCTTAATATGGAACAGTCTACACTTGGTCATGAAGGATTTACATAATGAAACACCTTTTTTTTTACCTTTTTTTATTCTATATCCATGGGGATTTTCGCACATGTGAGCCTAGGTTCTTGCAAGGACTGCAATCCCTGCCTTTGTAATAATGTATGTCAATAAATCATTCCATATGTGACATTGAGGAGAAGTTATTACATTATAGAGGCTGTCATGCTACTCATCTACAATTATGCAATCTTAATGTGAAGCTTACCACAAGTTAATGGACTCAGTGGTGTGCCTAAGCAATTATATCACGGTGAATGATAAATGATATAAAAAAAAAAACTTGAATGGAAAAAGACATGGCAAGAACAGCCTACATAATTTTTATACATAATTAACATTTACAAAAAATGCAAATAGAAAGGTGTTGGTAATGTTTATTTCATATGAGTGCGTGTGTAGCCTATGTTTGAAGTTCCTTATTAATGATATTTTCCTAGTTGCGAGATTCCATATAATATAATACTTTACATTTTAAAGTACCAACTGGGTGCTGCAGAGTTTGTTTTTATTTAACTTATTTTAAATCATCCTTAAGCCCTTAAGGATAAGATCTGTGAACAGCATGTAATAAATAAATTACCCCCCTACCTCTATAACAGATGCTTACTTGCTGTTTCTTTTCATGTTGCCATAGAAAACCCAGAATTTCTGATTTCACATGATTGTATTTCTTTGACCAATTCTGAATATTAAGCGCACCAGAAGTTAACAGAAATTGAAAGAAAGGAAATGAGTCAAACAAAGATAGAGAACAGTTGGAGATATGTTTGGAGGCTCCCTCTATTACAGCAAATGGTTTTAACTGGCAAACAAATTTCCATGGTGTTCTGTGGTGGTTGAGTGGTATAAAGAAACCAGACATCATTAAACATGGAAGTCTGAGACCAGTGCAGCCACAACTTCTGCTTTTAAAGTGGCATATTTTGCACAAGCTTCCATGCCACCCTTGTCGTGGTCACAATGCCACACTGCCCATCAATCTATATACAAAGTAGCAACCTGTGTCATAACCAGCCCTGTGCACAATGTGCTTAACCCACCTTCAAATTCCCATTTATGTCCAAATCATAGAGATGCTTATTCTCATCGAACTAATATTGTCACAGCAACTTGGACTAAAAATATAGCAGGTAGGTTGACAGTCAAAATCAAGGTCAAGTCTATGCATCATTCTAAGTCAGGGTGCGGGGGGCTTGTGGGGTGAGAAGTGGGGTGTGGCCGGAAATGGCTGACGATATGTCTTACTGCAACAACGGCCTTGGTCATATCAGGTAGGTGTAATATAGCTTTTCTTGGTAACTGTAGTGTGTACTCTACAAAACCCATAGAATAAGCTAATAGGAGACCAGTTTTGCATATGTGGCACTATGAAAGAAATAAGTACCCTAAAATAGGAGCCCCACATTTTACTCTGTCTAAGGTCACTTTCTTTTGATAGACTACCGTTAAATTCTGTTGTATTTGGAAAAAGTATAATATGAGTATTGCCAGCAGAGGACGCTTAGTGCCTTGTATACCAGTTGCTGACGCTCTGGCCAACAGAAGAAACTGGACAGTCTTGATGAATCCATAGACATTGGGTGCCTTTGAATTCATGGGATACGTCCTCCGAAGGCCAGATTCGTAGGTTGAATAGTCAGTGCGCTCCACCGAGGTCTGGTCAGATTCTAAGACTCCTCATTTTGCAACCTATAAATGCGTCCTTCTTTTTGGCCGATTTGAAGGACGGGTCGGGCGTATCCTATATATCCTTGTGTATCCCAGGATTCATTGTGAGACCAGGCAAGCCAGCTGCTCTATGATCAGAGGAAAAAGGTACTTGGTGCCGAACAGTGGTGAATATTGGCAGTTCAGTTTAATATAATACAACTATGTGAATAGTTCTGTCTGAAATTAATGAAAATTGTTTTTTTTAATGGTTATTGAGTCAGATATGTGGCGGGTAATGTTTGATTTCTCTAAAGGTTTTAGCTGTCACTGTGTAAACGAGTTTGGGTGTAATTCAAGGACAGATTCTAATACACTCGCCGGCCACTTTATTAGGTACCTCATGCTAGTAACTTTTGGACCCCCTTTTGCCTTCAGAACTGCCTCAGTTCTTCGTGGCATAGATTCAACAAGGTGCTGGAAGCATTCCTCAGGGAGTTTGGTCCATATTGACATGATGGCATCACACAATTGCCGCAGATTTGTCGGCTGCACATCCATGATGCGAATCTCCCGTTCCACCACATCCCAAAGATGCTCTATTGGATTGAGATCTGGTGACTGTGGAGGCCATTTGAGTACAGTGAACTCATTGTCATGTTCAAGAAACCAGTCTGAGATGATTCCAGCTTTATGACATGGTGCATTATCCTGCTGAAAGTAGCCATCAGAAGTTGGGTACATTGTGGTCATAAAGGGATGGACATGGTCAGCAACAATACTCAGGTAGGCTGTGGCATTGCAACGATGCTCAATTGGTACCAAGGGGCCCAAAGAGTGCCAAGAAAATATTCCCCACACCATGACACCACCACCACCAGCCTGAACCGTTGATATAAGGCAGGATGGATCCATGCTTTCATGTTGTAGATGCCAAATTCTGACCCTACCATCCAAATGTCGCAGCAGAAATCGAGACTCATCAGACCAGGCAACATTTTTCCAATCTTCTATTGTCCAATTTCGATGAGCTTGTGCAAATTGTAGCCTCAGTTTCCTGTTCTTAGCTGAAAGGAGTGGCACCCGGTGTGGTCTTCTGCTGCTGTAGCCCATCTGCCTCAAAGTTCGACGTACTGTGCGTTCAGAGATGCTCTTCTGCCCACCTTGGTTGTAACGGGTGGTTATTTGAGTCACTGTTGCCCTTCTATCAGCTTGAACCAGTCTGGCCATTCTCCTCTGACCTCTGGCATCAACAAGGCATTTCCGCCCACAGAACTGCCGCTCACTGGATGTTTTTTCTTTTTTCAGACCATTCTCTGTAAACCTTAGAGATGGTTGTGCGTGAAAATCCCAGTAGATCAGCAGTTTCTGAAATACTCAGACCAGCCCTTCTGGCACCAATAATCATGCCACGTTCAAAGTCACTCAAATCACCTTTCTTCCCCATACTGATGCTCGGTTTGAACTGCAGGAGATTGTCTTGACCATGTCTACAGGCCTAAATGCACTGAGTTGCCGCCATGTCATTGGCTGCTTAGAAATTAAGTGTTAACGAGCAGTTGGACAGGTGTACCTAATAAAGTGGCCGGTTAGTGTATATCTGCAGTGTGGGGACCATAAATCTGATGGGATTTTTTTACTTTTTAATTGCTATTTTGTATAATTGTTTAACTAAGTATTTTTTGTTGTCGAATATAAGAAATTTTGCATATATATCTTTATACATATATTGTTTAGATTTACTTATAATTTTCCACCCCTTTTATAGAATAGAATATAATAAAATCGGGAAATTTTGGTGTTTACAGGACCAAAAAGATTATAGAAAAAAATGGTGACACAAATGTGGACCTTAAAAAAATGTATAAGAATAACATAACGGTGAAAGTTAAAAATTAAACAATAAAATACTGTACTGTAAATTGTTAAAATAATATAAAAAACTGTGCACCTGGAGAATAAAAAACCAATATACAGCTATGGGAACTTTTACATCAATGGTTACTTGAAAATAGCAGCAACATCAGCGATGTGCAAAATAAGCACAGCATGTTATTACCTGACTAAGGTTTATATTGTTACATTTGCTTTTATTTGTTCATGCTCCCGGTGGTTGTCACCTTTATTCCACTCTGTACTCTGATGAATGTAGCCTTTGTTCACTTTACAATAGAAAAAATATATGAATAAACAGTTTTGAAATATTCGGTATTAATTATTTTCCTGCTTTGTGTGTCATATCTTACGGTTGCCAAGTGACGGAGCATGCGGTGGTAAAAGCCGCAGAAGGCTAGACCTGTTTGAATTCACAGCCAAAATTCTTCCGGTCTCCTTAGTTTCACTGACTTCAAAGGACCCAGTCCAGGTAGATTGGGTCCTTGGAAAACGCAGCCCATGAATTTGAACGCACCCTTTATATACATAGCTCTCGGCAGCGAGGGCGACGTGCCTAGAGGGTGGCCATCTTGGCTCGGACCACAGTTCAGACAGCTGCTGTCAGAATGAAAAGGAGGTATCTTAAATCTCATTTTAATGACATGACAGACAAGTCAGAGATAATGAGGCGTTCAATGAGGTGTCTACGTATAGAATTTCTATGGATGAACCAGCTTAGAAAGAATGCATCGTGTAGCTTCAGTAACTTGCTGTATCTTTCTGTTTTGCAGGTAAGTTGGGTGGTAAATGTATAGATTAGAGATAGCGGTAGTCATATAATAAGTTTGTTGTTGTAGAAAGGCGAAAGGCTTAAGAAGGAAATCTCATGTTGAAGGTGTTTTGTGGTAGCTTCATTAAAATCTCAGGTGTTGTGCGTAGCAGTCATGGTGTTGAGTCGCAGACCCCTCTTTTTTAGATTAAAAAGAAGCATAGCTATACATGGATGCTTGTAGCATCAGTAAAGGCATGGCATTATAAATGTCACCTGCACTACATTGAGTGTCATTTAAGGAGGCGCTTGGTTATAATCAAACATCGGAGTTAAATGTGAAGCTAAATTTGGCATCAGGCTAGGGTAATGGAGCTTATGCAGTTCAAGTTATTGTGCTAGCTCAGTTAGTAGCCCAAATTGCCCACACCGCTAATTTTTATTGAAAGCTTTACTAAATTTTCTGTATACAGTATATTTTCTAGTTATCAGAGAATATGTAAAAATCTGTTATTTAATTCCATTAAGGTAGCTTTAATGTTTAACGAGAGCTTTAAATGGGGTCACAATGGGGTCACAACTCATTCAATGATAAATTTAACACAAAGTTTTTGAGATGGACATCACGCTCTTAGTATCAATATGCACCTACTGCTTTATGTTGACCTATTATGGTGTTGCTCTCACTTTGCTGAGATTGCCAAAAGCACACTGCATGCTGTATCCTTCTAGGGATGTGTAATATAGCTTAGAGCTTTAATTTCTGATCTTTTTTTCTTCCGAACTTGATTAAACGATTTTTTTTTCTCCCAAGTTTTATAATAAAATAACAACTGATGTATATTGCTTTCAAAAGTTAGATTTGATATCAATTACACCCTCTGGGAGCTAACTTTAATTTAAAGGGCAAGAAAAAAAAATTAAAAACATGCTTGTAAAATATGCCTCTGACTCTGGTGTTGGTGCCGTGTTATCCCAAAAACTCGACTCAGATCAAAAGATTCACCCCTGTGCATTTTTCTCCCGTAGACTCTCCCCGGCAGAACAGAACTACGACGTTGAGGACCGAGAACTCCCCGCCATCAAACTCGCATTGGAGGAATGGAGACACTGGCTCGAGGGAGCTGAACATCCAGTCTTAGTTTGGACGGATCACAAAAACCTAGCCTACATCCAGTCCGCCAAACAAGCTAACCCTCGTCAGTCAAGGTGGTCTCTGTTTTTCTCCCGATTCAACCTCATTATATCTTACAGACCCGGATCCAAGAACGTCAAACCCGATTCTCTCTCTCGTCTATACTCTGTTGATCACTCCGAGACGCCTGAACCCGTTCTGCCGGCTTCCTGTACTGTTGGAGTGGTTTCCTGGGAGATCTCCGATCTCATAAACTCTGCCCTGGCTTCTGAACCTGACCCAGGTAACGGTCCTCCTAACAGAACCTATGTCCCCTCTTCTGTCAGATCCCGCCTGATCCAATGGATGCACACAGCCAAGTTTTCCGCTCACCCGGGGGTGAGCCGAACTGTCGCCCTGATATCTAGACGTTTCTGGTGGCCGACTATGCACAAGGATGTGAAGGAGTATGTTTTGGCTTGCTCCATATGTGCTAGAAACAAGAGCTAACATCAACCTCCCTCCGGTCTATTGAATCCTCTTCCAGTTCCTACTCATCCCTGGTCTCACATCGCCATCGATTTTGTCACTGGTCTTCCTGTCTCCCGAGGTATGTCTACTATTTTTACAATCGTCGACCGATTTTCGAAAGCATGTCATCTGATTCCCCTCAGGAAACTTCCCACGGCCTTTGAAACCGCCCAGCTTCTAGTGAAGCACGTCTTCCGACTCCATGGTATTCCCCAGGAAATCTTCTCAGATCGTGGACCACAATTCATCTCCCAAGTTTGGAAGGCTTTCTGTGCTGCTTTCAACTGTAAACCGTCTCTAACATCCGGTTATCATCCACAGTCCAACGGTCAGACCGAGAGAATGAATCAACAGCTCGAATCAACTCTTCGCTGTCTGACCTCCAACAACCCCACTGACTGGAGCGAATACCTCACCTGGATAGAATATGCCCACAACTCCCTCAAGTCTGCTTCCACCGGTCAATCACCATTTCAGGTCAGTCTTGGATATCAACCTCCCCTTTTTCCAGCAGACGAGAGAGAGATTTCGGTTCTATCAGTCAATCATCACATCCGCCGCTGTCGTCGAGTCTGGAGGGACACAATCGCTTCTTTGAATCAGTCTTCGGTGACCACCAAGCGATTTGCTGACTCCAGGAGACGTCCTGCCCCAGAGTACGCCATTGGCCAGGAGGTATGGCTTTCCACTCGGGACATCCCCCTCAAGGGAATGTCCCGTAAGTTGTCCCCGAGATTCATAGGTCCGTACAAAGTTGCCCAGGTCATCAATCCTTCCGCCGTACGCCTGCATCTCCCTCCGAGTCTCCGTATACACCCAACGTTCCATGTCTCCCAGATTAAACCTGTTATCACCAGTCCTTTGTGCCCTCCATCCGACTCCCCTCCACCCACCCTGGAAGTCGATGGACATCCTGCCTTCACCGTGTGCCGGATCGTGGACTCCCGTTGGTGAGGTCGCGGATGGCAGTACCTCGTCGACTGGGAGGGCTACGGTCCGGAGGATCGCCAATGGGTTCCTGGCTCTTACATCCTCGATCCGTCCTTGATTGAGGATTATGAGCGCTCCCTCCCGTCGACATCTTCTGGACCGCCAAGAGGCGGTCGTTGAGAGGGGGGTACTGTTGGGATCTAGAGCTGTACCACCTTCCTCCAGCAGAGTGCGCCGTGGGTCCTCCTGAGCTGAGCCTCCAACACACCTGTGGCACATCTCATCATCAGAGGATCCACTCCTATATAAGCTGACTTCAGACCTTGCCTCAACGCCGCAGTGTTGATCTAGTTTGGTTAGCACCCTGAGCCTAGTAAACCTGAGAATCTTTGCTATCTCTCTAGAGATAAGATTCTAAATCTTCCTTGTTTTTGCCTCACAGGAATCCTGTCTCTTCATGAAGCTCTGGATGAGCTTAACCTGTCTAGCCTGCCCTCGTGAGCCAAACCTGAAGACCCTCCTCTGGATTCCATTGCTGCTCTTGGCTAAGAGCTGGAAACCCAAATCAAGATCTGCCCTCAAAGTCAGAAGTAAGACGCTGAAGCAGTTATTGGACTCTGCTGAACAATCAGTCTCTGTATCCCACAGTAACCTCTCTCAAAGAGAAAACCGGTCTCCTTCAAGACTCCAGTGAACCTGTCCCCAGACCAGAACCAGTTCCTGTTGCATTATTCATATGATTGTACTTTAATAAACCTTGTTAAACTTTTCATCAGCCTCCGTTGTGTTCTGCATATTGGGCTTCTCTTTGAGTACCAATCATGACAACAACAAACTAAATGTTTGCAGTTGATGATAGCACAAAATATGCAAGAGTATCAGTTATGAGTAGACATCTAAGAACAAAAAGTGTTGAACTGAAATCAATGGAAACCCATAGCCTCAAAGACATTTAGTAAAAGAAATCCAGGTTTCCCAAAAATATAATCACCATAGAAAAATTTTAAATTAATGGAATTCAAACATTAATTGCCTATCCTTGTGTCCTTTTCCTACTGTACATGGCATTTTGCTTGGAGTATTTAGTACACTGTCCAAAAGAGACATGCTTTCAGTTGTGGTGGCTCTATAAAGTTTTTTGAGCAGCTAAATTGAGGGACTTCTGGGAAAAAATAAAAACTGTTATAGGGTCTTAATCACCTGGTGTGAGGTGTTTTTAGTTGAGGAAAGATCAGGCAAAAAATGCAAATACCTAGAGATTTTATCATACCATATCAGCTTTACTTTAAGAGAACCTTAAACACCAACAAGAATAAAGAGTTGTACAAAAAGTAGAAACATAACATTTAGCAAAAAAAAAAAAAGATAATCAATGTGGCGTGACATAAATACAATAGATCATAGAATCGGCAAAGTCCAACGTCACATTTAATTGACTAGTAATATATATATATATATATATATATATATATATATATATTACTATTCAATTAAATGTGACTTATATATATATATATATATATAATTCAATTCAATTTCAATTCAGTTTTTATTTTTTCATTTATATTTTCATTTATATAGCGCCAAATTCACAACACATGTCATCTCAAGGCACTTTACAGTTCAACCAGATCATACAGTCAAATTGATACAAAGTTTTCTATCTAAGGAAAACCAGTTGATTGCATTGACTCATTGACTCAAATACAATCCCTCACACTAAGCATGCTTGCAGCGACAGTGGAGAGGAAAAACTCCCTTTTAACAGGAAGAAACCTCCAGCAGAACCAGGCTCAGTGTGAGCGGCCATCTGCCGAGGCCGACTGGGGTTCAAGGAGACAGAAGCAGAGATACAAAAAGCAGCTGTAAAAGGCGGCCCCGTCCAGGAAACACACAGCCAGGCAGACGAGCTCCAAGGCAGCTCCCATGCCAGAGGATGAAGAGAGCACATCCACCCAGCCACGGCCAGAGAAACAGGACCACACTGGAAAACAGGCCAATCTCCAACATCTACAAACAAGGGTGTTGATGGAAGCAGCACAGCTGATGTTTCTTTCCTGGATGACGTCACAGCCAAACAGGAACAGACGAGGCAAAGCTACTCTGAGGAAAAGCAGAGAGAGCAGAACGTTAGAGATTGAACTAACAGATTCTGCAGAATAGGAGAACAGAGAGAGAATGAAGCAGAAAGATGAAATGGGGGTCCCTATGTCCTCCAAAAGTCTAAGCCTATAGCAGCATAACTTTAAAGACAGCTCAGGATAACCTGAGCCACCCTAACTATAAGCTTTATCAAAAAGGAAAGTTTTAAGCCTAGTCTTAAAAGTAGACAGAGTGTCTGCCTCACGGACTAAAACTGGTAGTTGGTTCCACAGGAGAGGAGCCTGATAACTAAAAGATCTGCCTCCCATTCTACTTTTAGAAATTCTAGGAACCACTAGTAAACCTGCAGATTGAGAGCGAAGTGCTCTGTTAGGAACATAAGGAACAATCAGATCTCTGATATAAGATGGAGCTTGGCCATTTAAGGCTTTATATGTGAGAAGGAGGATTTTAAATTCAATTCTTGATTTAACAGGAAGCCAATGAAGAGAAGCCAGGATAGGAGAGATATGATCTCTCTTTTTAATTTTCATCAGAACTCTGGCTGCAGCATTTTGGATCAGCTGAAGGCTTTTAACTACAGTTTGTGGACTTCCTGATAGTAAAGAATTACAATAGTCCAGCCTTGAAGTAACAAATGCATGGACTAGTTTCTCAGCATCACCCCTGGACAGGAGATTTCTAATTTTTGCAATATTCCTCAGATGAAAGAAGGAAATTCTAGAAACCTCTTTGATCTGGGATTTAAATGGCAGGTCCTGATAAAAAATAACACCAAGATTTTTTACTTTATTATCTGAAATCAGTTTAATCCCATCCAAATGAAGTGACTGGCTAATCAGCTTCTTTTTCAGAGACTTAAAAGTATTTTAAAAGTAGTTTGACCAAAGGGGGGCCTGTCTGATGACCAAGGGGAGATCATTTCACAGCTTAGGAGTTACTACAGCAACATCGGAGCTGCAACTTCAGAGAAGCATTTTACCTGAGGGAATGGGGAGGTCTTAAGGGATATAGAAACTTGGGGGCAAGATATTAAGAGTTTTAAAACCAGATAAAGGATTTTACAATGAATCCTAAATAAGTGCAGACAGGCTAAAATAGGGGAATATGTCAAATTTTCTCGCCTGCTTAAAGACATTCAGCAGCATTCTCTGCCCTCTTAAGAGATACATAAATGTCTGACTGTGTTTTAAAGTGCATTACATTGATCTAACCTAGTGGTTATAAATGTATGAATTACTGTTGAAATGCCCAGCTGGGAAGGAATTGGCTTTGCCTTAGCTAGTTGCCTTAAACGGAAAACTAAAGTAGATTTGACAACAGCTCCACTGTGATATTGTAGCCTTAGTGCAGAATCCAGGTTCAGAATAAAATTAGTAACAAATAGTCTAATATACTGGGCCATGAACTGGTATATATCTGCTGGTTTTCAATGAAGCTTCCAATGATCATTATCTCAGTCTTACTCTTCTTAAACATTTAAAAAGTTCAGAGCCATACAAGCCTTTATGTCTTAAAAACATAAACAGTGACCTGAGAGGTAGATGTAATCTTCTTAATTGGGACATAAATCTTTGTATCTTTGACATAACAATGAAGGGACAGTCCATATTCTATAAAAAATAGAGCCAAAAGGGAGCAGGTACAGCTCCTGTGGTACCTCTGCCCGTCCTAAACGACACAGTGGATAGGGTATGTGTGCCGTTAAGCCCTTAAATAGTGAGTCTGAATCAGTGCAGTTGGCAACAGTGGCCTAATGAGAAGGAAATGAAGATGAAGTTTCCACAGGTGTGCTACATCATTACAAACAGAAAATCACAAGTTAGGAGAAAAAAAAAAAAAAAATGCACAATTATCAATAGGTCTATCAGTTTCCAATGGGTTATTTGTATAAGAATTAAAATATTTGGAATATTTGTATAGGAATAAAAAAAATAAACATAAATATATCTACTGCGCACCCAGGTCCCCAAGATGTAAGGACTTCATATATAGTACAGCATACAGTTAGAGCTGTAGCTGAGAACAGCAATTAAAAACATTCACCTGGAAGATCTATTTTATTGGCCAAACAGAATTTCCTGACATGTCTTCTCCCACATTCAGCAATCAGGTCAAACAACCAAGTAGCTTGTGATCATCTGTCACTACCTTGCAACACATGGTTAGTGGTGGCTTTGCCTAATTTGGCATAAGGCATTTTAATTCTAGAGAAAAAAGTGGTCAGAAACAAAATGTCAGAGAAAAAAAAACAATGTCAGAAACCCTTGTCTCAACTTTAGGTCATGGATCTTGCTATAGGACCCAAAATACACAACAAAAAACCCAGAAGAATGGCTATGTGTGGACACTTCTGAATTTGCTATGAGTCCTGACCTAATCCCAATTGAGCATATTTGGAAGGAGCTGAGACATGCCATCTGGAAAAAGCACCCTTCAGACCTGAGACAACTGGAGCAGTTTTCTCATGAGGAGTGGGCCAAAATAACTGAGTTGCAGAGGTCTCATTGGCAGTTAAATGAATCTTTTCATTTCAGAGATTGCCTCAGAAAGTCAGAAATTCCATTAATATTAGTCGTTATTGCCCTTGCTGAAAAACTACCACACAAAGCACAAGTTCAAACAAGCACAGCTTAATGATGGAGATAACTGTTTACAGTAAAGTACCTTGAAAACATCCATGGCAAATTAAAATAGTATCAATTCTGTAATACAAGTTCATTAAAAATGCTAGCCTCAACTAGTCCTCTTATCCACAATTCCATTATGACTAGAAAACTAAGCCTTCATCAGAAAAGAAGTAATTTATGATAAGTGTTTTATTTGCCAGTAATCCAGCAATAATCAAACTGATCTAGCAACCAGGAAGATCGTCATAAAAGCAGTTGGTTTTGGAGATTTATCCCTACTTCTACAACAATCAGCAGAGCTGGCACCATCGGGCTGAAAAACTTAGACTTAGATAGATTTTATTTGTCATTTTGAGTACACTAGTGTAAAATAAAAAGAAATTTTATTTGGAAACAGCTCACTGGACAATTTCATCTTTTAAAATCTAAAAAATAAAACCGTCTTAGCTGCTGACAACAGGTACCAGACAAGCATTAACGAAGTCCATTGAATGGAACTGGAAAAAGAGAAGAATCACTGACCCATGCTCCTTTGTCTAAACAGGGGAACAATAGCTCATTTGGAATACCTGAAATCAGTAAGGACACTACGACACTGCAGAAGTACAGGCAGTAGGCAAGGAATTAGGATCAGAGAGCAATATGCTTGATGCAGTTAGCATAGGGTCGTCTTGATGACCTCTTGGCTATACAGAGGGCCACAATCCTTTGCATGACAGGACTTATAGGCACAGGCCATGTCATGGATTTAAACAAAAAGACATTATTTATAAAATCAAAATTCCAGCAGCAGCAAAATATATGGATAAGATTACAATAATTTACAATAAATAGGCAGATTGGTTCGGCGTCTGCTGTGAAGCGGGCCCTGTACCGGTCTGTTGTGGTGAAGAGAGAGCTGAGCCAAAAAGCAAAGCTCTCGATTTACCCGTCGATCTACATTCCTACCCTCATCTATGGTAATGAGCTTTGGGTGATGACCGTAAGAACGACATCCCGGATACAAGCAGCTGAAATGAGTTTTCTCCGTAGTGTGTCTGGGCTCTCCCTTAGAGATAGGTTGAGAAGCTCAACCATCCGGGGAGGACTCAGAGTAGACCCGCTGCTCCTCAACATCGAGAGGAGCCAGTTGAGGTGGCTTGGGCATCTGATCAGGATGCCTCCTGGACGTCTCCCTGGTGAGGTGTTCCAGGTACGTCCAACCGGGAGGAGGCCCAGGGGGTGACCCAGGACACGCTGGAGGGACTATGTTTCTCGGCTGGCCTGGGAGCGCCTTGGGGTTCCCCTGGAGGAGCTGGCCCAAGTGACTGGGTAGAGGGACGTCTGGGCCTCCCTACTGAAGCTGCTACCCCTACGACCCGACCCTGGATAAGCGGAAGAAGATAGATGGATGGGTGGACAGAAAAAAAATACAGTACGAGGTAGTATTTGTTTAGTTAATAATTTTGCACTGCAACAGACTGCAAAAATACTACAGAGACTGATCATTTAATGAACTGAACTGCTGCTGCTGTTATTACCCATTACCCTCTGTCGTCCTGTTAGCCCCCCCAGAGAGGAGTTGCACAGTCTGATGGCATCTACGAAAAATATGTTTTTCAGTCTGTGGGTCTTGCACTTGGAAATAAGCAAGGGTCTACCGGTCACTGAGGACGGTGTGCTGAGGGTGACTGGCATCATTTATTTTGCTCAGTAGTTTGTCCAAAGTCCTACTTTTTGCCACTGGCTGAGGAAAATAAAACGGGTATCCATTTATTCTATGCAATAATATTTAGTTACTTAAACACTTCCTGTCTTAAAAAGAACATGGAAAATTGGTTCGACGCAATGATTGTTGAAAGAAAAAAATGCATCTGTTGGATGTAAACATGTCTTTAAAACTACTGTTTCATGAACTTGAAGATTGTAATACATCATATAGACACCATATTATATGAAATGTTTTCCTTTTACTAGATTTAAACTAAATGACTCAATTTAGGACATCAGGTATCTTAGATCTGAAAATGAGGCATGTCATTTATTTAACAACCACAATTGCTTTTCTTATTGTACTGAGAGACAGAAGAGAGTTAATGTTAAAGATGTTTAAGTAATTTATCAAAATGAAGGCAAAGAGAAAATACATTCTCTCAAAATACCCTGTTTATCAGCTTGTACAAAATGCACTATTGGCTCACATGGCTTGTGTGCCAATAGTGCACACAAGCCTTGCTTTTTAATAATATCAAATGTAATACATACTGTTCTAATGTCTTTCTTCAAATTTATGGTATTTTATAAAAGTGACATGTCTGTCGTGTTCCAAAGAACTTGGATACAACAATAACACCTAATCTATGCTGAGGCATAATAGAGCCCTGCACAGAAACAAGGGGACCAACCAAGGTGGACCAAGCTCAGGTAAGCCATTTTAGGATGCAATGATAAGACAGTATACCAACATAAACTGATATGGTACATTTGTATTACACAACATTAACTCACACTGTAGATAATCTATCTGATTACTGGATCAGGAAAAAAGGGAGATGTGGATGGGGCCTTGGTCAATATGATGATTGATAAATTCCCAGGCTTTCACTATTGTGGAGGACAAAGGGCACAGAAAACTTGTTAAAGCTTTGAACCCAACCTATGCTCTCCCCACAAGACAGATGCGTATGTGAGCACATGTATTTTTCTCGTGGACCTCTATAAACACTGATGCATATCTATCTGTGACATGTCATTTATAGAAGCAGGCACCTCATTGCAGTCTGTTGTTTTAGGGGTGCAGTACTTCCCTGAGGCACATACTGCTTTGTATTTGGCACAAGTAAAAGCAGAACTTTGGGCACAGTGGGGCATTGCAAACAAAGCATTGAATGAGTAATCAAAGTATCACAAATATCATTGATTAATTCCTTCAATGCTTCAGACACTAAAGCCAGAGTGATATAATAATTACACTGCGCCTTTTACATTTATTGTCAACTAGACGGCACAATAGAACAAATGAATCACCTTGAAGCTTTGGCACATGAGCAAAGCATTGGATGGAATGCCTCATTTTGCCGTCACTACTTAAAAAGTTTCTCAGGAGCTTGAACCTTGGGAACATTAGTCCTAAGAGAAGCAAGGGAGATAACTGGTTAAAGAGGTTTCTAGGGAAGCTAGCTCAGGAGGGCTAGGAGTTATCATAAATGTTAACACTGGCACCGGAGAGCTGGCAGCAGGCTCCACTGCTTGTTGAGGAACAGGTGAAACCAATCAACCTGATACTCAGGGGGGAAGTGCTTGAGGAGGATCTCTGGAGAAGAAGCTGAAAACTGGTTGAATGAAGGAGGAAACTGTAAGACCCCAACACATAAAAAATCCTCATCCATAAAACCATTTGCATACACAAAACCAAGCAATTTTCCTTTACAGATAACAGCTGTGCCTCAGAGCTTGCATCCAAGGCTCTACCTCACGTTTGGCCCACTACACGCCCACATTCAACCATAAAAGGTCAATGCAAAGCATTCATGAATGTCGTTGGGTATTTAAATGAGCCAGCTGATCAATATTATCTAATCGTTACCAATGGCAACCACAACCAAGAGATATTTAAAATATCCAGTTTAACTGAGGTGTTGTGAGTGAGGTGGAAAGTCAGATAAATGTATTTGGTACCAATGTTAGTAAAAGAAAGTATTATTATGACACCTTCATAGTCTGATGTAGACTTATCATATTAACAAGGACATCCAACATATACACAGAAAAAAAAATATTTCACTGAGGTTTAATAGATGGAAGAATGTTCAAGTTTTAAGGTACTTTTTTTTTTTTTTTTTTTCCCCCCTCTAATCGAGGCTGCTCAGTGGCACATTTGGTACCACTGTTGCCTTGTAGCAAGAAGGTTGCGGGTTTGATTCCCCGCCACAGTCTTTCTGCATGGAGTTTGCATGTTCTCGCTGAGCAAGCTTGGGTTTTCTCCGGGTACTCTGGCTTCCTCTCACAGTCCAAAGGCTTCTCTAAATTCTCCTTAGGTGTGAATGTGTGTGTGAGTGGTTGTCTGTCCTGTTTTTCTCTGTGTTGCCCTGCGATGGACTGGTAACCTGTCCAGGGTGTACCCCACCTCTTGCCCATAGACAGCTGGATATAGGCACCAGCACCCCTCACGACCACACTTGGACCTATGTATTTTACACTCTATATGTATGACAGATTGATTATTCGTGTTTATTTGTGTTCATAACAGTGCACCCAGCAACCCTTTCCTTTTTCCTACATCGGATTTATGCACACTGTCCTCCTCCTGTTCATTATAAGCGAACAGAGATGATGATGTCTGGGGTCCAAGAGCAATACACTATGTAGTCTGATTGACTGATAACCAGGGCTATTGTTCTGGGTTAAGAAAAACTAATAATTACCAAAATCTCTTCGATTTATTCCACCATTGTACAATTATGCATGGGGGTTTGGCAGTAACTAAATGTAGCAATTCATGTAAATCCGTTTCACACTTTATTACATTTATATATTGCTCTTTGGTACATTTAGCTCTGTTAATAGTTGCAAACCATTCCATTGTTTTAAAACCTTTCCACTGTGGCCTTGGCGTTATGTGTAGGGTCGTTTTCCTGCTAAAATCCCAGTCTTGAGTCTTTCATTAGATTTTCTTTAAAAAATACCCTATGTTTGGCTCTATCCTTCTTCCAATTAACTTTATCTTCACTGTCCCTGCTGAAGAGAAGCACCCCATTTGACAGTGGGGATGGTTTGGTCGGAGTTATGCGCAGTGTTATTTCACCACCACACAGCATTTTGTATTTTTTCAAAAAGGTTTACTTTTGCTCTTGTTTGACATAAGCAACTTCTTCAAGATATTTGCTTTGTCACACACATGGCTTCTGGCAAATAGGACTTCTTTAGGTTTTCATTTAACAATTGCTTTCTTCTAACCATTCTTCCATAAAGACCATATTTGTGCTGTGCAGAACTAAAAGTTATCCTGTGAACAGATTCCTCCACTTGAACTGTGGCTCTCTGCCGTTTTTTTCTAGAGTCACTATAGTCCTATTGGCTGCATCTTCGATCAGCGCTCTCCTTGTTTAGCCTGCATGTTTAGGTGGATGGTCTTGTCTTGATAGGTTTATAGTTATGCCATACACTCTCCATTTCCACATAATGGATTGAACCATGCTTGAATAGATGTTCAAAATCTGGTAAATCCTTTTATAGTCTAAAACTGCTTTAAACTTCTTTGCAGCTTTATGTCTAAACTTTTTGGTGTGATCCTTGAACATACTGATGCTGTTTTCTCCCCAGTCTCCTCTTAACCAACCTCTGAGGCTTTATCATCCACCTCATTCTGGGAAATTCTTGCCTATTTTGCATACCTAAATGGAAAAGCAAATAACTTAGGAACTGTAAGCATGTGCAATACATTATTTGAAAGCTAACACCCTCTAGTATCTGAATATATAAATTCGATGTTTTTTGAACAGCAGTAATAAAGACATGCTTGAGAAAAGGCAGGTCTCATTGTATAACATTTATTCTACATCATGTGAACCACAAAAGCAGAAAGTTTCTGACTCTAGATATAACAGTTCCATAGCCGTGGGGCTTTAAACTTTTGGGGTCACCAACATCTCCAAATCTCTCCAAATGTGCCAGATTGTGCCAAATCGGTTGTCCCTGACTCAAATCGAGTCATACAAAGATGCAGACACTTTTGTCTTGTTGGTAAGAAGATGATGTAAAGAAACATACCATACATTGCAGACAATTTTTTGAGGAAAGAAATCTTATTAGCAAGATGCTAAGCAGTAGCTACAATTAGTTAACTTTTCTGATGTCAAAAAATGGACGTTATGTGGTGATTTCCTCATCATGGAATTTTTTTTTCTATGAATATTCTAGATTACTGTGGACCCTTATGGACAAATGGAGTTTAAAAAATTGAAGATTGGGTTTATAAAACGGCTTCTAGATGCCTTCAAAGGTATGTGGTTGTGGCAGCTTTGTCATGTTTTGTCATCATGCTGCTATATCTGTGTTAATTGTACTTAAGTTCTCACTGTGTCGAAAAATTACATTGGTGATTGAAATGTGGAGAATCTAAGCTTTCCAATGATGTCTAACATGTCTATATTGGTAAAAATTTTACAATTGTAATTTTTATATATCCTGAGTTTTTAGTTGTAAACGCTTCAAAAACAGTTGCCAGTGATCGGGTGGGTTTGGTGAGGTTAATTGTATTTGTGCTGAGGCAAGATTACACACAGGTGGACTCAATTTAGTCGTTAGCAATCATCAGGCAACTTCTGATGGCAAGTGGTTGCTGCTAGGATAATTTTTATTATTCATGTAGACTATGTGCTTAATAAACCCTAATTCTACAGTCCTATTATGTGTTAAGGCTAATGTTTTCCCAAGCAGTAAGTCTAATAGAACAGTTCTTCTGTTCTGTTCTTCATTATGTACATAGCAAAGATTTAGGAATAAAATGAGAGCACAGACATTTTGTATACTTCTTAACAGCGCTATGTGCATTCAGCAGATCATTGGATGAGTCATATAACGCAAAGACTCAATAGTTAGCTAAAGGATCATCAGAAGCAAATGGGTGTTCTTCAAACTGCAAACGCAAATTTTCTATGCAATGCTACAATGTCGGATTCAGAAAAATGTTGAAATGTCGGAAAAGTCGGACACAGGCGAGAGCGTATCGGGTGATGGAGACGGAGACCAACAAGACCTCCCTCATCCTTGGCCCTATCTCAAAGAATTTATTCGAAATAGTCGTAAAATTGAGCATTACATTCATATAGTGACATCTGGCTGTTATTTTAAAGGTTGTTTTATACATTTATTCTTTAAGTTGTTTTTGGAGCACATACTTTTACACTTTTACTTGAGTAAAATGGTCAGGTTGACACTTCAACTTTTACCAGAGTGTTTTTAAACTGCAGTATCTATACTTCTACTTAAGTAACAAATGTGTGTACTTTTGACACCACTGGCATTCAGAATGGCCTTTATCTTGTTTTGCCTCATAAATAATTTTGATATGGCTTGGGCAATTGATGCCTCCTTAGATTACAAACATGTATGATGTGACGATGTAGCAAGTGTATAGAAGTGTATAGTGTGTGTATAGAATTCTTCTTTAACTAGAATTCTGGACTGACTTTCTGAAGAAAGGAGCCCAATGGTAAGCACTGCCATCTGTAACGCGAGTCATTTCTCTGGTCTGAGTAAGATTACAATTTCTATCAAAGTCTGTTGCCATGTCTCCAAATTATTTAATACATGTGCATTACAAAGTGTTGTTTTAAGTGTTTGCTCTGAGCGATCTTTTCTAAAAAAAGATCTCGGGAGAGAAAGGTTAAAGATGTAAACACAGCTTTGCTTTACATTACAAATAGAGAAAGGGGTGCTGAATACTTTTGTGCACAGCATCTTTCAGTTTTTATTTGTTAACATTCCATAAATTATTTTTACTACATAATTGTAAACCACTTTGTGCTGGTCTTTCACATAAGTTTCAGGTACAATATATATGTTTGTAGTTGTAATGTGACAAACTATTCAAGGGGTATGATTACTGTTGTAAGCCACTGTACATTAGTCTTACCATGGAGAGTCTTTGGCAGCTTAAAAGTGAAAATTCCAGCTAAAAGGATAAAGAGCTATATTAAGCCCCACTTAACAGATTTTTAATTTTTTCACATTAGATGTGAAACATTTTTGAAATGTCTGACATCCATCTGAAAACAAAGCTACTGTACAGTAGGTTAGCTTTAGCAAGTCATAAAGGACAAATGAGTGTATGTGGTGAAATTTGGTGATATTATTTAATTTATGCTCAGAAAATGTTGGATTGATAAATGAACTGTCAATTCTTTGTTAAAAAAAGTAATACGCAATTGTAAAAGTTGTGTTTCCCCTCACTGTGTTTTGTTTTTTAGATATTTACAGTGGAATTGAAGTATCAACTTGACCTCTTTACTCAAGTAAAAGTGAAAAAGTATATATAAAATATAAAAGTATAAAGTAACCTTTAAAAAACAGCCAGGTGCAACTATATGAATTTAAAGCTCAATTTTTCGACTATTTAAAAAAATTGTTTGAGATAAGGCCAAGGATAAGGGAGTTCTTGTCGGTCTCCATCTCCCGTTATGCTCTCCCTTGTGTCTGACCTTTCAGACATTTCAACATCTTTTTCTGAATCTGACATTGTAGCATGGCATAGACAATTCATATTTGCAGTTTGAAGAACACCTGCTTGCTTCGGATAATTTCCTTTGGAGTCAGCACAAATTTGACAAACAGCTAACCGATGAGTATTTGCGTTATATGACTCATCCAATAACACTAGCTTTCACTAGATGTGGATGGCGCCAATGATCTGCATTGGATGGCGCACATGACGTGAAATAAATATTTATAAACATTAAACCGAAGCTAAGAGTAACATGTAAACTTTGTTTTAAAAATGTAAGGAATAGAAAGTATAGATACTTGTGTGAAAATGTAATGAGTAGAAGTAAGAAGTAGGAGGAAAAATAAGTAATGGAGTAAAGTAAAGATACCTAAAAAGTGCACTTAAGTACAATAACAAAGTATTTGTACTTTGTTATTTGACACCTGTGATTTATATTAACCATCAAACTGAGCTAATTGCAATTGCAAAAATTTATTTGCTATATAGAAACACTGCATAAAAAAAAAAAACATGTATGTGCCTTTAAAAAAAAAAAGTTTTAATACTTCAATGGGGTGGTAAAAGTATTGTATTTGGGAAAGCTGCAGTGGTAATCACATGAGCCATGCCATCTGCAATTGGACATAAACACCTTGTAAAAAAGACAAAAGAAGAACTCTAGAAGCAGTTGGATTATGATGGCATGGCATGTTTGGATTCAAGAGGAGACTTACTATTTTCATATATTTAGTTCACGATGATGATTGCGATGAGCACTAGAGCCTTGTCTAACATAAAGATATATCTTGTGCGTGTACATCTTCCACTGCCATGTTGTTTTCATTTTCAAAATTGCATTTTCGATATTACCAGAATATCATCATAGTTTTGTACATATTTGTAATGGAAACACAACTAGTGAGGACTCTGAGGTTGTGAGCATTTAAGTCTTATTTAATCATTTTTAATGGCATTTGATAAACCTTATTGAAGCCTAAGCCTAAAAGAAGCCTAAAAAGCCAAATAAGTCTAAATATATGCCAGCTAAATTCGACATGCATATTAACTTTTTGTTTGTGTTAGTTACTGAATTTGAATGTAAAATGGATGGTTTTTCCAAATTGAGTTTCACAGCTCTTCGAGCTGTGAGAAGTAAATCAGTGTTTAGGTGTTTAAGTTAAAAACCACAATCATAAATTTTCTTTTGCATGATATAATTGTCAAAATTGCATAAATATTTTTTAAATATAGTTATTGCTAGTTTAGTGACAGCTGTCATTGAGTAACCCACACCTCCAGCTAAGCATCTTGCACACAATGCAAAAAGAGAACCAAAGATTACACAATTATTTTTCTATGGTTACTTTAATTTCCTCTAAGCACAAGCAGACTCAAGTGGGTTTTTTTTACTGGTTTATTTGAAGTCTTTTGGAATCTCCAAATCCATTGTGAAAACTAAATAAAGTTAGCAAAACCCAAACATCTATGAGGCAAACAATAACCTGCAAAGCACAAGAAATAATTACAAAGCAAACAAATAAATAAAAAACCTTGTTGGCTGCATGCTGTGAGAAAAAGGGAATTATCAAGTCTTTAAGATATTCCAACACATTAGCCTTAACTTTAGCAAATCTTTAACTTCAGCATCTCTGCTTCTCATGCCAGAGCTCTCCACAAGGCTCCTTGATTTCAAAATAAAAGTGCAGCTCTCTAAACTTCAAAACAAAAGCCACTTGACTCTATTCTAAATAATACCATATAAAACAAATACAAGTTACATAAATTCAAATAAGAAAAGAACCCTTGAAAAGAATAACAAATTATAGACTTATAATATTTGAACATACAGTATGTATAAAACAGTATAAACAACAATTGAAGTTACATTTATCTAGCTTAAATAATGTTGATGCTTTGCTTGTATTGAACTCTACTGAAAATGCAATGAAAGGCGAAATGTCATGTTCTTTTTTTTTATTCTTATCTTCAGATGTTTTTCCAAGATAGTATATCAAACTACAACAAGCCTACAAAGCCCAAATACTGAAAAGTAGATTATCATAATACCAGAGACCTGTGCACTGTTGGTGTGCATGGCAGAGCATCTTGGTATCATTTTTAATTGCACACATTCCTTAACATCCCATGTGAAGGAATATTGTCTCTGCTTTTCTCTTACTACACTACCATCCTTGTCGACAGTATTGTGACACTGCAGATTGATTGTTGTAACTGCCTGTTTCAAACCTCAGCTGCCAATGTCATCACCCTAACTCCCTTCTACATCCTCCTGGCAGTGCCTGCACTTCCCCTGGTTAAATGTCGTATCATCTTCAGAATCCTTTTCACCTTTAAAGTCATCCACAATCTTGCCCCCTCAATCTGACCTTCCACATATCTTCATCCCCACATGCTCCTTCAGATCAGCCTGCTCTCTGCTCTGTACTCTCGGCCTTACCCTCAGGTATCCAAGAACCTCAGCCAAAGTACTTCTTAACTCTGGAACCCACTGTCCTCTGAGACATTATCTCTTTCTTACTATTTAAAAGTGACCAACTGTGTATCTTACTCTGATTGTATTTAAACTTTTATTTTAATGTGAAATATTTTTGTACATTGGTTTTTAGCTTTAAAGTTACCCTGAGTCCTGAAAGATGCTTATACATAAAATTTTGTAATTATAATACGTCTCTCTCTGTTTGCCTATTCTTTGCAGCATGTGACTGGCAGGTGTGTCCAGATGATCAGTACTGGTGAGGAGAGCTGTATAAAGGAGCAGATTCCCTGGGTAATACGATTTTTTAACTCAGTAGTTTGATAATCCAACCAAAAGCTTTTTGTGTGACCTGTCTTTCCCTTGTCTCAGCATTTACTTCCTCACACCTTGAATTGTCTGAAAAAAATACCTCAAGGTGTCCTCTGTGAAGCTTCTTTGCCGTTCCTCAAGTCACTCACCCGATCTATTCACATCCATTTCTCATTTAGTTCCAAATCGATTGAGGCCGGGATGAGTCAGGTCAGTTCAACATTGTTTGATTCATTTTCCATTACGATTAAAGTGCAACTCATATTGTGCTAATGTGGAGAACCATTTCATTACAAATTTATTCAATAAATAAATACTGCTATTGATATATTGTCAATACACGTGCCATTGACTAAATAAATATCCAAATGAAATAAAGCAAAATATGTATGTTAAAATAAATTTTATTTTATTGTAGGCTATTTCAAGATTTTTTATTTATTCAAATATCTATTAACAATCTAATTTATTTATTTTATTATGGAGTATTATTTTGTCACAGTTTTATTTTGTAAAGCTACTTCACCTATTCAGTGACTTTTATTATGTAACTCCATTTTTCATTTTGAAGCTCCTTTCATTTCATGTTCTTATGTTTGAAAGATGGGGTGGAGTTTTATCTGTTGGGATATGCTGATAAGAGCTCAGCTACGCAGAAGTGAAAAAGGAGCTAGCTTGCAAAAAATCAGATGGAAAAAGTAGAGAAGAATTAATTCTGATTTTTGGCGGCACTTTGCAGAATGTTTCTGACCCTTATAGATTTATTCAACTGATTTACAATGTCTGAAAATAGAAGCATCTCAGATTTATTGAGAGAAAAATATCATTATCTGGGATCCTACTTCCAGGAGCTAACATTTTTGGTTTTGAATTTATCATATAGTCTTTCCGAATTTATTTTTTCCTTTCATTTTAAACTTATGTTAGATAATCATCTAAAGAAAGAAATACCTAAAATGCACATACAAACTGTGTAATTATATTTTGCCAGACTACTCCTAGCATGCCCGATGATGACATCAGACAAGCAGTTTAACGGAGAGAATGTAAAAAGTATCCATTTGGCTCAGAAAAAGTCATTCACTATGTTTTCAAATATATAGTTAAGCATTTTCTGTTTATTTAAGGACAGAAATAAGTGCTTTTAGTACCCTTATTACCATTATGAAATAAATAATAATAATTAAATTAGTACATCTTTAAATAAATAAAATATCTTGAAATATACTAAAATGATATAAAAAAAGATGAAAATATATAGGCCTATGTATATATATATATATATATATATATATATATATATATATATATATATATATATATATATATATATATATATATATATATTTATTTTTATTTATTTTTTTTTTTAACGTCTGTTTTTAATTTTGAATGAAACGGCTGTCCAAATGCCAGAGCTGTATTTCTGCCCAAATAATATTTGAAAAATGCCAACAGGGAGAGACATTCAGGTGATACTTCACTGTACGCTTGCCTTCTGGATCAATGGGAGAGAGGAAGATGGGTGGTAGGAAAAGAGGTTTAAAGCAACCTCCTTTTGGGATTACTTGCAGAATGGTCTCAGCTTACAATTTTCAATGAACTATGCATCTTGCTCACAATGTTCGGAATCATTAATATAATATCCATCTCTTGGTTGTGTGACCCAACCCTGGAGAGGATGCTTGCATAATTTGGGAGAAAATGCAATTCCGCTCAGAACAGTCTTGGGTCAGACATCTGTTGGGATCTGGAGATCTGCCACCTGTCTCCAGCAGAGAGCGCTGTGGGTCTCCTGAGCTGGAGCCTTCCTTCACACCTGAGGATCATCAGCTCATCAGGAGACCTCCCTACATAAGCAGCGACCAGATCTGCCTTCAGCGCCGGAGTGTTGACCAGTTTTGGTTAGCGGAACCTGAGCCACTACTTGTGATTTTTTGAATCTCTGTCTGCTTAGTGAGCAACCTGATCCTAACCAGTATCTGTCCTCTCTGCTCACAGGAAAACCTGACTGAACTCAGAAGCTCTGGAGGAGCTCACGTTTGGAAACCTGCCTGCCTGCCCTAGGAAGCCAAACCTGAAGATCCTCAGTCTGAATCTTCCTGCTAGTTCTCAGGGGAGAACTAGGAAGACATCTCAAGGTCTGAACCTCGCTAGCCTGAAGCTAAGCTCTGTCGCTGCTGAATTCTCTCTGCTGGAACTACAGTCTCTGGACCCAACCGGTTCCCTTTCTCCATTGAACAGTCTGAACCTCATCAGGTACAAATCAAGATCTAGAACTCTGCCAAGTCACCATTGCTACCTGGCTAACCAAACTATCCCTCTCTGCAGATTACGCTGTGAAACCAGTAACCCGGACCAGAACCAGAACCTGTACTATTTACTCTGTGTGCTTCTTTAATAAACTGTTAAACTTTTACCCTGCTTCGTGTGGTGTTCTGCATGTGGGTTTGATCACAGAGACCCATCATGACAACATCAAACATAGGACCATGTTGCTGCAAGGTGTGCTTACAATCCTGTTTATAAATTTTATATTCCTGAATCTAACAAAGCAAATTGTAAGATAGTCTATGTGTAAGATTTAACATTTAGATTGAAGTTTTATATTGGGGGTTTATATTCAATATATATAGATTTAAATGTATTATTTAGGTTTAAAGGGGTTTAGGATGGATGGAAACAGATGCAGATTAAACAGAAGGTCATCCTATCCTCTCAGATATAACAGAGGAAAAAATGCCAACGAATTTCTTCTGACCTATTTAAAGAGAGTGTTCGCAGATATTGAGTGTCTGGATGAATATGATATGAAAAAACAAATGTTTTTTAAGGATCCAAGGGATGATACATATTTCTTTGTTTTTATTTTCTATTACAGCTAAAGTCTTTCAGTGTGTCAGATATTTTCAGTTTGGGGTAGGCCTATCATTGCTCTTTGGTTATCTTCAAGCTCTTAAGATATCTACCATTAGATTAACATCAGCTTGAGTAAAGTTTGACCCTTTGATAGAGAAGGTCATAAATAAAAGCAACAGGAAAGGCAGAGAGAAATGTTTAGGTCCAGAATTGGTCATCCAAGGTTACAGCACTAGAGCAATTCAATTATGTCTGTCTGAGAGCAAGTTTAAATGAAAGTAGAGAAAGGTACTTAATAATGAGAATAAAACTTCCCATTTAGATTAAAATTAAATGTAGGAAGATCTCAAATTCTACTCTATAGGGGACATGTTTTCCATCTCATGATGTTGTTAACCCAGTATGCTTAAAAATGTTTGGTTCAGTGTTGGTGCTAGATATTATTTTGTGATATTTTTCTGAGATAAATTCAAATGTCAATAGGACTTTATCTGATGACGTTTCTTTTGTTCACTGGTTCCATTGCTGCTCATTGTGAACTTAAAAGAATGTCAGTTTTTGTGATCTAGCCAGTCATGTTGGTTCCAGTTGCTTAACTCACATGCAGAACAACATGAGATCAGGGAATTAGATAAATCAAGTTTATTTTAGCAGTTGAAATAGTTTATTAAATGGTAAGGAGACCCCAGTCCACTAGCCCTCCCTCCAAGGAGGGCTCATGGAGTCGTCTGCACATTGGACTGAAAGTTTCCTTCACCCAGAAAGGCGGGGGATGTGAGTTGTGGTCTTGGTCCCTTTGTGGGTGTCCAGATTCCAGAGAGAGCTTTCGACTGATTGAGTTCAGGTTGATGATGTGGAGACTGCGGTGGAGGTTCCCAACACTTTCATGATTTCAGGAAGATTTACTGACATTTGTTGCTTGTTTTATCCATACTCAACTTAAATAAATAAGATTTAGCATTATACTGAAGGAAACTATTTATAAACATAAACATTTATAACTTCAAATATATAGATAGGCTACATAAAAATTGCAACCTCTGTCATTCCTCCTGCTCATCAGTACAGGATGAACCATAATGGACCATGTCAGAGCTGAGAACTTTCTTTTTTTAATGGACATTACTTTAATGAAATATGACAAAAAGCCTCTGTAAGACTGGCTTCAGATTACATACAATTTAAAGCATGTTTTTTTTCCTCCATAATTAGGTTAATCAGATATTTAAATATGTTGTAATTGTTAATAAACTAATTTGCCTTTGCAATGTGTTTGCCATCCATTGATCCGTATCAGTTTGCCTATACAAGGAAATACAGTACCTACAAAATATGCATTTTTAAAATGATGTAGTCATGTTTTATGCCTATATAATAAAGATCAATAGTATGCTAATGGTCAATTTTGAGCCTAAATAGAATTCCAGCAGCGGGTTGATAAGCAGACATAAGCACCATCTGCTGTCAGTACCACAGAACTATTAGGAAGTCAGATGAAAAATTACACATTTATTTAATAGATCTTCACAGTCCTACAATGCCTCTCAGTAAAGCAACAGCTTTACTGTGCAGTTATTGAGTATTGAATAAACTGATCTATGGCATGGCAATTTTCTTGTGAACTTATAATTACACATACAGTACTTATAAAGGGAAATCAAAATTTTTCTAAAATTCTGTTTATATTAATATGTAAGTGGAATTAGGTTAAAAAATACTTTGGTCTGTTAAAATTGTGTCTAAATATAAATATGTTCAACAATAATTTTTGAACATGTACATTTAAAAACAATAACAAAATATATTAATGTAGTATTTTTTTACATTATTGTTTTCAGTAGCCTTATGTCTGGAAAAGACTACCTGCCTGACATTCTTATTTTTCTTTTTTGTAATACTGTCAAATAATTCTAAAGGTGACTACAGTCCATACAAAACTTTAAAAGAGCCCCTTTGGTTGTCATTGTTGTGACACGATTTTTCTTTAAACCCACACAACTAAATAGTCATTATTGGACCCAAAGTTAGAAATTACAAGAGTAAATTGAAGTTTTTTGGCTACTTAAGATTTTGGCCAGGGTTGTCACACTTGCAAACGAAATATCCACCAATTATGGGTAATCCAGAGCGTCAATTAAAAACAACTGTTACATACGATGTTTTAGCGAAGATGGATACCAAAAACAGGTACTTCAGCGGATTCCAGGAAAGAAAAAAACGAAAAAGAGCTGCTGGAAGAACGGAAAAAAATTCCCAAAATAAACATGTTCTTTCAAAGAACCGAAGAGGCAGAGGTGGACGTTGCTGCTACAGAGAGTGAAGATTGCGACCATGAGATGAATGAAGAGAGCGTAGGTGAGGAGGGGAGCTGTGAAGCTGAAGGTAGCCCGATAAGACTCATTTTACAGCAGAATATACTAAAGTATATCCATGTCTAGTGAAGGTGAAAAATGATGAAATGTGTGTGTATGGACAGTTGAGGTTGGATGGAGTGTTGTACTTCATATGGGGCCCACCCAGATAATGTTGCTTACGGGCCTATTATTGTATTGTTACGCCATTGCTGTAGTTCCTTTCCAAAAGTTAAAATAAGATCGCGAAATTTTCACCCTGTATCCACCGGCCTTGTTTGTTTGAGAAAGACCACTATTGCCTGCATACATGGTATCTCAAGCATTTTCCCTCTGTTTCCCTTCTGTTTCTCTCCTTTTTTTCTGCTCAATTCAATATCACTGAGCCCTTACTGTCTAGGCTTTGATCCAATCTTCATTCCTGAGAAGCCGAGGTGTCTGTGACACCATCAGCCATGTGCGAAGGGTCATTAGCACAACTGTCATTAAATAAATGAAATCAATCTCAAAAACAGCTGGCTCCTGGGGAGGGAGGGGGATTTGGGAATATAGGGGGAGGTTCAGGCAGAGAATATTGATGGTGATGATGCTCTGATGTGCATGTGTGTTTCATGTATGAATGAGCGTGTGTCTGTAGGGGCATGGGGGGTGCAGGACTGAGTGTGCTATTTTGTGTTTATTGGAGGATCTCGTATCGTATCTAGTTTTAGATTGTTCTCAATCCTGAGCGCAATAATTATAATGTAAGTGGAACAACAGCATGAGGTGTGTGTGTGGCAATTAACCCCAGGCAGCTGAGAAATGGGTCTAATGAGGAGAGCAGGACATTGAATCTGTTCAATCAATCCTTACTCTCTCCTCTGGAGCATTTAAATGTATCCGTGACCTTGTAATGGTTAACTGCGACATACATTTGAACCCATTTAGCGTATCACTGTCTCTTCATTTATTTTGTTAAGCAGTTTTACTAATATTGAAGGAGACTTCAAAGTCTGTTCTGACTTTGTGCTTGTTTTTTTTTTTTCATTTGGCTGTGTATCAAAAATTCATCAATGTGGTCAGTCATTGGAGCTCATATATATGTCACATTAGTAGGAGAAACTAATGAAGCCTTAAAAATGTTGTTATATGATTAACATGAAAATGGAATATTAATTTAAAACACGAGGGTAATAGAGTGAATCATACATTAGGGGCCACTGAATGAATGTCATTATACAAATAGTATTACCAACTCAACTTAGCAGCAATAAAAATATTGTCACTTTTATTGCCCTGATTTAAGTGACAATCTTCACCATAATTACCAAATGTTCTATAAATGACATTAACATTTTATGATATCAAAACACCACCTCAATTATTTGGATTTTACAGCAGATAGGAGTACAACTTGCTAAAGTTTAAAAGAATATAATATAAAGATTATTTGAGGCGTTAGGGTAACTACAGCACCTTGGTACATATTTAATTAAGGGATTTTACAAAACTTGCCTTTACCTGTTTTCACTAATAATTGTTTAAAAAATGCATTCATTTCAATACAAATCGGATCACACTATGTTAATTGAGTCTTTGTGGAAATAATTAATTAAGTAAAGTTAGCTAAATAGATTTAAAAAAGGAAAAAAAAAAAAATCACATTCAAGTCAACAGAAATAAAAGTATAAAATCACTCAGACCATTTTCTCAAGGATTAATAAGGTATAAATGAATTGAAATAATGTCTGAAGAACTTGTGAGTGAACGTACATTACATATATAAAAAGAATTTGAGCTTGAAATAATTTGTACAAATGAGCTGTACATAGGCTAACCCAGAAAACAGGACAAACAGCCATGCACAGACATTCACATCAATGGGAGTTAACACTTAGCCTAAATTTCGTGTTTTTGGGCTATGGACAAAGTACCCAGAGACATTTTTAAAGAATTTAAATAGAGACTAAACGAGATATGCCATAAATTACTAAAACCTTAACATTTAATGAAATGAGAATATTCTGAAAATACCTTGCAATGTTTATTTAACAGGTGTCTTGCACTTGGAATAAACTAGTCACTGCTTCTTTAGTATTGAGGTTTAAGAAATAATATTTTTAAAACCTTTATGTAACTAGGAAATTACTCATTGAGATAAAAAAAAAATAATTTTTCAAGAGCATAACATGCAGGACAGACAGCACATACAACAAATTCAAATTATTTGACATGTAAGAGTCAAGATACATAAACACATAGAAGATAATGTATCAAGAATGAAACATGTACGTATGTCTTCAAATTAAGAGATAATACAATTTGACAGGAGTACCTGCTGTTAGATGTGGATGCTACTTGTTTCTTGAAAGGAAAAGATTTAAACATGTGTGATGTAACAAACACTTAAAGATTAAAAAAGGTTTGCAGTTTTTTCCGGCTGCATTGTGAACACTAATTTTCATGGTTCAGCACAAGCCCTAAAAAAAGACTTAAGGAAAAAGGCTTGAGAATAAAGATGATGACTTGTACATTTTCTGGGCAATCTGTGTGTGTATACAGTACATGATCGAAACAGACTGAGAAATGCCTTATAGATAAATATGTGCCATCTATGCGCTAATGTCAAGAAAAACTGAATTTTGACATGCAAGCCTGTGTTTAAGTTCTGTGATCCTTTTTCATATGTCACAGATATTTCAAAGTGATCAAATACAGTTAATTATAAGTTAAGAGCATTTGTGATAAAAGTTACACTTAATTTGAATAGGCAAGTTTTATTGAGGGTATAGATGATGTCCTCAAGATTGTACAGAGTTATCTAGATTGGCTTGGGTATGATAAAGGTTGGAAAGTAAGCCAGGGTCATACTGGGGTCTGGCTGCATTTCAAAGGTCACAGGTGTAAGTCACATCATTCAGCATCGTGTGGAGGCGGTGGCACATTAATCAGTTTAGTAACATAATATGTCACAAATGGGAGAGCATATTACTGCCAGGATCACATCTAAAGACGCCATTAGCAATGCCAATCAGAGCACTGTTCTCTCATATAACAAGGCCAACCTGCCAAATTGCAAGGCTCATTCACACTGTGTGAATGCATCAGAATAATTGGGAATTCTGACCGGAAACCTATTATTTGCAGGATAATGCTCTGATTGAATAAATTGCACAGATAATGTAGAACATCAGATAACAGCCCAGCAGATAATTTATTTGGACAATTTCAGTTTAGGTCAGTGCATTCAAGATGAGGATATAAAATTAAATCAATCAATTTCAGGCTTTACGCACATGCAAAGTTATGTGTGACATCCAAATGTCACAAGAACTTTTGTGACACCAAAGTTCAGTTTTGTGTTTTTACATCACATGCTTTTTACATTTAATAAAAGCAACAGAGGTAGATTGTCTCAGGGTAAAGCATACATTTTCCTGAATAATTTCTTTGAATTGTGTTTAGTAATTAAGTTCAAGTGCCCAATCATCTGATAATTATGGACATTCGAAGATGAAATGAAAAGTGTTTCAAGCTTAAATCCCTTTAAAAAACTTAAATAAAATAAACATGTTTCAAAATTTGTTTTAATTTGTGTCTATTAAGATAACTGTGACATTTTGATAAGAGACTTTCAGAGTATTTTACTTCTCTCTGACCATTCAGGTGTGGGGGAGAAAATTAGGATAAATGGCATTAAACCATTAAATAATAATGTGTTTTGCACAAAGAGTTGGCTAAAAACAAGACACTACATGAGGAAGTTGAAATCACAGCCGTTTACAACATTATCAAAGCCTATTAATTCCTTCAACAGAGAGTCATTTATTTCCTGCAGTTATTCCACAATCTGTTGATAGTGGCTAAATTTATTAACTAAATTACGGGACATCTCTAGATGTTTACATAAACCCTCACCAGTAGGAGCTGCTGCTCACTTGCCATGTTTTCTGCATGTATCCATCTACATAGTTACAAAGTTTCCTTGGTGCCCCATGCAAAAATTGGGTGTGTTCGACTTAAGCGTCTGCATCCTCCGAAGACCTGGTCTACCTGGACTGGGTCATTCAAGGTCCGTAAAAAAATAAGGAGGCCGCAATAGTTTGGCTATTGATTCAAATGGGTCCAGCCTTCTCTGGCATTCACCACCCCTATGCTCTGTCGCTTAGCAACCTTAACAGTTGACACATAAAGCAGGCTAAGAATGGATACTAAACTTCTCACTATTGTTCTGTATGCTAATGACCTTGTTGAGGAGCTTCACCAGTAGTACCGTTGTCGCGAATATCAGATTTTTAGTCCCCACACTGCACAGTTGTTGGAATCTGATTTTAAACTCATTTGCACAGGGACAGATAAAAACCTTTTAGTAAACCAAACATTATCTGCCACATATCTGACTCAATAATCATTTAAAACGACTATACTCATTAATTTCAGACTGAACTGTTGAGATCATTGGATTATATTAAACTGCACTTACATTATTCACCACTGTTTGGCAACAAGTACCTTTTTCATCTGATCACGGAGGAGACGGCTTGCTTGAAGTCTATGTGCAGGGGGGTGCCGATACATGTTATTGACTGAAGTCATGTGTCGGATTACTTTGCCTTACAAACTTAGTGGAATACAAAAAATTTAATTGACCTGTCTGTTATCAAAGTATTTATATATGTAGCTACTCGGTACACGATCAGTAAACATTGCTGTGATAAACACAAACATTAATAATAAATAAATCATAAAATGTTCAAAACTATAAAATGTTTATTGAGTCTTTAACAGATTAGCATAGAAAAAAGATACATAAGTACAGTTCTGAGTTGTAAATAGATACATTTTGATCTTTAATATTTAAAGGTTTATATTTGACTTAAACGCAAGCTAAAAAGTTTAGAATTTAATGAAATATATTTATATTTTTTCTGCCAGTAAACTTGAACGAGAGGATGATAAGCTATCACCATTTCAGTTTTTTAGAGACCATTCTGAAAATCACATACAGTATTCTATCATCTTGACAGTTTGTGGAAGAAAAGATTGTAAGGTAAACTGCCTAATTAATCTGTGTTTGCAGATGTCCATGCAAAATACAAATGTTTTGTTGCGCAATATAAGAAAGTAAAATGAAAGCAAAGCTTTGCAGATTGTATGAATATACAACTTATGGTGAATATTATGTAGTAAGTGCAGGCGAGCAGACCTTGTATGAAGAGCAGACACAACAGAATGACCACTCAAGTTCTTCAGAGAAATTACTTCAGGGTTGCAACGTAAAAACTGCTTTCTTCCCTCCATTCAACTCCAATAGCTCCATTTAAAACACAAACCCAGCCTTTCTGATCATTTTGTTAAGCTTGTTAGTATCCCTGCCTTTAGCACTACTATACAAGAAATTGCAACAAATATATAACTTGTCATGGTTTTGGTTATATTGTGCTTTACTTTGCTCTATGTTCCCTAGTTTTATTGGTTTAATTCCTTTTTTGTTGTAATTTCTAGTTTTGTTAGTTCTCATGTTTTTCTGTTGTCCTCTGTAGCCCTCTTGTGTGTGTGTGCTCCTTTCCCCTTGGCTCCCTCGTTGTCTCCTCTCACACCTGCTCCTTGTCAGTTCGTTAGCCCTCCCTTTGTCTCTGTCAGCTATATACAGGACTGTCTCAGAAAATTAGAATATTGTGATAAAGTTCTTTATTTTCTGTAATACAATTAAAAATCATGAAATGTCATACATTCTGGATTCATTACAAATCAACTGAAATATTGCAAGCCTTTTATTGTTTTAATATAGCTGATTATGGCGTACAGCTGAAGAAAACTCAAAAATCCTATCTCAAAATATTAGAATATTTCCTCAGACCAAGTAAAAAAAAAATTATAACAGCAAAACAAAATCAAACATTTGAAAATGTCCATTAATGCACTCAGTACTTGGTTGGGAATCCTTTTGCACAGATTACTGCATCAATGCGGCGTGGCATGGAGGCAATCAACCTGTGGCATTGCTGAGGTGTTATGGATGCCCAGGATGCTTCAATAGCGGCCTTTAGCTCATTTGCATTGTTGGGTCTGGTGTCTTTCAGCTTCTTCTTAACAATACCCCACAAATTCTCTATGGGGTTCAGGTCAGGGAATTTGGCAGGCCAATCAAGGACAGTAATGCCATGGTCAGTACACCAGTTACTGGTGGTTTTGGCAGTGTGGGAAGGTGCCAGATCATGCTGGAAAATGAAATCATCATCTCCATAGAGCTTTTCAGCAGATGGAAGCATGTAGTGCTCTAAAATCTCTTGGTACACAGCTGCATTTACTCTGGACTTGATGAAAAACAATGGACCAACACCAGCAGCTGACATGGCTCCCCAAACCATAGCTGACTGTGGGAACTTCACACTGGATTTCAAGCAACTTGGATTTTGCGCCTCTCCAGCCTTTCTCCAGACTCTGGCGCCTTGACTACCAAATGACATACAAAACTTGCTTTCGTCTGAAAAGAGGACTTTGGACCACTCTGCAACTGTCCAGTGCTTCTTTTCCATAGCTCAAGTCAGACGCTTCTTCCGTTGTCTTGAGTTCAGAAGTGGCTTGACCATGGGAATACGGCTATTGTAGCCCATTTCCCGGACACGTCTGTAAACAGTGGCTTTTGATACCTGGACTCTGGCTTCAGTCGACTGTCTTTGAAGCTCCCCCAAATTCTGGAAGCGGCTCTTCTTCACAATGCTGTTAAGGCTGCGGTCACCTCTCTCGGTTGTGCAGCGTTTCCTGCCACATTTTCCCCTTCCAACACACTTTTTGTGAATGTGCTTTGAAACTGCACTCTGTGAACAGCCTTGAGAAATTTCTTTTTGTGTCTTACCCTCCTGATGGAGGGTGTCAATGATGGTCTTCTGGACAGCTGTCAGATCAGCAGTCTTCCCCATACTTGTGATTTAGTTTACTGAACCAAGCTGAGTGTTTTTCAAGGCTCAGGAAACCCTTGCAGGTGTTACGAGTTAATTAGACGATTCAAGTATTTAGTTGAATAGCCTACAAGTATACTTTTTCACGATATTCTAATATTTTGAGATAAGATATTTGGGTTTCTTAAGCTGTAAGCCATAATCAGCGATATTAAAACAATAAAAGGCTTGCAATATTTCAGTTGATTTGTAATGAATCCAGAATGTATGACATTTCATGATTTTTAATTGCATTACAGAAAATAAATAACTTTATCACAATATTCTAATTTTCTGAGACAGTCCTGAATGCTCTCCCTCTGCTCTCACTCTTGGTTGGTTCCTCTATTGTTGCTGGTCCTGTCGTCGCCGTTGTCCTCTCACCTCGTCTCTCCCTGGCTCCTTGTGCGTGTTTCCCTTGATGTCCTTGTGGTTCTGGTCTGAGTTACATTGTAGTTGGATTTTTGGATTTTGCCTCTGTTATTAGTGTTTTTTTTCATTAAAACTACAAGAATTCACCTCAGCCTCTCTGCCTCTGCCATTTTGGGTCCTCTTAACTACAACCAAGACGTGACATAACTGGCCTGAAAAGAATAAACAAAGAACAATGCATTACCTACTTGTACATATTAAAAGGCACCAAGCTCCCTACTTTATGATGAGTTTGGGAGGTAAAAGGTAAATAGGGATTAAAGAATACTGAGGCAGTATGTGAAAAAAACGAAAGCAACTTTCATAAAGATATATTATATATCTATATATCTATATATATATATATATAACTACTGTTTTCTCACCCCTCGTGGGGTGGTATGTGTCATCCTCAAGCTCGGGTCCTCTACCAGAGGCTTGGGAGTTTGAGGGTTCTGCGCAGTATCTTAGCTGTTCCTAGGACTACGCTGTTCTGGACAGAGACCTCTGATGTTTTACCTGGAATCTGCTGTAGCCACTCTCCCAGTTAGGGGGTCACAGCCCCCAGTGCTCCAATTACCACTGGCACCACTGGTATATATATATCTATATATATATATATATATATAGATATATATATATGGAATGACTACACTCACCGGCCACTTTATTAGGTACACCTGTCCAACTGCTCGTTAACACTTAATTTCTAAGCAGCCAATCACATGGCGGCAACTCAGTGCATTTAGGCATGTAGACATGGTCAAGACAATCTCCTGCAGTTCAAACTGAGCATCAGTATGGGGAAGAAAGGTGATTTGAGTGACTTTGAACGTGGCATGATTGTTGGTGCCAGAAGGGCTGGTCTGAGTATTTCAGAAACTGCTGATCTACTGGGATTTTCACGCACAACCATCTCTAGGGTTTACAGAGAATGGTCCGAAAAAGAAAAAACATCCAGTGAGCAGCAGTTCTGTGGGCGGAAATGCGTTGTTGATGCCAGAGGTCAGAGGAGAATGGCCAGACTGGTTCGAGCTGATAAAAGGGCAACAGTGACTCAAATAACCACCCGTTACAACCAAGGTGGGCAGAAGAGCATCTCTGAACGCACAGTACGTCGAACTTTGAGGCAGATGGGCTGCAGCAGCAGAAGACCACACCGGGTGCCACTCCTTTCAGCTAAGAACAGGAAACTGAGGCTACAATTTGCACAAGCTCATCGAAATTGGACAATAGAAGATTGGAAAAAACGTTGCGTGGTCTGATGAGTCTCGATTTCTGCTGCGACATTCGGATGGTAGGGTCAGAATTTGGCATCTACAACATGAAAGCATGGATCCATCCTGCCTTGTATCAACGGTTCAGGCTGGTGGTGGTGGTGTCATGGTGTGGGGAATATTTTCTTGGCACTCTTTGGGCCCCTTGGTACCAATTGAGCATCGTTGCAACGCCACAGCCTACCTGAGTATTGTTGCTGACCATGTCCATCCATTCATGACCACAATGTACCCAACTTCTGATGGCTACTTTCAGCAGGATAATGCGCCATGTCATAAAGCTGGAATCATCTCAGACTGGTTTCTTGAACATGACAATGAGTTTACTGTACTCAATCCAATGGATCATCTTTGGGATGTGGTGGAACGGGAGATTCGCATCATGGATGTGCAGCCGACAAATCTGCGGCAACTGTGTGATGCCATCATGTCAATATGGAACAAACTCCCTGAGGAATGCTTCCAGCACCTTGTTGAATCTATGCCACGAAGAATTGAGGCAGTTCTGAAGGCAAAAGGGGGTCCAACCCGTTACTAGCATGGGGTACCTAATAAGGTGGCCGGTGAGTGTATATTTCTAAATAACATGACTAGAATCTTTACTTGAAAGTTTGTCTGACTTATTATATGAATATAGCAAGTAGTAAGTAGCAAATATTAGTCAAATTTTTTTGTTGGAGTTGTATGTCCAAACAAAAGGATGCCTTTCTTTTGCTGTCAGGTTTCACAAAAAGTTTACATATATGGTAAAAGTGATGCACAAATAAAGCCCAAAGTAAAAAATCTCGTTTTTTAAAGATGATCAGTTGTGCATCATTAAGCTTTATCTTGTTGATTTTAGAAGGATCTAACAAGTGAGACACGCACAGCACAAACTTGCACCATGCTCAACTAAAACTCAATCAAACCAGCTCACAACAGTCTAGCTTTTGAAGACTGCTCAATCCTTTCAAGATAAGCTGGCAACTCATAAAAGCTATGCTGAAGCAGTGTGGTCCAAAGGCTTTCATCTTCACCTGACTAGTGATTTATCATTGCCTCGCAGACCGGAAAACAGCACCACTCCCTTAGGTTCCAAAGAAAACACAGAAATGTGTTGATCTGGAGGATATAGCCAAACTTTTACAGACATAGACTGGGCATTTTTTTTCTTCTAAAGAGCTTAGTACAATAACTACATATGACATGTGAAAAATGCATGCTTTTACAAAGTGTGACATGTAGATATTTGGATGGAAGGGATTGTATTCCCCATGCCTTGCTGTTTAAAAACCAGTGGGAACATAACCCTGAAAAATATAACTCCAAAGTAAGGCAATGTCTTTAGGGATCATAAAGACTATTGGAGTTTTTCAAATAAAAATCTGTTGATTTTGTGGTGAAACAAACAGAAATGTTTTAGTGGTGCAAAACAATTGTTTTTTTAAGGACATTTATGAATGATGGTAATTGTTTTTACTTTGCCTTTATTCTGAATGACTGATATGAGCCTTACAAAGGTCCCAATGCACTCCCTGTTAAATGTACACTGTTATATTAACCTTCTTTTAATTATAGCACATGAACATGTCAACCCTTGAAAAAATTTTGAATTGATCCAACATGACTTTTCGAAGACTTACACTCCAGAAAACTGTAATGTTGTGTGTTCTCTGTCAGATGATCGTGGTCACTTACCTCTGTTTCCCCCTGCAGAGTGTCTGTGATTGGGCGGTGCCCCGCTCCCCATCCTGCAGTGTCCGATAGCCACAGCTCCACTTTAGTTTTTGTTTTATTTAATAAACTTTTTGAACTTTCCTACTGACTGTCTCTCCTTGTATACTGGGTCCATCTGTCCGTCCTTCATGACAGATGAAGCTGAAACTTAGTCCAATCCAAAACATTATCCAACAAAAAAAAAAAAAAAAAACTGGCCCAAAGGCGGGCAAAAATCATACAGTGCATGTCCACCCTGAATAAAAATACTTTTTTGTGTTCCATCAGACCAAAACAAAGGAATATTAACATTACATCTAATTTTCTTCTTGTTTTACCTAAATACTTTATGTGAACACACATATATATATATATATATATATATATATATATATATATATATATATATATATATATATATATATACATATATATATATATATGTATATATATATATATATATATATATATATATATATATATATATATATATATATATATATATATATACATACATATATATATCTACATCTTTTAAATGGAAATTTAAAATTAGTGTCTTCCAATCCTCAGCATGTAATTAGGATGCTTAAGTTTGAAGTATTTCTAAGATCTAGAAAAGGTAATACTTGGAATTACAATGTGCTGTTTGAAGACATCCTCTATGTATTTCCATTCTTTCAAAAAATAAAAATAATAATAATAATAGTAATAAACACACACATAAGATGGGCTTGGGAGCCCATCTTGTGTGTTCTAAAAAGTGCATGAATCTATGAATGGGAGATTTTGTGAGTGAATGTGTTGTTTGAGTGGAGAGCTCTGAGCGGTTTATGTTGTACAGATTAGTTGTGGAGAGCTTTTCTTTTGTTGTTTGTGCTGAAACTACAGTTCTAAGAAAATTGTCTATCTGAAGAAATTCCACTAAACCCTAGTTATTCACAACATTTTTCTTTATGTCAAGATTTGATAAAATAAGGATGAAAATCACCTTATTGAGGCATAAAAGCAATCAATATGTTAATTTGTGTATTTTCCATTCACCTGCAAATATAGTGGCAGTGTACCACGTTTATATACCCTTAGGGAAAATTATTTTAAATGTGTCAACAGCAAATGTGTATCATTGTCTCACAATTTTAATTGACCAAAGACAACAATTAAATTATCTCTTTCCTTGGAAATATATCAAATATGAGTAAGTCAGTATATCAAACAGTATATGTATTAGGCTTTTATGTTGTATGCACATTTGCCTTGTCAGTTTGGTTGAAAAATGTAAAAGCACGGCCTTTGAAAAAAAAAAAATCAAGATGATTTATACTCCTGTGAAAGCACTGTTAAATCTGCAAGGTTAGTCAAGAGCATGGACTTTCCTTGCAGGATCGCTATCCTAGGTGAGAACTATGCAGTCCTCTTCACACACACATTTACACACACAAACATTTTCCCTTTATACCAAAAATTACAAAAGAGACATGTTGTCAATACCATACATTTGGCATATTTCAGTGAGAGTAGGAATGCTAGCATGTGGAGACTGGTGATACGTGGAATACATTTAGAATGATACTGTGTGAGCAAGTGTTATGGCACTGTCACTGAGTGGTTTTACTTTGGCACTTGTGCATGGTTGTACAATGACATTTCAGAGGACATTTCTAAGATGAAGACTATAAAGGAAAACATTAAAACATGCTCTTCCATATTTGGACGTCAACCCTGCAGTGGAAATGCCTCCTGGTGACTATGATGTATTACATGTCACAGGGATTCAGCACTGTGGAATACTAATGTCGGTATCTGTGAAAATTGTAGCACTATTTACGTGCTGGTGAATTTCTATTAAATAAAAAAAAAAAAAAAAAACGGGGAGGATGTGAGGAGGACATGGGTGTGTGGTCCTTGTTCTTTTTACCTAAGCAGGCTTGATTTTATTCTCTTAAAACGCGGGTTGGTATTTTATTTGCAGAATTGTTTGGGGTAAGTATTGTAATTGTGAAATTAAAAATGAAGGATTGTGCTGATTTGAATGGGACAGAGGAGAACATTGAAAAAACAGTGAAAATACAAACGGTTGAACTGGGTGTTAAAAAGAGCCTTTGGCTTTTTCTGTACTGAATTCTTCTTCTGCTCTGTTGTGAGCAGCTGTAGAAGGACACAGAGGATTTGTGGGGATGGGAAGTCTTAAACTTTTCTGACCTTCAAACCCACTGGAAACGACCCATTGAAGATTTTTAAATTAAACATATGACTTGTAGCATTAGCTTTTGAGGGTTAGAGGACATTTATCATACAAGTACTGGTTAGAGGTATGGCTGTAATGAAGGACGTGGGAGGACTGAGATCTGCCAGTTGAGTGATTTGTTTGCTGTCAGAGAGAGTCAGAACTTCCAGAGATTATAAGTGTACCTCTATGTCTGCAACCATCAGTTCTGTACATTACAGGACTTATTGGGACCGAATAGTATTGATAAACAATGGAAACCATTCATCATGCACTAAAGGAAAGAAAATCAATAATTCATATTGTCTTTTTTGGCTTTTCCTGAAAAATATCTGACTGTTTAAACAATTACTGTGCTGCAAACAGCAAAGTCCTTATAATTGCTAGAGACGAAAATCCGTTTTTTTTTTTTTTTTTATAATGCTATAACATATTTCAATCTGAAAAACTCACACAGAGAGAAAAGATAATTAGAAGAATTTATTGATAAGAAAGTATAGTCTTTGGCACTCAGACCTCGGCAGGAACATTCATGCTGAATTATGCTTTAACATGCATGAGTAGATGAATGAGACAAGGGATGTTCCCCCCGGCCTGAAACTGGTGGTGGTTTGATCCGAGCTGGTTGACAAGGTGATCTGCTGAGCAGAATTGTGGGACTAGAAGACTGAGGGAGCTGACGCCGGGGGTTCACTCAGACTCGGGATATAGAGGTCCTGCTCGGTGATGCAGGTACCGTGAACTGTCCATGATGAGCAAGCATGAAGCGACAGTGGAGAGGAAAAACTCCCCCTTGGGAAGAAACCTCTGGCAGAACCGGGCTCAACATGGTGGTCTTCTGCCGGACCAATGCGATGAGACGAGGGATGGTGACAACTGGGATTAATACTCTCTGATGAGGTTGAGGTGAAGTCGTGTCATGGAGGACGATTCAGCTGCGATGGCAGAGAAGGGGATGGAGGTGGGTGAATTGTCGTCTGAATCGAAATCCGACGTTGCGATTGCAGGATAGCGGGCTGGGATGAGGATTTGAAAGGAGTTTATAAAGTGGAAGCAGGACGCTGATTGGGCTTCGTGGTGGAGTAGTTCGAAGCTGATTGGCTCGCTTCGGAGACGGATCAGCTTCTGATTGAATGGAGGTAAGTCAGAGTTTCTTCAATTGAACTTCCGCTAGAGCTTCATTTCAATCTGAAAAACTCACACACAGAGAAAAGATAATTAGAAGAATTTATTGATAAGAAAGTATAGTCTTTGGCGCTCAGACCTCGGCAGGAACATTCATGATGAATTATGCTTTAACATGCATGAGTAGATGAATGAGAATAGGGATGTTCCCCCAAAAAGCCGAGGTCGAGGCCAGAGAGTCCGTATGCTCGTAGGGCATACACTAGGGACAAAATAAAAGAATGCGTAATGAAATGCTGAGAAGGTTTGCAAACAACTTACCGAGCCAGGTTGTTGATGAGGATGGCGACCACGGTTGACGCCGAAAACTTACCGATGATGATGATGATGATGATGATAATGATGATGAAAACTTACCCATAATGATGACGATGATGATGATGAGGATGATGAAAACTTACCGATGATGATGACGATGATAACGATGACGATGAATCTTGCGGATGACGATGATGATGATGATGAATCCTGCGGATGACGATGATGATGACGACGACGATGATGATGGCGATGAATCCTGCGGATGACGATGATGATGATGACGACGACGATGATGATGATGATGACGATGATGAATCTTGCGGATGACGATAAAGATGATGAATCCTGCGGATGACGATGATGATGACGATGATGATGAATCCTGCAGATGATGAATCCTGCGGATGATGATGATGATGATGACGATGATGATGATGAAGATGATGAATCCCATCATGATGACGATGATGATGAATCTTGCGGATGACGATGATGATGATGATGAATCCTGCGGATGACGATGATGATGACGACGACGATGATGATGGCGATGAATCCTGCGGATGACGATGACGATGATGATGATGACGACGACGATGATGATGATGATGACGATGATGAATCTTGCGGATGACGATAAAGATGATGAATCCTGCGGATGACGATGATGATGACGATGATGATGATGAATCCTGCGGATGATGATGATGATGACGATGATGATGATGAAGATGATGAATCCCATCATGATGACGATGATGATGAATCTTGCGGATGCGTATAATAATGAATCTTGCGGATGAGTCTGATAATGAATCTTGAGGATAAGTCTGATAATGATCTTGCGGATGAGTCTGATAATGATCTTGCGGATGATAACATATATGAACAAATGACATAACGAAATACAGACACATGACGAGACACAGACATGGTGCATATTGATGCATCAGGGAATGCATGCAAAATGGCGTAAAGGATGCATGACGGGACGCAGACCAGACACGACGAGACACAGACAGGGAGCATGTTGATGCATCAGGGAATTAATCTTGCGGATGAGTCTGATAATGATCTTGCGGATGATTATTGCGGATGATAACATATATGAACAAATGACATGACGAAATACAGACACATGACGAGACACAGACATGGTGCATATTGATGCATTAGGGAATGCATGCAAAATGGCGTAAAGGATGCATGACGAGACGCAGACCAGACACGACGAGACACAGACAGGGAGCATGTTGATGCATCAGGGAATTAATCTTGCGGATGAGTCTGATAATGATCTTGCGGATGATTATTGCGGATGATAACATATATGAACAAATGACATGACGAAATACAGACACATGACGAGACACAGACATGGTGCATATTGATGCATTAGGGAATGCATGCAAAATGGCGTAAAGGATGCATGACGAGACGCAGACCAGACACGACGAGACACAGACAGGGAGCATGTTGATGCATCAGGGAATGAATCTTGCGGATGAGTCTGATAATGATCTTGCGGATGATTCTTGCGGATGATAACATATATGAACAAATGACATGACGAAATACAAGACACGTGACGAGACACAGACAGGGTGCATGTTGATGCATCAGGGAATGCATGGCAGAATGCGTAAAGGACGCATGACAAGATGCAGACCAGACATGACGTGACACACAAGAGAATGCATGTAAATGTCTGACAAAAAGGTGAGATTGCATGGATGCGAGCCAGAATGAAGACAGCATGAATATAGGAAGGAGACAGCATGGAAGACTGCACGGAGCAGGGAATAATGTAGATAACTGATAAAGAGTGGGAGTAGAAAAATGAGTTAGAGGATGGTCGTGATTAGGTCAGAAAATTATGAGAATGAGTTTGAACCACCACCAGTATTCGTAATAGAGTTACCTAGAGGCAGAGAGAGCACTGAGCTGCTAGAATTGATGAGAGTTCTGGGCGGATGAATGAGGTATAGGCCGATGATACCATCGGCCCAGAGCTGAGGGAAGCCTCAGAAACCCTGCGAGTAGCTGCTGTTGCAGCTGCTCAGTCCGGAACGAATGCCCAGAATACCCACTAGAGGGAAGGCCACATGAGTATCCTGAGGTGATGAAGGAACCATGAGTGGACGTAGGGTAACCCTTGGCGAAATGAAAAGTGCTTAGAATGCCTGAAACATGACGCGCTGAGATGATGAAATGTTAGTGACTGCTTGCCAGGTGATGCTTCTGATGAAGGGCATGAGAGACTGGGAGGAGGAGTGACCTTATTAGTGGCTTCAACTACTACAATGTTATCGCAGTGCACACAGAAAAAAATAATACTGTTTTTGGCATTTACTTGATCATATTTAGTTACTTTAACACAATTGTTTCATGTTAGCAGGGTAGAATATAAAACAATCATGTTAACATAACTAAATACGATTAAGTAAATGCCAAAAGCGGTTGAATTATTTTTTTTCAGTGTGGGCGGACGCGTTTCCTTCCCAAAAAGGCCCCACAACAGCAAGCTATAGCTAAGGGTAGACCTCACACAAGGGTGTGAATAAAAGAGGCCATGAACCCGCGAACCACCTGTCCTGAAAGAACCCCCAAAACCTACGGATGGCAGCATCCATAAAATTTTGGAGCATGTCAGGAGATAGATAATGTCGTCATAGAAAAAAAAAAGATTTTCGTTCCAATTAGAAGCAGTCTGGACCAGGAGATCCGAACGGCAGCCTACGTTCAGAGTAATCTGACCAAGGAGGAGGGAACGGAAATTGCCGGATCAAGCAACTGGGAAATGAAAGAGCAGGAATAAGTGCATAGCAAATTAGATGACCTAGCAAGGAGAGCAATTGGCGTTTAGAAATGACTGATGCGAAACATCAGTCATCATTTTTTTTTTTTTTTTTTTTACGTTAGATGAAGAAGACAGGACGATAATCAGAAATAATAATAAGGGGTGGTAAGATGACGGGCTGCTAAGACTGAGGTACGATATATATGAAGCGTGCACGGCGGGGACAGACTGATTTGGATGGGCCTCCTGCAGAAGCTCTGAGTAATCGCGATAGATGCTGAATGTGGCCAAAATTGGCCAATAGAAAGATCTCTGGTAGACGGAGATAGGATGATTTAAGAAAACTTTGACGTCACCTGCTGATGCGACCTGCTGATCGACTTCAGGGGAGGGAAGAATAGAGAGACTAAATTAACATTTCCCCTGGATAATTTAGAACGAGGCTAGTGGAAATATTAGCATGCATGGGAATATAAGGTATGCCTTAATAAGAGGCAAACAAAGCATAAAGAGCGAACCTCACATAGATAGAAAATTATGAATGAAAACATGGTTGAATACGTCTTACCTAAGGCTGGCCCGGGGCGGGCGTTCCCTAATGTGAATGAGGGGAGGGGGAGGTCCGTCTGAGAGACAGCGGCAGGGATGACGTGGCAGTGCAGGGATTTCCAAGTTTGGAGCATGCGGACAGCGTCGAAACGGATTGAGTGAGAGAGTCCGGTGGAGCGGAGGGAGGCTGAGAGCTGTTAAACGCCAGAAGGACTAGACGGGGGAGCTGCTATGAATCAGGAAGCTGAAGAAGGTCCAAGGCTGCATTGAAATGATGAGAAGGAGCGGGCGTAGCGGTGGCTGCTGCTGGGACAGATCTGGGAGGCCCTCGCGCCTGGCGAGGGGAGCGGAGGACTTGTATGTCTTTTGCGGCCAGGAATCGGAGCAGATTGAAGAGCGGAAGGCGAGGGAGATGGAGATGAATCACGAGGAGGTAGGAGGTAGGCTAGTTGAGACAGCTGAGCAGAGCTAGGTCGGAGCCTGGAGTGTAACGCGGAAGAAGGAGATGTGAGAGCGGCTAGATGGGAGCTTCTCCGAGCAGGGAGAATTGAATTGTCGTCTGAATCGAAATCCGACGTTGCGATTGCAGGATAGCGGGCTGGGATGAGGATTTGAAAGGAGTTTATAAAGTGGAAGCAGGACGTTGATTGGGCTTCGAGTTTCTTCAATTGAACTTCCGCTAGAGCTTCATTAAAGTAGATTTTTATGAGTTCAATCCAATTATATGAGGCCAGACTATACTTATGTCCTGACTTATTTTCTATTTAAACCAAACCAAAACATGACAATTGCAACCAAAGGAAAAAATAAAAACAAAGGGTAACCCTAATAGCTTGCAATACTTTAAATAACAGTACTTTAATATTTTTTCTAACATATTTTTTGTCAAAACTTTTTTTGACAAAAAGCATTCACATACAGACAATTTTTTGATTTAGAATAAAATGCAGCATTCACAAATCCATTCTAAAAATCCAGTATAAATTAGGCTACATCATTACTGCATGTATGATGCAACTCTGCAAGTATAAAACATTTTTTTTTTCCTAATTACAGAACTATCGGTCAATGCAGTTGGAACTGACATGTTAGTATCCAAGGGACACTGGTTTAATTCATAATTTTCTCAAAAGAAAGTGCAGTCAGCTACTATTGAAATAAAATCTTGAACTGGAAATGATTGAAGATTAAAAAAAAAAGATGTAGTAAAATGTTGCTGCTTTAAACTACTCTAATGGTAAGACCTGCATTTAGTTCACTTCATGGCACCACCTTGGCTTTGTTAGTTCACAAAATGTGGAAAGTTAGGGTTTAGGTCTGTCTTGAATTCAACAAGTTTTTTTCAACAAGTTTTGCTATTAACAGCTTTATGTTCATGTGTGTCATGAGAAAGATGGAGAGTGCAATGAAGAGATGACAGACATGATCTAGCTGAAGATGTACAATACATGTGTGCATGTATATTAAAATGGGGTCCCAGTCTTATTCCAACATACCATCAACCCAACAGTCCGATATTAAGACAACACTTCACTATGGTAACCCTTCACCACATGCCTTCATGTGACAATTATAAATGTTGTGCCACTCTGCATTAGACCACTGGTATTAGATAAAAGCAAGAGGAAGTACTTTAAAGCTCACAAAGAAATGTGTAGAGTCCACCACAATAATAATAAACAATGTTATTATTATTATTAATATGACTGTAGATGTATTATACAATTATACATATATATATACATTGTAAAGGGTTCATGTAGTATTTTGACATGAGTAGATGAGTAGATGAAGAGCTTTGCACATCCTACAGAACTGTGGGTGTCTGGCACATAGCCAACTGCACATGCGAACAGCACATGCTGTAGCAAGGAAACGGGTTATAAACAAACATTTTTTGCATGCTATTGAGCCTCTGCTGATGTATTTTGAACATTAGATGTGCACATATATATGCTGCAATCACAGGCTGCGTGCTGGGTTTCATTATTTACTGCAGTGATGTACAGTATTTTCCCATTTTCTTCTAGTTTCATACATGCAGCGCAATAACCCGCGCATCTGGGAGCAGAGAGACCAACACAAAAACACCGTTGCTCTGAAGATTGCTGGAGCCACAATATCACAATAATGTTTCTACAGCCATGCCTGTCGGAATGCTGGTATGTTGAAAAAACTGCAAAGGTGCCTCTAGTCCAACAAAGAAAAATCAAATGTCAGAGTGCTGAGATGTTTATGAAAAAAATATATATATTGTGACTCCAATATTCTGACATGTCTAAATGTAGGCAAATACCGATAAAAAGGGGATTTTGCAGAATGTTGTCGTGTTGGTTGATGATAAACTCATTTTAAGCATTTACATCATACGTTACACCACTTGCCTCCATCAGTAGTTTTCATTGACTGTCTTGCTTTTGCTAGACGCTTTTGACACCATTTTGAAATAGTTTTTTTTTTTTTTAGTTCTGTAACAGGTGACCCAGCTTTTACAGCTCATGTGATTTATTCCCCATTACTTGGTTTTTACTAGATCTTTATTTCTGCCGCTCAGCTAACAGCAGAACCTGGATCAAAGCTGGTAATGTCTCTCTTCTGTCTTCAATGTCTGTTTTGACATTGTGAATGTGAAGACCAGTGTTGGGCACGTTACTTTGAAAAAGTAATTAGTTATAGTTACAAGTTACTTCTCCCAAAAAGTAACTGAGTTACTAACTGAGTTACTCCACAATAAAAGTAACTAGTTACTAGTAAAAGTAACTATTGCGTTACTTTTGCGTTTCTCGCCCCCGTAACCCTCACCACCCAGCCCCCACCTTCTCGCGGTGTGTTTCTAAAGCCAGCTGAATAGAGCGGACGACAAAGACAAGAACCTGCAGAGAGTTTAGCATTTATTGCAACTCAACGTAAATGACATCAGGGGGGAACGTCAAGTGAAGTTTTTAACAGGGCATTCAGATCTGGTGAAATTAATAACTGGGGATGTCTAATTCTGAAATCCTGTGTGTTTGGGTTGTTATAGATAGGCCTACTGCAACATCTATCAATCATCTATCTATCAAGATGTATACTCTGCGTGTGACATAAAATATGGATCTCCATCCCTGCCACAAAGGCCATCAAATAATGTTTAAAATAAAAAATACAGTAGGTTGAAAAGGCAGAGTATCCATCCATCCATCCATCCATCCAGATTTCTCCCTTTCATTTGATCGTTCACGCTCTCCATAGTTCTCCTGTGGCGCGAGCACAGGGCGACTGTTACGCGCCTTTAGCGAGCATGCGCGTTTCCTGTCGCTTGCGCGGTGACTCGTGCCGCCTGCGCTGTGCGGAGATGCAGAGGAAACCGTATGTGGTGGGGAAACGCAGCTCGACGTAACACCGGTATTTCCATCAGGAAAACGCTGTTTTGCTGCTGGATCCTCCTCACTCTCCATCTCTCTGTGTGTGCTGTACGTTAACACCCGCCAGCGGAAACACCCACCTACCCAACTGACAGACGGAATCTCACTATACATCAGCCATTCTCATCCTCCCCTCTCTCATGACAAGGCGCGCACCTCTGGATGACCTAAAAAATAATCTTTAATATCTCTTAAACAAAAGTAGCACAAACAATATTTTTTTCTGCACAAATCTGCACTAACGTTGCACTAACCATTCAGTCTATTTGCAGAGTTTTTTGATGTGGGTGGGGTGTCAGCTTCACGCAGCTGCGCACGAGCCCTATCATGAAAAAAGGCTCATTTTGCGACCTGAGTAACGCGCAGTAACGGGGTGTCTGCAATGGTAACTGCATTATAGTTACAGTCAAAGTAATTAGTTAGATTACTCATTACTAAAACAAGGTAAAGGCGTTAGTAACGCCGTTACTTTCAACGCCGTTAGTCCCATCACTGGTGAAGACGTGAATGAACACAGTCTTACAAGCACTGGAAGTTGAAGCCTTATATGCAATTATTGGTGTGGCAATTTTGCAGATTTGTAATTATAATGACAATACTTTCATTTACGCACAGGTGGAATGCATCACGTTCACGAGAACAAGTAATTTGAGGTTAAGAAAGTTTGTTGAATCTGATGTGGCACAGTCGTAGAAGCCCACTGTGGGAGTAACAGAAAGAATAAAAGTTGATACAAGAGCACAAAAATGTTGTTACCCATTGTTTATACCCATGGCAAATGTCCTGTGCTTGTATACTGTTCTCTAAATTTATTAGGTAGGAGGACTTCTAAGCCCTCTGTTCCAATTTCAGTTATTCACCCATTCACATTGAGATGTTTTTTTTTTCCCCTCCAAGGTCAGGTCCTCTACCAGAGGCCTTGAAGCTTGAGGGTGCTGCACATTATATTTGCTGTTCCTAGAGCTGCACTTTTCTGGACCAAGATGTCTGATTTATTTTCAGGGATCTGCTGTAACCACTCCTCCAGTTTGGGGGTCACTGCCCCAAATGCCCTAATGACCACAGCTACAACTGATGCCTTTACCTTCCAGGTTTTCTCCAGCTCTTCTCTGAGCCCCTGGTATTTCTCTAGTTTCTTGTCATCCTTTTACCTGATTTTGCAATCACTTGGTATTGCAATGTCAACCACAACGGCTTTCCTTTTTGTCTACCACCTCAATGTCCGGTTAGTTTAATATTACCATTCGGTCCGTCTGTATCTGGAAGTACCAAAGGATTGGCTCAGTCTGGCTTTGTCTAGCCATTGGTAGGATTTACTGATATCTGCCACTTCGGTTATGTTTCGGTGGTACATCCCGTGTAGGGGCTTGTCCTCCTATGACGGAACCTCGAGCACCTCATCTTCTGTTCCCTATTGTCTTAGACATTCACTGAGTACATTGTCTGTTGGAGCCTTGTCCTTGATGTACTTATGGATCTCGGATGTATCATCCTGGATAGTGGCCCTTATGCTCAATAGTTCTCGGCCGCCATCCTTTCGGCTAGCATACAGTTTCAGGGTGCTGGATTTGGGGTGTTACCCTTCGTGCATGGTTTGGAGCTTCCGTGTCTCAACAACTGTGGCCTGAATCTCATCCTTTGACCAGCTTGTTATTCCTGCTCCTGGGAGAGCGTAGCAACTTATTGCCCGAGACTTATTCTTGCCATTGAGCAGGCTTGTTAGGACCTGCCTCACTCGTTGGTAGTATTTGGCCGTAGCTTTCCTTGTCACCTCTTTAAAGTTGCCACTTGCTTGTGGGATTCCAAGGCGTTTGCCACTGTCCTCAATGTCTGCTATTGTTCCTTCTGGGAGTGAAACTTCCTCTGTGTGGACTACCTATATATGTTTATATATATATATATATAACTGTTTTCTCACCCCTCGTGGGGTGGTATGTGTCATCCTCAAGCTCGGGTCCTCTACCAGAGGCCTGGGAGTTTGAGGGTTCTGCGCAGTATCTTAGCTGTTCCTAGGACTGCACTCTTCTGGACAGAGACCTCTGATGTTTTACCTGGAATCTGCTGTAGCCATTCTCCCAGTTTAGGGGTCACAGCCCCCAGTGCTACAATTACCACTGGCACCACTACCGCTCTTCCTTTCCACATCTTTTCTAGCTCCTCTTTCAGCCCTTGGTATTTCTCAAGCTTCTCATGTTCTTTCTTCTTGATGTTGCTGTCGCTTGGGATTGCCACATCTATCACTACTGCCTTCTTCTGCTGTTTGTCGATCAACAAGATGTCTGGTTGGTTAGCCATCACCTGTTTGTCAGTCTGGATCTTGAAGTCCCATAGGATCTTAGCTCGGTCATTCTCAACTACCTTAGGAGGTGTCTTCCATTTTGACCTTGGGACTTCCAGCCCATACTCATGGCAGATGTTTCTGTACACTATGACAGCTACCTGGTTGTGGCGTTCCATGTATGCACTTCCTGCCTGCATTTTACACCCTTCTGTTATGTGCTGTATTGTTTCAGAGGCATCTTTGCACAGTCTGCACCGGGGGTCCTGCCTGGTGTTGTAGACCCCCGGCCTCTATTGATCTTGTACTGAGTGCCTGTTCTTGTGCTGCCATGATTAGTGCCTCTGTGCTGTCCTTCAGTCCAGCCTTTTCCAGCCACTGGTAGGATTTTTTTATATCAGCCACTTCTTCTATTTGTCTGTGGTACACGCCGTACATCAGCTTGTCCCTCCATGATGGTTCTCCTCTTTTTTGTCCTCACTTTCAGTTTTCTCCTGCCTGAGGTATTCGCCAAGCCATTTGTCTTCTGGGGCCATCTTCCTGATGTACTCCTGGATCTTAGTTGTTTCATCCTGGACAGTGGTCTTGACACTCACTAGCCCTCGGCCTCCCTCGCTACGCTTGGTATACAGTCTCAGGGTGCTGGATTTCGGGTGGAACCCTCCATGCATTGTGAGGAGCTCTCTTGTCCTGATGTCAGTGGCCTCTATCTCCTCTTTTGGCCAGTTTATTTTTCCAGCGGGGTATCTGATGACTGGTAGGGCATATGTGTTGATGGCTTGGATCTTGTTTTTCCCATTCAGCTGACTTTTCAGGACCTGCCTTACTCTTTGTAGGTATTTAGCTGTGGCAGTCTTTCTTGCTATCTCCTCCTGGTTTCCGTTAGCCTGTGGCACCCCAAGGTATTTGTAGCTGTCCTGAACATCTGTAATGTGGCCTTCTGGTAGTTCAACCCCCTCGGTTCCGATCATCTTCCCTCTCTTTGAGACCATGCGACCGCACTTGTCCAGTCCGAATGACATCCCAATGTCGTTGCTGTAGATCCTGGTATTGTGGATCAGTGAGTCGATGTCTCGCTCACTCCTGGCATACAGCTTGATGTCATCCATGTAGAGGAGGTGACTGATGATTGTTCCGCTTCGGAATTGGTATCCGTAGCCAGTCTTTGTGATGATCTGGCTGAGGGGGTTCAGGCCTATGCAGAACAGCAGCGGGGATAGTGCATCGCCCTGGTATATGCCGCACTTGATGGTGACTTGTGCTATTAGCTTTGCATTGGCTTCCAGACTTGTTTTCCACAGCTACATTGAGTTCTTGATGAAGGCTATTAGAGTCCTGTTGATCTTGTACATTTCCAAGCATTCCAGTATCCATGTATGTGGCATTGAGTCGTAGGCTATCTTATAGTCAATCCAGGCAGTGCACAGATTTGTCTGCCTGGTCTTACACTCTCGAGTGACTGCTCTATCCACTAGTAGCTGGTGCTTGGCTCCTCTGGTGTTACTGCCTATTCCCTTCTGGGAAGGGTGCATGTATTGAGCCATGTGCCTATTCATCTTAGCCGCTATGATGCCTGACAGCAGCTTCCATGTTGTACATAGGCAAGTTATTGGCCGGTAGTTTGATGGGATTGTTCCCTTCTGGGGATCCTTCATGATCAGGATTGTCCGTCCTTGGGTTAACCATTCTGGGTGGGTCCCATCCATCAGCAGTTGGTTCATTTGTGCTGCGAGGCATGCATGAAGTGCGGTTAGTTTTTTCAGCCAGTAGGTGTGGATCATGTCAGGGCCTGGTGCTGTCCAGCTCTTCATACCTGCCGCTCTTGCTTGGACATCTGCCGTTGTAACGGTTACTGGTTCTTGTTCTGGGAGATTGCTGTGATCTGTTCTTAGATCTTCTAGCCACTGAGCATTGGCTCCTCCTTCTCCTATATGTTTCTCCAGTTCTGTTCAGTCTCAGCCCTGGGTGGATCTGATCTTGAATTACCCTGCCACTGTGAGTACACTTTGGATGGGTTGGTGGAGAACACCTGGTTTATTCTCCTGGCTTCTGCTTCTCCCTTGTATCTCTTTAGGCGGGTGGCCAGGGTGGCGAGTCTTTGTTTGGCAGTTTCTAGAGCCTCAGGAATTGACAGCTTGTTGTACTTAGGTAAGCTCTTCCCTACACCTTTCTGCAGGTCTGAGAGCTGATTAACCTCTCTTCGTGTTGCCTTGATCTTGGCTTATATATATATATATATATATATATATATATATATATATATATATATATATATATATATATATATATATACAGTATATATGTATGTATATGTGTGAGTGTGTATATGTGTGCAACAAACCCAGTATCATAGTAAGGTACATGGTTCATTAATTCAATTCAATTCAGTTTATTTATATAGCGCCAAATTCACAACACATGTCATCTCAAGGCACTTTACAGTTCAACCAGATCATACAGTCAAATTGATACAAAGTTTTCTATCTAAGGAAAACCAGTTGATTGCATTGACTCATTGACTCAAATACAATCCCTCACACTAAGCATGCTTGTAGCGACAGTGGAGAGGAAAAACTCCCTTTTAACAGGAAGAAACCTCCAGCAGAACCAGGCTCAGTGTGAGCGGCCATCTGCCGAGGCCGACTGGGGTTCAAGGAGACAGAAGCAGAGATACAAAAAGCAGCTGTAAAAGGCGGCCCCGTCCAGGAAACACACAGCCAGGCAGACGAGCTCCAAGGCAGCTCCCATGCCAGAGGATTAGAGGAATAACAGAGTACATCAGTAAATTCTATTAGTTTACTTATCATTTCAGATATTTCTCCCACTTATAATAAAAAAAACAACCTTTTTGTTCATGAGATGTGAAGTACATTATATGTGAGAGTCCTGCTCTAGCCATGGTGAGTGAGGGTCCTGCTCTGAGGGAAATTAGACGTAACACCTCTCAGACAAATCTTTTTGTCTACATTAACAAATTCACATTTTCCCCAAGAGAATGTGTTCTGAAGGTTGCAATACAAATCCCTGTAACTCTTTGCCCCGGCCTGTAAGTCTTTATTAAAATCTTCATGTAAATTATATAACAGGTATAATATGGTGTTAAATTGCTGCCAAAAATTAGAGGAGCGTATTAAGCAATCACAATAGTGCAATTATTAATCACAGCCCCGCATTCAATAACAGAAAATGCATATAGCAGTGATGCGGGTGTGTATGTTTATTCGAGCGCTCTTGAACAGCACTGTAGAAAAATTACGCTCCCTCGCTCTGTTTGGGGGGCATTTCTTTCAGTCAGAGGGAGTTTATATTCTGCTGGTTCTGATTGGGCAGATTTTCAGCTCCTATCCGGTGGCTTTTTGAACCAAGTAATGCCCATTTCGCCTTTTAAGCAGAGTGACGCTGTCTAACCTTGGTAATTTACAGTCAGGTGGTTGATGGAGTTGTCAGTAGCTCCAAACATTACAGAAATGTCAGTTTGTTCAAGATGCTTTTGAGGATTTATGATTGATGTGCTCTGAATACTTCCCCGAATATACATTTACTTTGTTCTAAGTCTTAGACTGGGATGAAATTGCACAATATAAAATATATCATAGATCTTTGAATCTAGCCCTCTGTAGTTTGATCATTTTCATTTCCATCAAATCATGTGGCATCCTTTTGTTCCTAACACATCACCCAGTCCATATCAGTATAAATAAACAGCATTCCCCATTGAGATCTGATGTGTTTTCAAAGTGTTCCTTTAATTTTTTTTGAGCATTGTATATACATATACATGATCTTTCATTTATTTATAACCAAATTTTAAACAACTAAACACAATATTATATCCAGATAGTTTAATGTCACTGCTGTATTAAGTACTGGGTGAATAAATTCACATGAGATATGGGGTTCCTTACACATGATGACATTTTAATAAAATATAATAACAAAATGAATAAATAAGACAAATAGAATAAAAAATGTGAAACACTGATAATAACTCATCAAAAGAGATATCAAAATACCATTTATGCTGCCTTCCTGTTTGTAAAGCAGAAGCTAAATGTGATATACAGTGAGGTTTCCCCAGCAGATATTTCGAAAGGCTACGTAATGTAAAATATAAAGCAAGGTTTAATTAAGATTAACTTTTAGCAGCATCCTATCGGTCTAATCATCTGCACCAATACACTGCATCTGATCAAATCAAGATACTGTAGAAATGTACAAAAGTCCCAAGTATGCTTCTTCCTTGGCTGCAGCTCCCTCTGATCATCACATCCTCCACCACATCTGCTGAAATCCTTGAAAAGCAATAGAGCAACAGTTTCATTTTCCCAACTGCAAAGTCAAATGGTAACAAGAGGTAAACTGTGATGCTTTGAAGGGATTCATTGGAAGAAAATTTAAAATGTGTCTTATAATGAGGCCTTTATATGTTGCTTGGAAGCAATACTGTGTTTGGATGCACCAATAAGTCTGGATAAGGGATCAGAATGAATGGCTTATCTAAGGAAACTGATAAAAGAACAACATAGTTGGCTTTAACCAGCAGGTTGACCTAGTTTACTCCATCAGTGACCAACCTGCTCATTTCTCAGCTCATCACTCCTGAAAGCATGAAGATGGACATGGATGTAAAAACAGCAGTGGTCCTTGTCGTGGTTTTTATTTCCTGTACTACAGCTTTATTTCTATGCTGAAGAATTTCTGTTAATTATTCTTAATCTTTTTTTTCTGTCTCAACTTAGGGATGAATATCCATTTTACTGCATGATTACAAATACTGGATAGACAAAAGACATGCAAATGAAAAGTTATGAAATTATTATTTACTTGGTAAAGGTTATAATGTTAAAGAACTTTTACTTGAACAAAAGTGCTTTAACATAATGATGGTGAATACAAAATAGACATATATTCAGGTGATCCTTTGTATATAACATGCCTCAGTAGATCATTGAGGTCAGTATGATTTATTAAACTAAAAATATTAAATGAATACTCAACTTCACATCAAATTCTCTTTAATGTTAACATTATAATTTATTCTGCTCTCTCTGATGTGTTTTTTGTCAAAGCATCTATAACTCAGACTGATCTATCCATGTCATTTACGAAATCATTTTAAAGCTAAACAATTTCTAGTAGTTTATAATAGAGTGGAAACTGGATTTAAAACCAGTAAAAGCTTTTAGACTCCACAGAAAGTTTAAACTTTTCTTTTGGAAACCTTTATGATCTTGAACTTAAATTCTTCACATACTATATCTCATTATTTTCTCAGTATTGGTTTGTATATTGATTTAATATTCATATCAAACTATCCTTTATGAAGGTGAGCTGAGACTTTTTTTAAGCTAAATTATGGACCGAATCAGACCCGTTTAAAACGGAGAGCATCTACCATGCTATCAATTGGCTAGCTACAGTTACACTACAACTGGTTAACACGATTAATTAACTTTATTTGACTGCTTCAAATATAACTGCTGACTTATTTTGGTCCGAGACAGTCAGCCAAGGCTTAACAATGTCAAAATATGTAGTAATATAATCAATAGAAAATAATTCAGACACCAAGCTATCTGCTAGCTTCCAACGAATAGAAGCTAAAAATATGCCCAATCAGAAACAGCAGAATAGAAACTCCCCCTGACTGAAGAAACGCAACCCAAACAGAGTGAGGGAGCATAATTTTTCTACAAGAACAGACAGATGGGGAGAGGGGGAGTGTTTTTCTGCACGCGGTACTGCGTTTAAAAGCGCTGAATAACCATGCACGCCAACGATCACTGCTATGTGTGCTTTTGGTTATTAAATGCGCGGTTGTGATTAATAATTGCTTGATATGCTCTTCTAATTTTTGGCAGCAATTTAACACCATAGATAAAGTATTTCATGATTTATTTGATTATTAATATTAAAATATTTGCATAACATGGAAACCAATCAATTTACATGCCAGTATTTTACAGTGTTTATTCCTCTCATCAAGGGCAGCACATCCTGTAATTATAAAAACATTTACACTTTATTTGCCAAAAAACATGAGGAACCAAATATGTCATCCTGTTAAAATGCGCTGTCCATTTTATGGAGAAGGAACAGAATTTTTCAGTCTTCTGAAATATTTGTTTGCCCCATGTAACTCTGGCAAATAAAGAGCAAATGTTTTTATATTTACAGGACTCCACATAAGAGGAGGAAACACTGTAAAAGTAATTGGTGGTAGATAATTTTTTTACCAATGTTATGGAAGGTAAACAGAGTTTTAATTGGGGTAAAATATTTGGTTCCCCTGATGTTATTAGAGTTCTGGTTCTGTTATGTTTTTTCTTTTGGATGTTCAGTTTTGCTTTGCTCCTTGTTTTCTAGTTTTTTATGGTTTAATTCTTATTTTATTGTGTTCTTTGTTTTTTTTCTCAGTGTCTGTCTTAGTCTTGGTTCTGTTATGTTTTTCTTTTGAGTGTTCAGTTTTGCTTTACTCCATGTTTTATAGTCTTAGTGGTTTAATTCTTATTTTGTTGTGTTTTTTAGTTATTTTCAGTTGTCAGGTTTTTATTTGTTGCCCTCTGCTGCCCTCTTGAGTTCTCCTTTTTTCCCTTGCAACTTTCTTGTCACGCCTGCTCCTAATCTGCTCGTTAGCTCTCCCTTTGTTTCAGTCTCCCATAAATACTCTCTCTGCGCAGTTCTTCAGTGCTGGTTCCTCATCAAACATGCTCCAACTAATTGTCTCTGAGTCTTCCTCCTTATGATAGTGATTTTTTTTTTTTTTTTGGATTACCTGCCTCTGTTTTCAGTGAACTCATTAAATCCACAAGAAATTCGCCTCTGCCTCTGCTTTTGGGTCAACGAAAAAAAAAAACCAAATCATGACAGATGTAACTTTGGCAAATAACTATCAAAGAAATTCAAATGATTAGAGGAATAAGCCTAGCAAAATACTTCATTTTAAAATTATTTTTGATTCTATAGTATTATGATTGGAATCAGAGAGTTTCAAGGAATTGAAATATTTTTTTACCCCCATGTAGCTGGGGCAAATAAAGAGCAAATGTCTATAAATTAACAATCTAGTGAATATGGGCATAAACTACCCAAATATAAGACTATCTGTATACCTGCTCCATTGGATGACAAATCATTACATTATATCAGTATGTTAGTATTTGGGTCTGAATATATCCCTCTTTTTCAAGATATATTCTCACATTTACAGTTACAGTATGTACAGTATGAGGATGCATCTGCCTAAAATGCTTATTTTGGACCAAACAAAACAGAAATTAGCGAATAAACAAATCTACTCGAAATAACCTTTAATAATTTAGTAATGTGTCATGAATTACATCAGAATGTAATTTAGCCGCAGACCAGTCAAACAAGCCTAACTTTTCATGTCCAGAGATCAATAGTGCTTTCATTCTTAAAACTTAAAAACAGATATGCTGTGTTGGAAAACTGTATTTGATGGCTGACATATAGTCAGGGTTTTAGTGAACAAATGAATTATGTGTGAACTACACAATAAGCTGGAAAATACTTTATTTTCTTGCTGATAATTTTAACCAAAGTGGTCTAATTTTCTTGTGCTTCGTACAAACTTGTGCCGTTCAAACCATCAGCTTTAGTTTTTAAGAAATTAATAATCAGGCTTGAGACTAAACGTCACGACACAATGCATTTCTGCTTCTCATGTACGACTCGCCGGCTTACTTATTATAAGTCTAAAAGCACATGAAACAAAATGTTACATGTTTTCACTCACTGTATGTGATTCGTAGGTATAACATTAAATCAGCTAGAACACATTCATAAGGTACATTTTTGTTACATTTTATTGCAATTGTCCTCATGCATTCAGATTAGAATCACTTTGCACTTGTGTATTTGAAAATATTTATAATCAAAATAATTATGCCAAAATCATAAAGAAAAATATCCAAATGCAGGTGTAATGTAAACAGAAATTGTAGATATAGGTTTCAACACAGTACTTAACCTTAATTTTTGCTTTGTAGATTAGCTGTGTAAAAAAAAAAAATAATAATAGTAAAAAAACTCTTTATCAGTACAATGCACAAAAATCATGTCTGAATAGCTCTCCTATTGTCATGACGTTTAGTACTTTCGATTTTGTCTTTCTTTTTATTATTAATATTGTCTTGGTGTTTCTTTATATTTATGTAGCTGTTTTTGTTTTTTATTCCTAGAGATGCGTTTTAAATAAGAAACAATAATGCAGACAAAAGAGGCTAGCTACCATTGAATGAGCAAAAAATTCATAATGTTCTTCCCAGATGCAATAACTTCCAGTAATTGGACCTGCTGCAGGTATAACCACTCAGACCTTGATTATAGGTGTAATCAAAAAGTGGCTGTGCAGCAACTGCAGGACCCATCCGTGCATTGTCTCTTATTTTACAAATTTGATGGATCTGCTTTACTCTCTCTGTGTCTGAGCTCCTGTGTGGTTCATCTGATTTCTAAACATTGACACATTTTGCTCAGTAATCACTCACAAATGGACTCAATCTAATAATAAGAAATTTATCTAAACCACAGCAGAGGGGAGTTACGTTTCATTCTACAGTGCAACCGAGTTAGTAGGAACTTCTACTCTGATTGCAAAAACATCTATTTGTGATAAAACAGAAGACTCAGGGATGAAGGACTATCTGTAAATGATGATCAGAAAGGAATCGTTACATGCTAGTTTCCTGAGGGCATACTGTTTGATTTTTGAATATCTGTTAACCAGATCCCTTCACAAGCAAGCAACAAAGCATTTACTTTTAAAATCCACAATTAAATGGCTCGTTATGAAACACATTGAGCTTATTAAGGCAATTGTTGGATGCTATGACTCAAGTTATTTTTTTTATGCCTCAGTAATTTTTGTTTGACTTTACAGCATCTACAGCTTAATTCGGATATGTAACCCTAAGCTGTTACATCGATTATATATTCTAATAAAGGTGGGATTTGGAAAAATAATTATCACAATGGTAAGATCATTTACTGTTTTACTCTACCTCAAGCTTCCCCAGTTTTATCCTATTATATCACAACGCAAACAGAAGAGCATTTGAAGTACTTCTGAGATTCCAATTGTCACTTAAGTCAGCCATCAGTAATGATTTTGCACTGGAGTAATCAGTGTGGATTAGAATTTGTTAATTGAACTGGCTCAGATGTTGTCTTTACAGTCTAATTTGAGAGATCTTGCAACCTGTCTCATTTCTGGGCTCCAGGGCATTGGTGACTAATCAATGTCATGACCTCAGTTAGATGAGGCTGTTTTTTCCAGCAGTTGGTGCAGAGCAAACTGAAGAGTGTATTTTTTACCATGTCACTAATGGAAGATTGATTATTGAAAGCACTCTGGATACAAAACAATAAAGATTTCTTTTTCAGCTAATATACAGTACATACCTGCAAAATTGTATTCTAAATTTAAGGACAATTTTAAGAACCATTTAAGGCAAAGTTGTTATCCCAAAAATGGTCTTTAAAAAATGATTTTCTTTTGAACCTTTGATTTGTTCAAAATGAAATCAATGAATGTAGGCACTAAGCTACAAGTATGCCATCTTGAACAAAGATAAATATGGAGTATCCAAGCAACAAAATCTCGGTTGTAAACTCTAATGTGCTTTAATTTTCTGAGGTAGAGATCCAACAGGAACTTTGTGTGTAGGCGACTCTGTGTTGTTTATAAACAGTATGTTTCAGAAATAAGACAAAAAATATGTTTATCTGGATGTGTAAGACTGTTACTTGGCACAGTTATACAATCTACAGAGGAGTTTAACAGTTTTCCTAAATATTTCTTCACAAATGGTAGTAAGAGAAAATTACTCTTCAACATATTTCTACAATGACTCCTTCAGATAACCTGAAGAAACAATGAAATGAAACAATGAAAAGATTATATTTTATTAACAAACCTCCATAGCATGTCATTGTAGTGCATTAATCTCAAAACCCATCAGACCCCTAGTTTAAATTCTAGTTCACAACAATGACTGAGGATGGGGTGGTTGTGAATATTTATGCATATGACGACATACTTTTCATTTTAGCCAACTATCTCATTTGCAATATGCAAATGTTACATATATACAGCATATTCCCCACAAGGAAACAGAGGAAAAAGAGCTGAGAGCAGAAACTGGATTGCTGTTCTCCCATGATGAAAGACAGATTCAGGTGGACTTTTGAGTAGATTCATATTATTTTATCAACGTTTCTGGCAAGAGTGGCGTACTTTTCAAGTTATTACTATGTGGATGCATTCAGTTATAAAAATAGGTTTCAACAATGTCCTTTATCATTGTAGAAAAAAAAAAATTTGATTTTACATTGTTTTTGCATTATTAAAATTATTTATTTCTGACCTGTTAAGTTTCTTGCAATAATAATTTTACTTATTTTAATGGTACAGTTAAAAGCTGTATTGTATTTTATCTGGATTTTATTTATTTGACTAATACAAATTAGTTGATAATTCTGAAGTATAGTGAAATTGGTATGCAACTTTAAAGATTTAGCCTCACTGTCATGATGGGTTTAAGGTGCCTAACCCACATGCAGAGATCACTCAAGAGGCAGAGAAAAAGTTCAAAGATTTATTTACAATGAAGCACAATATATAATGAACTGGTCCTTGGTAGGTTGACTGGTCACGCAGGGGTTCACCACTGAGGGGGGACAGGGTGGTTAGTATTGATCAAAGTTACTGCAGGTTTTCTGATGTACGAGGTTATACCTGTTCTGAAGTTGAGCAGAGCTGCAGAGGGGGGGAACCTTGAGGGTTCAGAGGCTATTCGGCAGGCAGAAGGCGGAGGCGGAGGCTTACTGAGTGCAGGCAGACGGATTCCAGACTGAGTTCCCTCTCAGTTTTCTCTGAGAGCGGGCAGGCAGATTCCAGGCAGAAACAACCATCCAGGGTTTCACTGAGGGCAGACAGGCGGACACCTGAAAGAGTTTTCTCTCCAGGTTTTCAGATTGTCAGGCAGGAATATCTGTGAAACAGAAAAAGACTGGATCAGACAGGTTCACAAAATCTTGGGTTCAGAAAAGCAGGCTGGCTCAGGCTTGCTAATCATTACTGGCAAACACACTGGCACTGGAGTGTCCGTCTTAGCCTCCTTAAGAAGGAGCCTCCTGATGAGCAGATTGAAGACAGGTGTTGCAGTCATCTCATGCCCCCAGGAGATCTTGTGCGCCCTCTGGTGGAGAAAGTGGACAAAACCTCCAGATCCCAACTCTCAACCATGGGTTCATCCATATCGGCATCCCTCTCCCTTCTCTGCTACAGCATAATGCTGCTACCACTGTTTGAGAGTGGACATGTTGTGGTTAGGGTTTTGTACAGTCCTTATTTGTGTTTTCAATTAAGACATTGTTTTTATTCTAGCCTACTGTCAAACCACCTTTGATATCTTTGCCTATCTTGATTTTCTTGCAAACCTCGTATTTTATAGAATTACATGCAGGTGAGTTTTATTTACAAACTAGCTTTGTTAAGGGCTAAACTTTAAATTTTTGTTTAAATTAATCTGGAAAACCTTGTATGATTATCGCCGGTTGTATTGGTCTAATGCATGTGTTAACCTTATATGTCAACTAAACCTGACCTCCTGATTGGTGTTGCATACACCTGTGTTGCTATTGTAAAAACCTGTATTACTATTGTATAAACATGAAGGAGACTTTAATGTGGATATTTAGGGCATCATCATGACCTTCTGTAAGAGTCAGTGTCCTCTGTAATGAACATAATCAAACTCCTCTATTTGGCAGCTTTTTAGACTGGCATGAAAATGAACATCCATACACAAGCACAGATCTGTCTCTGGAGCCAATATAGCATTAACCAGGTAATTTTATATATAAAACATATAGTTTTTCCTGAAAAATCAAGGATGGCTTATCACGCTGTCCAAGTTCATGATTTTGGCCTATTGTATATTATATGTGTTACCTATGGTCTAATGTATAACACAGCTCAAAAGATAAGATCCAGGGATTGTTTTCATATATATATATAGGTGGAAATATTCAACTTCAAACTAAATTGTAAAAAGTATTTTGGAGTTGTAGCATTGACAAAACAAAATGGAACATAGCCGCTATTTCCAAAATCTCACAACTAAACAAATTGTCACCACTACATATCAGTTCAGCATAATTCAAATGTATTGAATAGAGTTAAAATAGTCATCAAAATTATAAATTATTCCTTAAGCATTGCTGTTAAAGACAATGATCCATAAACCCTTAGTATAATTTTTGCCTTGAGTGGTACCATCTGCAAAATGTTTGTCTTTCCTCAGCAGCTACTCATTTACATCCGTTATCTTTTCACATATTGTATTGGCAGAGTGCAGTCAGCTTGTATGAGTGTGGATTGAGAGCATGTGCAAATTGTTTTATATGAAGTGCTATTGTACTGGCTTGCTGGGCGAATGCATTGGCAGCCATTTCCTCAAACACTGGCTTCTTATCCCACTGAGGTGTCATTCAGATGATTTATCTTTATTTGTATTTGCATATTTGTTCTCTGCTTCTACAATGGTATTATCTGTTCAGTGCATTTTCATCTCAGCAACATGACTGCTATATGAGTCTACCCTGCAACAGAAAAAAAACAAAAAACATTGCGCTATAATATGCAATTATTTTCAGGGCAAGCCAAATTGTAGGTCTTGATGACAATAATATCTACATATTATGTAATAATGATGTAAAATATTGTTAACTATGTAAGTCTAACCCTTTGTATTTATATGTAAAAACATTTTAAATAACACTATTGACAAGCGTAATTAGATTTCAAAGGATAAATATGTAAATGAATGTTAAATGAAGAAAACAAAACACAAAAGTCTACAAAACACAGAGACAAAGAGTTTAAATTAATCATAGTTAAAACATTTTCAATAGCTTAGGCAAGAAAGTGCAGTTGTCATCACCTGGCAAGGTGACATACTGACTTTAACCCACCCCACCCCCACAGCCAGGGATGGGGAGGGAGCAGGACAAAGCAACCTTTTTAGCCACAGCCAAGGTTTTGATGCTGGGAGCCAAACGATGCTGCTTACTAAAGATAGACGGCTCTTATCAATTAGCTGCTGAAGACACCATACTCTCAGCACCTTGGTCAGATAATTTGCCCTTGTGCTGGGCGATTGGATTCCCACCTCCCTGTTTGCCTGCCCCTCCCATCGTCCTTCGCAGTCTGGCATAAACACTGAGCACTCCCTCTCACTCTATTTAATACAAAAGGTAACCTTAAAAGTGTTTCACAAAGACACATACTAAGACGTAGAGGTTACAACGGCTTGAGGAGAGGTTTCTATAACATGAAACTCTATCTATCTATCTATCTATCTATCTATCTATCTATCTATCTATCTATCTATCTATCTATCTATCTATCTATCTATCTATCTATCTATCTATCTATCTATCTATCTATCTATCTATCTATCTATCTATCTATCTATCTATCTATCTATCTATCCATCTATCCATCCATGTGTGAGTGTGTGTCTGCGTGTTAGAAATGTAAATGTTTGAATGATGCAAAGGAATACTTTTTTGTCCAATAAGGAAAAGGATTTTGTAATGTTAAAAAGAACAAACAAGAAACTGTAGAGTTTTTTTTTTTTTTTTTTACAAGCATGTGCTGTTGGCAACTTGATTCAGCACAGTTAATCTAAAACCTATCCTTTATCAGGAGTGCAAATTCAATCCACTGCCTTGAAAGATTTATAGATTCATGCAAGTTTTACACCACTGGGAGCGCTAATGGCCTTTAGTGGAAGGACCCAAAGGAGTCATTGTGCATGAAAACCCCCCAAAAATGCAGCACAGTACTTAAGCTTCCAAGCAAGTCAGGTTTCTGTCAAAAAAGATGCAGATGAGTTGGACGGGCTCCAAGCTGTTTTTTGTCAGAAAATGCTATGCCTTTGTGCCGTGGTTTGAATTACTTACTGTTTATCTTAGATAGATAGATAGATAGATAGATAGATAGATAGATAGATAGATAGATAGATAGATAGATAGATAGATAGATAGATAGATAGATAGATAGATAGATAGATAGATAGATAGATAGATAGATAGATTTATATAAACGTAGGGTGTGCATTGGAAGTTTGAAATAAACTACAACAGTTTGACATACATGACATGATACAAAATGCAAAGATTCTGTTCTTGCCGAGTGCTACATGAGTATAACAGAACAGCATGACAGAAGTAGAAGTAGAGTAAAAATGGCACTGTTTACTATTAATATTTCAGTGAATTGCAATGGCACAACAATCTTGAAAAGGCACAAGCACTGGAGTTAATATTTCAGAGTAGAATTTTTTTTACTATTTTAAGAAATGACCTGTAGTACCCCTGGCTACACTGGTTTCCTTCTTTTCTCACATCCGTAGCTCTTTATTAAAGTGCATGTAAACTACATTCAGTTTCCTATTTTTTTCGTGAATAAATATTTATTTTTCCTTTCTCTGACCAAAATATATTTGTATGAGATTTGAACTGAGGGGGTAACTGGGCCATATAGATGAAACTTCATTCATGGATTTTCCTGGATAAAAATGGAACAAGAAGCAGTTGGCTCCTTTCTCCAGTGCTGATTTGGCCAGAGGCGGGGGAGACACTGAGCAATATCACTCTTTCACAGGACAGCACAGAGTACCCCAGGACAGACAAGCATGTACAGGGCTGTCCTTCTGTTGGGAAAATTAAGAACTTTGACAACATTTTCGGCAAACACATCTTGCAAACGTGAAATATAAAAGTGATTTCTAAATTTTATTCAGTACATTAATTATATACCACCCATTTGCAGCAATTATTTTGAGACAAGCAGATCAAATTTATACTAACTTTTATGGAAACAAAATCATTCCATATTTGGTCCAATATAATCCGGTTAACTCTAAGTAAACCTGCTTCCGAGAATCTATCTACAGGCCATTTACTGCAATAGTTAGCCATGAATTGTACAGACATCTACATATGAAGGTTATCCTAATCTCCATCAAAATTTAAAAAAATCTGGCATGCGCAGCCATTTTCAAAACAGTCATTGTTCTGCGCTTTGTAGGTTAGGTTTATTTTCGAGTTTTTACTTTCACTGTGATTTTGTGTCATTGTAGTTGTTTTCTAGTTATATTTAAGCAGTGTTGTGTTTTATTTGTGTTGCTCTCTGTTGCCCCCTTGTAACAGTCTCCCTGTCCCTTTGCTTCTGGTTGCTTCCATCCACACCTGCTTCTTGTCAGCTGATAAGCCCAGTCTTTGTTCAGTATCCCATTTATCTTGTGCAGCTCCTCATTGCTGTTTTCTCATCATTGCTTTGCTCCACATGTATATTTTCGCCTGACGTCTCCTGGTTTTTGGTTTCCTGTGATTATTCTTGGATTTTTGCTTCTGTTGCCTTCTACATTTCATGAAACCTGCAAGGACTCCTCTCTGCCTCCTTCTACTCTGTGTTTGGATCCACAACAACATCCATCAATTCCGACAAAACCTCTTTGTTGTCCCACATATTGACAGTTCTGTATTAGCAACAAGCAGTAAAGAATCCTTATTACAATTATTAAACCATAGTGATTTTTTATTGACATCCCCTGCTTCTAAGGCAGTCCTTACATTCATTTATTTCTCGATTAGCCTTATAATTCAGCATGTAGTTTTAGAGACTGATTTCGGATTATTTCGGGCATTTGTTTCTCAAAGTTATTGAGTCAAAACAATAAAAATGCTTAGCTAATCACTTTAGTACAGCACGTAGAGCTGCAATGTTTAACACAATAATAGATTTTTATTTCTATTGAAATTGATCAGATGTGTGAAAGGTTGTGCCTTTTTTACATCAATGAAGCAGTAACCACAAAAAAATGTGACTACATGCACATAAAATATATCTCTTTAAGAGAGATTACATTTGTGGTAGAGGTTAGACAAATTGACCCATTTATAAAGACAGCCAGTAAATACCTAGGTAAGTTCAGTTTCTTTTATGCTACTTTCAATATCCCACCCACTGCTCTTCATTTTCTTCCACCCGTCTTCATTTATGTCCATCACAGATGGATACAAAGTCACCTGGGAGCCGCTGAGAAAAGAACCTCTTACCTGTTCCACTCTGGTGCCTCACTGATTGCTGTGTTTATATCCAAAGACAACTGTAGCTTTCTGCAGTGGGACATAATTAAACCTATACATCATGTACTTGTTTTACAAGTTTTCTACTGCTTGACAAAAAAGCTTTTACAAAGCCTGTTTTGTTAAAAAAAAAAAAAAGGCATATGCTGATGTTAAGTGATTGTATGTTTTTCATGCTCAGGTAGATTAGCAAAAAGTCACATCTTTGCCTGAGCAATCATCTTTCATTTGATTGTTTAAGGTAAGAAATACATAGATGATTGTTTAATGATAAGTCTAACACCAGCCTGAGAATTTAAGAGTTCTCAGAGATAAACACACTTCGGTTTTATTAATTTTATAATAATAAGGCTCAATGTACATTACATCAGTAGGATAACATATCAGGTGTTCAGGTTATGTTTTTAGGCGAGCTTGTGCATTTGTTTGTCTGTGTACAGGAGAACTTGAAAAGTTATTAACGTATTTTAACCAACTTTGTGTCCAAGTAATAATCAAATACAATCCATTTTGTATCTCCGCTTCTTTTTCTATGTCTGCTTCTGTCTCTTTGAACACCAGTCGGCCTCGGCAGATGACCCATCACACCCAGTCTGGTTCTACTAGAGGTTTCTTCCTGTTAAAAGGGAGTTTTTCCTCTCCACTCTCGCTACAAGCATGCTTAGTGTGAGGGATTGCCTTCGAGTCAATTAGTCGATGCAATCAAAGTGGCTTGAGATGACGTGTTGTGAATTGGTGCTATATAACTAAACTGATTTAAATTTATTTCATTTTGGTAATGATCTAAAACATAATCCAGACACAGGAATTTTTTAAGGATTATTTAATGTTATTTTTCAGGAACATACAGCTCCCCCCTAAACCAGAGAGTGACAGCAGTGGCTAGTGACAGCTTCAGTATTGGACTCAAAAAAATCCATAAGTATTATGCTTAAGACTGAAACACAGGAAAGTTAAGCCATGCCCGACTTAAAGTTTCGATCTGCTAATCAAGTAAGAAAGCAGAGTGAATGAAAAAGGTAAGAGCAGAACTTTTGGTAATGATCTATATCATGTGGCAGTTTCAGCTATAGGTGAAGTCACAATATGAGGCAAAATTTGCTTCTTAGGGGAAGTCTGTGCTCTCTGAGTGCCTTTCATTGTTTTAACAAATTCAGCATGCACAAAGAAAATTTTTCTGGCTGCTGCTAAATTTGAAAGCCTGTCTCCAGCAGGACGTTTAAAAGAAGATAAATACTTATTTACAGACAAACATTGCAGCACAATGCTTTTATGTTGGTTCAAGCTCAAAGACATTTCAATATGAAATTATCAAGCAGAAAGTTCATAATTTTTTAAAGCCATTATGCAAACATTCAGAAGGTTTTCAGTTCATGAAGTCCTCCATAAAGATTCTCAGAGGTTAATATTGCAAGATGTGACATATCGTCGCAAAGAACACTTTTTTTTATAAATCACAAATTTGATAACTTGGAGTATGTTGCTATCTTGTTTTATTGCTTTAAAGTTGTGACTTTATTTTCTTCTTGAACCATGTTGTGAATTATTGGAGCCCCTCAGCATCATCTGTCTATGGTTTTAATGTCACCTGTACCGCAATTACATCCTCAGCCCCCAGATCTTAGTGCAATAGATCATGTTTGTGATATTGTATTACAGGAATCCCGAAATAAGCAGCCAAAAAAGCTGCAGCAACTGCAGGAATCTTAAACGTCAATATGTACCAACCAATCCTGCAAATGTTTCAGATTCTTAAATCTGTGTCACAAAAAATGTACGCCCTTAGAAGCAAAAATATTGACATAGTGATAGCAAGGTATGCCAAATAAAATGGCCTGTGGGTGTATACTCTGACTTTGAAAGAGTACAATATTTTTCTCAAATCTTATATAATAATCCTGTGGTCATGAAAAAAAATATATTTTACATAATAATTATGCGCAAAATAACACAGCTGCCAAAACGCTGAACAACAAAATATATGATTATTGGTGTTTATTATTTCATAGTATTTAGACAGAATATAACATGCTTGCAGCCAGGTAGGGTCTTTGGGCCACTGCTGAAATTAAAAGGACCACATGGAGCTAAGAAACTAAAAGCAATTGACTCGTCTTTAGGTGTTAAACAGCTTAAAGATAGAGGGATAAAAATCTTTTAAATCCTAATTTACTTAATTTTGGAAATGCCCGTAATATCAATTTTGCAGCTTTTCCCAAGAAATTTGCTTTTATAATGCTGTAGTTTGAATCCCACTACGTGTATTTTGGGATACCAGATAAATTAACATTGAGCTTATAAAAGGGTTTCTAGCAGTGCTAGTGCAAATTAAGGGCATATAGCACCACAGTTTTAAACCATTTGCTCTTCATTTTACTCCAGGGAGGGAAAAAAAAGTTCTTCAGAGACTTAATGACACATTTCTCATAAATCCCCTGTAAATAGTAGATGTAATAATGAGCACATTATGGTTTTCTATAACAAAAAACACTAACAATTAGAGATTGTGTGTTAAATTTAAAATTTGGTGAGGATCTGTGGCCTTGAAATATATTTGCCCATCTCAGTTTAACTTTACCAAAGCAGAAAGTTCTTAAATTACATATTCTGGTAGATTAAAGAAAAAATGCATTTAATTGAAGACTTTGTAACCTTGTCCTGATACAGATTATTATTTTCTAAACATATTCTTTAAAATCTAAAAATAAAATTGTCATTCTAATGAAATCCCTTATTAAACTATCTTAACAGTGTTTTGATGTTGAGCTGAAGCCATACAGAAATCCCAATAAAACACCTGCTCCTTCCTTTCAACTTAGAAAGAGAAGACTTTGGCAGTCAGTGAAGTAGAACATCCTCAGATGGGAATGAGAGTAAGCAGCACATTACTGAAACTTTTAGCAGTCTGCCTGCAGCCAAAGTGATGACCTCTCCTGCTGTGCCTGTTTCACCCACACATCTGCCATCTTTACAAACTGTGACAAAAGTCTGTTTGATTGGCGATTAGTTCTTGAAGACTTGAAAACTTGAAAATGATCAACCTGTTGGGAGCAACTTTAGGACTTAGTAAATCTGGGTAGCAACCAAGAACAATATGAAGGTTCAGGGTTTGAAATGAGATATTTAGTATATTTAAGCTCTCTTTTTACAATTTTGCTATTTTTTCTTGAGATGCTTATTTTAAGTTATTTAAATGTTGTTTCTTTTGTTTCTCTCATGAATGCATGAATGTTTAACTGTTAGTATTAATACAAAATAAATTAATCAACAAAAGTTATGGTGAGATGTTAAATGCATCAGTTTATTCATTGTCTGTTCAAGCTCTCATTGCCTTCCATTTCATGGTATTTGATGTAAGAAGGACTCAAGTAGGGTTTGATAGTGACTGTACTAAAGATGATTAATTAATAATCATAATTTTTTTCTTGGCCAAGGTTAAAAGTAATATTTTCCATTAATAAGCTGTCTATTATTCTACTATATATACAAGCACTATAGTTGCTGATATTTGCAAGGCAACTTTTGGAGTATCCCACACAAAGAGAGGCTCTATCACTGTTGGACATGCTCAATGGCAGAACTGAGGTGAGATTGGGAAAAATGTCAGGTTTATAAAATTATATATATATATATATATATATATATATATATATATATATAGACAATAAGAAATCAATAAAGAATGCTCTTTGGTCTGACAGCTTTCAATGATGATAACTGGGACTCACGGTGTACCAGACAGCATTTTGTTTTGGCCTTGGGTTTGATTGACAAATAATGGCCCCACATTTGTTGTTTTTTTTCTTTTTCTAAGCTTGGCACACGGTGTGTAACGGACACCCATTGCACTAGTTTGTGGCACTAGGGAATAATTACAGGGAACCGCCTGAGGTAAGGCCTGGCAGAGTTTGTTCGTTAGCAATAAGGGAGAAGGGTGGAGGAGAGAGGAGAGAGGCCTCGAAGGGCAGAAAGGCTCTCACTATACCACAACAACAACACACACACAAAAAGAGGCTTCTCTGCAGTAGCAAAGCTCTGAGCTAACTAAACAGTTTTACTAAGCAGGAACTTGTCTCTCCTTTCCATTCTACAGCCTATAGAAATTTCTGCTCTTGTTATGAGCTATGAGAATTGGATTGTGAGGCTTGTGGACCACCTGTGACTATTTGGTATTTAACTTGTTTGCGTGAAGGCTTATGTAAAATATACCACAAGAGACTATGCTGTTGTGCCAGCATGCAAGCACACGGGCAAGTTTTAGTAAAATCCACAAGGAACAGTCTCGATTTTCAGAATGCCTGCAAACAAGTACAAACATTTAAATGCTAAATTAATGGTACATTAAATAATGAAGTAAAAATTTGTGTAATTATTTTGGATTGTAATATGTGATGCACTGTTTACCCATTGAGTATTTATGTATGTATAAAAATTTGTCTAAACAATGTCTGAATGGTTCACAATTGGTCAAAAGGGAAAAATTTGACATTTTTAAAGGTGTTAATTAGGTTGTCTTCAAGTCAGTGTTGAAACCTTGTTTGTTGGGTTAAGTGGTCACTAGCTAAATGGCTATCCTTAGGATTAAGTGTGTGTGCAGAGTTCCTCTGCAATCCTATATGCATGGATGGATGTTCCATGCATGCATGTAGGATTGCAGAGGACATAGTTTTCCAGAAAGCATCTCCTCATTCCCCAGCCTATCCTTAGCTCAAAAGTAAAGCAACACTTTAATAGAAATTTGTGTTGGATCTACATTGTACAATAGCTTTCATATTTTGTATTTTCATTTTTTGAGACATTGGTAGATGGATTGAAGTGTCACACCTGAATGTTTGTGGAAATGTATGTAGATATCCCGGATTAAATTAAGCTGGATTTTAGGTTTGATTTATGCTTTCTGGCATTTTTTATATGCTTTACATACATTTGGTTGCTGTTATTCATTTTGAATCCTTAGTTTAGTTTATTTCACAGATTACACCACATTAGTTTATTGGATATGCTTTGTTTAAACATGAAGAATATACCCCAACTCGCCATCTGCCTCTTATCTGGGACCAGGTCATGGGGCAGCAGTCTCAGAAGAGACCTCCAGACTTCCCTCTCTCCAGGCACGTCCTCCAGCTTTGTTGGGAGCACTAGGAGCTGCCAGGCTGACTGAGAAACACATCATAGGTCAACCCCTGGGCCCAGAATTTCTCCCAAGGAAGGCATCCAGGAGGCATCCAAAAAAGTTGTCTGAACCAACTCAGCTGACTCCTGTCAATGTGGACGAGAAGAGACTCTACTCTTAGCTCCTCCCTGACGACCAAGCTCCTCATCCTATTTCTCCCCTCACCACTGGTGCAGCCTCCACATTATAGCTGCGGCCACACTGATCCGCCTATCAATCTTGCGCTCAATTTTTCGCTAACTCATAAAGAGAACCCCAAGATATTTGAACTTCTCCAACTGAGGCAGCACGCTTAAATTGGCTAAAATTCCCTCTTTCTATCCAAATAACTTCCTGCTACCTGTTTCGGTTGAGAATCATGGCCCACAAGGACTAAGAAGCAGAAGATATGCACAGTTGAACTGGCTCTGTGAACATGTAATGTATAAAATAAGCATGTCAAAAAACGGCAATATAGACCTAATATAGTCCTGTCCAAATCAAGTCTGTGTTGCTTCAGTGATAACCCTAACCCTATTAAAAGATCAAAAACAAATGTACATTTTGCGAATTCAACCAGAAAGGGTATGTACTAACTCCAAAGATGAACCAGAACTTCGAATGCAATAGGTCAGTTCAAGTGAAGATGATCTTGTCTTGGGCCACCTGTGTCGATTCCCTCCTCATAAACACCTGCATCATCAGTAAATCTGACCAGCACGTCCTTTTCTGGTTGAATTTGCGAAATGTAAATTTGTTTTTGACTTCTAAAAGTGTTTTGAGTGTTTTTTATTTGTTTTTTTTTTTTTTTTCTTGAATGCAATTTTTTTTTAAGTGTTTTTTTATTTTTAGTTTGTTTTCTAAAATCTAAATTTGTTTTGGAACTTGTAAAAGTTTTTTAGATTTTGTAATGTTGGTTTGCGCCTACAAATAAGTCTAAATAAATGTCTCTGTGACAAATCCCCGTTACCTAATGGTTTTAAACTATTGTCATCAGCACACAAGACATAAAGATAGTTTTTTGTTAATATAGTAAGTCCATAATTTTTGCTAACCCTTTTTAAGTGACCTATCTTTTTTTTTTTGGTAATCATAAACAAGTTAATTGTGTGCAAAATAAAATAGATAAAGGGAAGATAAATACATGCTTTATAGCCTTTAGCAATGTTTTGCACAAAAATAAAAAATATTTGGGAGTTTTGATAAACTTTCATAGTTTTCACAACTAGAAGTAGAGTTTCTTGATGTAGGCTGTCCCAGCATCAAAATGGGCTGACATTTTGTTTGACATTTTTTTATTTTGAGTACAGAAGGTTGTGAATGGATATTCTATATACTGTACTGCACTAATACCACCCAGGTAAAACTATGCAGGGACCCCCCCAAGGATGCTAGAAAAGGGATATTCATGATCAAAGGAAGCATTGAACATAGCAGAACGAGGAATCTCAGGGCTTAGGGGCTCATTAAGAATATTACGAAGGTAAGACTGGGAATTAGATACCTGGGAATTAGTGCCAAGGTAGTCTTAATGTGAAACCCTTTGAAAGGATGGCTTACGGATGTTTTACTGGCAAAAGTAAGAGATGTGGTTGCAGTATAAATTAAATAAGTAAATAATTATGGTGCGATAAATGCAGTATAAACAATATACAGATTTATTGGTATAATTTTGTAATGACAGCATCACATAGTATTCTTTATCATTTTAAATGAGTCTAAATTGAACCAACTAACATCAAATATGGTAAGGTTAGAAAAATATTTGATTCAAAGTTTTTATCTAACTTAGACAAATGTCTTGAAAAAATATTATGAATTAAGATGATCAGTGATAAGAATTTGAATAATCAAGTAGCTTTGCATGATAAGTGTTGATTTTTTTTCTTATATGTGTTTTTAACTTTTATCAAATCTTATAGACCAGACCAAATTTTTCAAATATCATTATGTCTACATTTTAATACAGGTGGTGTGTATCCAGAGGGAAATTTTACTGCTTAAAGCTTGGTTTCTATAGTTAATGTGACATATTTGAGTTTCTCATCTCAGCCTCTTTCCATTTTGTCTCAAATATCTCTGATGTGTTTCCCCTAAAATTCACTTGGAGGGATAACATGAGAAGTTGACATTACAGTACAGTATAGTTGAGATTTAAGATGATACCTTGTAAAACCTTTTGATAACCCCTATAATGGTAAATGGTCTTTTTATATAGTGTTTTTTCAAGTAAGAATAAACCAAATGGTGGCAGGCCAGATTGAAACCACAGCTGCTCTGGGGCGCCACTAGGCCCTACAACCAGTAATGTGGGTGAAGGGCAAAGCAGAGCTGGGGCTTGAACACGCAACCCTCCAGTTGCACGGCAAACTACCGCATCCGACACCACTGTCAACCTGAAGACATTATTTGTAAAGTAAATAATATGTGGACAGTCAAATCCTTAAAATCAATTTAAATTGATTTATTATGTAAAGAAAAAGAGCTTAAAAAGGCAATGGAAGAGTATTGTATCCTTATTCATGAAAATAATTTAAGGTTCATCTTTCAAATATAAGTTTGATATGTTGCTGTTGTATAATTTTTTAATTTCCTGGCTTATTGCAAGTTTTATTTAGAAAATCGTTTTTTCATAAAGGTTCATCCAAAATCTTTAACTTGGATGAACTTGGATGAGCTCAAGGTTTTTAATAATATTGACATTTTTGAATTTCAATAAATAAACAATATCTAGCTCGCTTTTGTTTAGTTTTTTTGTAACTGACCCACTGTTTGCCAAGGCTATTTAGAAGGTCAATGTTTCAGCTGTTTTAGGGAAGAGAAATCAGCAGTATTTTGTACAAATCAAAGAACCTTAACACCCAGGAAAGCTGAATAGCACAAGTACTGACCCAACCCCTTTAGTTTTATTTTTACACTACGATAAAAAAATAATAAATAGATTGATTCCCATATGTTGCTGTTATACTCAACATTATATTTAAGCTGAAACATTAACAAATTCTCCTATTTATAATTACTGTTATATATTTATTTGGTCGCAACAAGAAACTCCTCCCCATATTAATTACATAAAATCATCTGGCATATTTCTGGGTGTTTAGAAAATGTTTGTGGTTGTAAAAAACTAAAAGCTCCAACCTTTTCCTTGTGCTTGCTGATTCTTAAAGAGCCACTTGAGTTTGGTTTGTGTCTTGGAAAAACTGACAGCATCTCAAATGAAACACAAATAAAGACTAACAACATCTTGTGAACTATATTTCTTCAATTTGGCAATTTAAAATATAGAGATGGGGAAGTTGTGGCAGTCAGAGATTTCTAGAGCCCTGTAAAATGGTGAACAAGAAGCTGTGGAGGCTTCTGCAGGTATACCTACTATTGTTTCTGCACCATATGTTTGTCTTGGGTTTTGACTGATGCTAAAAAAAGAGAAATGTCAAGCCCCAGTATAATCAGTTATTACTTGCAGATATGTCTTGACAATTATTGTGCATAATTATCAATAAAAAAAAGACAAAATATAGATCAACCAGTCAAACCAATTACTGGCCAAACTTTAAATGGGACAGTTTCTAAAAAAAGAGCAAAACAGGTTTTAACAGGTTTTCTTTACTTTGCTATGTTTGTTCCCACTAATGGGATCAGGCAGATATTGGGATCCATATACACTGACAACACCTGGTTGAAACACTCCTCTGGTGTTTTTGCAGTATAAAAAGAAGATAGAGAGTGTTAGACTACACCACCATCTGGGTGATAGTGTCAGAATGCAGTGGAGTGTGATGGAAAGCTTCATCCAGATACCACTGGGGCAAGCATGCAAAGGCAAATGCTTATTAACATCAAAACCAATCAGATGCTGAACAGATCTGTTTGCGACCCACGGCTGTGTATCCCTATTTTCTTTTGTAATGAGGAAATAATGACTGAATGGACAAAGTAGGGAAGGATGAGTTATAGAATGGTTAGGATGTTTATGAAATTGAGTGCTGCAGCTTACCCCTACCCCCATGCGGTGTAAACCAACATCCAAAAACCAGAGATATGTATTTATTTGCGATCTCTATAGTGAATGAGCTCAAGCAAGTTATTCACATGAGAACTTTAGAATCTGCATTAAATACTGTAGACATGCACTCCGTACTATCTTGAGCTATGTGTAGTGGAAGAAGAAGAGAAAGAAATCCCATTGGCACTTGTTACTTAATTGTTAATGCTAAGCATAAGGTTATGTTACTTGTTTTCCTTGTTGGGCTCACTCATCTTGTTAACACAGGTCCCAGGGTACATTTAGTTACAGTGCTGCATGATTCATCAGTGCAGTCAGGGTCATGTGATATACGCTCTGTATTTCTCAGGCGTGAAACTGAACACTTAACATCTTTCTCAGGAGAAAACTAAGGCAGTTGACACCATTCTTGGACTGTTGGATGCTTCTCAATTACAATGTTGTGGTTTTTAAGAAATATTTTCACTCCCTTTTAATCGTTTTTTGCAAGGAAATGCACTAAAAAAATGAAAAGGTTAATTTTCAGTTACTTTGCATTTTTCGGACAGATAATATAGATAAAATATTCTTTGTATAGTATGTTGCTCTAATATCTTTAGTTTTCTAAAAAAAAAAACCTGCTGATGACATTAAATTAGTATTTTATTGTTACAGTTCAGTTCTAATGTGTTGGACGCATTATATTGATTTAGGTAATTTACAGCTGAGGATTTAGTCATGCCATAATATTGACATGCTTGTATCACGTCTTTTCACATTAATCGATATAATTAGGAGAACCAATTTAAGTTTCTTCATTACAGTGAATAGCTGCATACCTACATTTTCCTGGTATTAAATCATTAAAGATTACTCCTGAAATCTGTCCTGGAAGGAAAGATATAACACATACTGTATATTAGGTGGGCTGTACTGGCTGCACCCACTGACCAGAATTGATTTTAGATTATATTATTCATGTTTAACACACAATTTTATCTTGCTCCCAGCTATATTACTGAGCTTTTAAACTCCTACAAGCCTACAGTTGCTGCCTTAGATCATCAGGAAGGTCACACTTAGATGTGCCCAAATCTAATTTGAAAACTCAGGGTGACCTTCCTATCTACATTAAGGCTGGAAAGCTTTGGAATAACCTCCCTGAGGAGACCAGGTTTCATTAACAACTGCTAAATCTGCTTTTCAAATTTTAGATTTACTTTGTCCTAACCTACTTTAAGCTACTGAAAGCAGCTGTTTTATAGGGAATATACAGAACCCCGGTTTTTATCAGGGGTTTCAAGACAGACACCTTTTAGCTCTAAGGTTACTATTATCCCTTTTGTAGTGTTCTATACTATTGTAGTATGCAGTACTTTAAAACAGTAATCAGTATTGCATATAATATAACAGCTCATCTGGTCAAAGAGCATTTCTTCCTGTATCTGTGTTAACATGTGTTATGAACAGAAATAGAAGAGAATAATGCACAATTGTAAAATCATTAGCACAATCTGGCAACTCACCACCCATCTTCTACTATCATAAACATTTGGTTAGTAATCTCCTCATTTTGCTCCCTCTGTTTGTGTCTCTGTTTTTGTCGGGTTGGTTGACACCACTCAAAGATTAAAAATAAATCTGTAATACATTTTGGCAAGGCAATAAATTTTGTAACAGGAGAGGCAGTTTTAGAGGTCCATCAAAAATGAATTATTAATAATTCATCCTGAAAGCTAAGTTCAAAACCCATCCATGCAGTTAGATTTTGAACGAAAGGGATACACTCTGTTAGTGACTGGATTAATGGACAAATCAGATGCCAAAGCTCTCGAAGAGCAAAGAAAAATATACAATTTTGAATTAAAATGCTCAGAATTACCATTTATGATTTCTTTCAGGAGTCTTCTTATAATTTTTTATGATTAAAAGAAGACATAAAACAAATTTTAGTATGAATGTTTTACTTGACTAATTTCTCAATGATCTTTCAATCTGATAAGTGCAATTTGAGGGAAATAAGATATTTGCAGTAATAAAGATCATGCATGTTTTCCATATCAATGCTACATAGGTGTGCATGTTTTAGATGCCTACATTTGGACGTGACTGTCATATCCAATTAATGTATCAGCTGGTCTTAACATACGTGTTCGCTTTAAAATCTGTCTGCTTGATAGGAATTAGTGTTTTTGGATAAGCAATTAAAAGCTTAATTCAGCCAAATAAATGCCTCATATAATTATATTACAATTTAAGAAATTCCTCAAGTTTATATACTAATGTTTGTTCTATGCACAATTATTTTTCAATGACCTGGACTAAAATGAAGTGTCTAAGCCAAATAAAAATGTTTCTCCATGATCTGTTAAGTCCTTATATGAATCCTTTTCAAGTCCAGCTCTTTGCTAAAGCCAAGATCACAGTAACCTAATAAACTCAGCAACTTTCAATACATTTTCTTTAAAAAAAATCTATCTAAATTCAATTGCATATCTAATAAAGTCATTTACAGCAAGAACTGCTGTTCTTAAAGTTGGCAAATAGACTGCTGACCAAAACAAATTAATGTGCCTTCTCTTGCCATTGTAAGTTGTGTGTCTAAATATTGTTTTTCAGAATTCCAAAAATTTATTGGAACAAAATAAAAATTGATGACCTATTCTCTTTCTTCTCTCTCTAAACCGAGTTTATAAGTTCTAAAAATGGAAACCAGATAAATAAGTAAAGTATAGCTAATGCAGTCATGTTGATACACCAGAAATTTAACATTAATTTATTAAAAAAAAAAAAAAAAACTTCTAAAACTTGACTTAGTTTCTATATGTATTGCATAAATAGAAAACAAGAAACTGTATGTTTTAAATGTTAGAGTAAAGCCCTCTTGAGGGGTAAGATCCAAAGATATTTCCCTTTAGCACTTTAAAGACAATATGAGCTACTAGCACTGTAACAGAACTGCTCTGAAAAAAATTAAAAGCCCTGACAGGATTGCTTATTAGACAGTGACATACTGTCATGGGTGTTCAATGTTTACAGTTACAAATAGATGCCATTTAACTGCCATTGATACTGAGCAAAACATGTATGCACCATAGGAAAAGCAGTTGTTTCAAAGACAGTGGTTCTGTTATGAAATATTATAATATTATACTGTATATGACATAGAACAACAAAAACAGGAGAAATCATCACATCTTTAGCCTATACATCTGTTTGAATTCAAAAATGATGTTCTCTGAACAGCAGTGTTATAGACTGTTGCTTTTAAATAAATGTGCAGGTTTTTTGGTTTTTAAAAGTCCCCCTGATAAATCTAACAAAGCTTCTTAATATTATATGGATCGGTGTCCGCTGGTTAACTTATATTTTGAACGGTGAAGATCTCTGCTTTCAATAGTAGAGAAACTTAGTAGAGAAAATAGAGAACAGCAGAGAGTGAAAAACTTATTTATGTGCTTGTTATACATCCTTCCATCCATCTTCTGTTTTCATCATCAGGGTTGTGATTTGCGGGTGCTTATCTCTGGCAGTCTATTTTGAGAGGCAGGGTACACCCTGGACAGGTCACCAGTCTGTGGCATCCTCGTTATAAACTATTTTTCATATCAAGCTTAGTAGGGAAATTATCACCTAAAAAGGGAACAGATCTGTATTTTTCCATATAACTTAATTTACCAAATAAAAAACATGCTTTCTCACTTTTTTATTGATTTCAATTTAACACACAAATTAAGTCAGACTGTATGAAAGTGAAAATATTCCTGCCAACTCTGATCATGAGTTCTCCTGCTGTGTCTTATTTTATTGTGGTTTTAGCAACTTGCAGATTTTGGATTAAAACTATAATTATTCTTTTCTAAAAATTTGATATTTTTCATTTCATATATTTACTTGCTCGTTGACTTGTTAGGCGCTAAACACACTGAAAACATTTGTGTGCCTGATCCCACAGAAAATTATATTGTAAGAAGTTATGGAATTTTGTGCTCATTGAGAGTGAATAAGGATGAACACACCCAATGTGATTTATCCCAAGCAGTATGTATAACTCTGACTGAGATAGACCCCAGGTCTATTTTTTTTTGGAGTACCCACAAATTCAGCTGCAATTTTCATTGGTCTTACAGGAAGAGATACACGGTTTTGGCTATGAAACACTTGACCAGCTCTACACCCTCTCCAAAATGCTTGGGGGGAGTTTGCCCAAGTCCACATTTGCTGTGCGGACCTGAAGAAGGTATTCGACTGGGTCCCTTAAGGTGCCTTGTGGGGGGCACTTCAGGAATACAGAGTCAAGGGCCCATTACTGAGGACCATCCAGTCACTGCACAAGCAGAGCAGAAATCTGGTTCACATTGCCAGCATTAGGTTGGACCTGTTCCCAGTGCATGTTGGACTCCAACAGGGCTGCACCCTGGGAACAGTTCTGTTCATAAACATTATGGACAGGATTTTGAGCACAGCCAAGGACTGTGTGGGTGAGTGGGAGTGTGTCTGGGAGTCTCTACTGAGACTGCTGCAGCCGCAATCCGGTTCTGGATGAAGCAGGAGGCAACTAGTATGAGTACTCAATACACAATCCAAGCATATGACATATGTCTAAACATGTGGATTTTTCTAGAAATGTATGTAAACATAAACCCAAGAATACATACTGTAGGTGTTTAATTTGGGAGAATGGATGGCTAAACTGAGCTTAAACTCTGGACAGGTTTGGCCCTCTACTTTAATGGGATTATACTTTATCAGGGATGATACAGTGCTTTGTTTGGTTTGCAAATGGTCTTTTTAGAGAGCAGTTGGATTTCATATCATTATACTATTAAGTACACAGCTCTGCCCGGAGAAAGCTTCTAAACTAGGACTTTGAAATTTGGAAATATTAAAAACCAGAAACATCGTAGAGGTTTAAATCTGTTATTATGTGGGCTTAAACACTGAGTAGCCATTGTTTTCTATATTTGACTAGCATATGGTTTACAAAGTATTATATTTTGAAATTCTTATATCTGTAAGACCTTAGTCTAACATGTGGTCCGATTTGTGTGTTGTGTGACCTACATTTTATCTACTTTTTTGACCTCTTTGTACTTTCAATTTGTAAATATTTATGGCTTAGTGAGATTGTGAAGAATAATTCAATCAAAATTAATTCAATCATAATTCAATCAAAATTAATACATTTTTTTAGTACGACTATTCACACTTTTCAGTGTGATTGGCATCTCTGTCCAGTGTGCCAATACCACACCAACTGTGTCAATTATTACAGTTAAGAATGGAAAAACAGAAAAAAACAGTACAGGCCAAAAGATCAGAGATCCAAAGAGATACTCAAGGGAAATCCAAGTCGAAGTTGGGGTGCAGATCTAGATTAGGCTTACAATTAGAATACAGCAGGTGGCTGATGACATGTCAGGCAAACAGATCAGAACAGGAACGGGCAAGCTCAGAGGTCCTGGTTTTGTGAGAGAACTCTCACCAAAGGCTTGAATAACTTGAGTAACTCAAAAGTCCCAGACTTTGATGCAGAGCCTTGAAACAACAAAGGACACACCTAGCCTCCCAGCTAGGCTATCTGAACACAGAGCAATGAGACACAACCTGAGCTAAACTTTTATGAACCTTTGGAGAACAGATGTCACAGTTCTGGCAATGTTAGAAAATAGTTTCCAGCTAAACAATTTCACTTCTTGAGGATTTCTGTTTTACACTGTTGATGATGCTATAAAAACTTAGATTTTAGTAATGGTGCATTAAGACCAAACATGTTCTGGGTGTAAAGGCATCTAATGTAAAGTCTATGGTTGACTGTATCAAGTGGCGTCGAGAGAGCCTGCTGCACATCCATACATCCACCATTCAATGATTTAGTTCAGAAGTCTGAATTTTTGAAAGCTTCAAGCAGAGCATCAACCAATCAGAAACACTAAGCCGGGATTTTTCTGAAAGATCGACCCTGCATGCAAGCCGGGTTTGCTTCTGCATGCTGTCTGCATATGAAAAATGGATAAATATAATTTGGTTAAACTTCACAGGTTTAAAAAAAATTATATGCTTTATATTCACTTTCAGCCTCGTCTACTTTAGAAAGCTCCCACTGGTGACCCCCAGCACTGTCATATGGGGCTGCCACTCAAATATGAACAAAATATTTTACTAATTCCACTAATTCTGATGTACTGACTGCACCAATTAAGTTTTGAGGTGGACTTTCTTTGCTTGAATGTTTTTTTTTTTCAAAGTCCTCAAAGCAAATAAAGCCAAGCCACATTCTTGATTGGAATGACAGAACGGAGCAGCTGAACAACGTAAGTGTGGATCATTTAGAGCATCAAAGTATCTTGATTTCTGTTTGACCCAGCATCCAAGGTTTAGCATTTAAGAGTTTTAGATGCCTAGAACTTGTTTGGTCTGAATGCTCCATAAGGATTTAAACACTAAAATTAAATTAATGTTTGTGTGTTTCCTGATACAGTATGCCCATTGCATTTTATTGACAAAATGTGACCTAAGACCCAAATGCCTTCTTGCGTACTAGCTTTGAGCACCATTATCTTTACGCCAAGCACAGAGAATTTCTGTGGTCCATTCCCTTTACTATTTCCTCTGACACAACCACCAAAGGTTAAAAAGTTATCATCCAAACTGTTTATGATTTCTGATTTAAGCAAATCCTTTGATAAATTAATATTTTAATAAATAATGTGTTATTTTTCTTTGGATTTGCTTTTTAAACAGAATTTTCACAATTAAATTGCTCCTAATTAGTTGCGCTAATTTGCCTTCATTGCAACCTGTTCAAGAAAAACCGTGTTATATAATAATATATATAAATATAAAATCCATGCAAACTGTAATATCATTGCATTCTTATATTTCTAATGGATCTTTTGAATGTATTCCATATCTTTGCAATTAACATTTAGACCATGATTTGAACTCAAATTACACTTTTATTTGTTGTCCTACCACACAGCCAGTTGGAAATGTGCTCACAGAACATGTGACAGTCCGAAATTGATTCTGTTAAATTACAAAGCTACAACAGCATTTGATTGCACAACATTTATTTATGCCCCAGGTGGGTTATAAATGAAGTTATTGCATAACTCTACTATAACAGATTATTGCTATATGCAATTTTAAATGAATAAGCATGAGCCAAGTGTGGATGACATTCTATGGTGTGCAAGCCTTATCGGTATGTTATAGATTCTCTATAGATCATTGGTCTCAAATCCAGAAGGGCCATAGTCCTACATCTTTTAGCTATGTCCTTTGCCCTACACAATTGAATTAAATGAGTAAAGTATTTCACTAGTATGCACTCAAGGGTTAAATTGAATACCTTAAATTGGTATGGAGAATTGAGCAACATTTTAAGCATGGCTTAATAAGTGTTATCCAAATATTACTGTCATTAAAAAAGGAACTAAGACCAGGGAGCAGTATTCCCCAAGCACCAATTCATTTAGGATGGGGACCTTCCCGACAGCCCTAGCTAGGTTGCCTACACTAGTTTGCGTAAGTGGACCAATAGGCACAACCCACATCACAGAATTTAACAAAAACACATAACTTAATCCCTGTTCTCTGTGTGACACTTGCTAATTTACATGCCTTCAAAGGTTTAGGGTTTCGAAATGGAGAGCTTTCTTGAAGGCAGTAGTCCCAATTTGACCAGCGTCATTCATGTGTCCCTCGCATATTGGTGTCTGTGAGGCTTGAGGTGGTTTGAATTCGCCAAAGCAGTTTTTAACACTTTTCCTACCCTGGGTAGAGTTCTCACTGTTGACCCTGTGAAAGGTGAAGGGATAGGCAACAAGAACAGAAGGAAGGGGCTACAATTTCAGGTATTTTGAATGAGCCAAGCTCTGCAGAGCTCTGCTAACGAGCTTATATTGAAGTCAGGTGTGTTTAAGCAAAGATTGATCAAAATGTTGCAGGACCTCAAGTCCCTGAGGACTTAGGTTTGACACCACTATTATGAAAACCTAACCAAATAGATTTCACAGTTTTGAAAAATACTTGGTCTGGCTACATTTCTTCTATTTGGATAGCCATCAAGTTTTATTACAAGCAGCATATATGAGTGTGCAGGTGAAATTTGATGAGAAAACTGTAAAATATTCAAATGTGAATCCCTCCTGCTTATCTCTGTCATATAGACACCAACCTAATCATTAGTCAGTAAAAGTCTGCAATGAAGGAAAAAAACAAAAACAAAAGAATGACCCTCATACAGCTCACTGTCATTAGAACGCTTCCCAGACTCACACACACCACTGAATTAATTTGTATGAACATTAGAGATGTCATCCTTCAAGTCAGTTGTTAAAAGGCACAGAAGCAGCATATAAAAGGTATTTCAAGAGAGTAGATGCACTTTTCATGTTTTGCCCAAACATTTTTAACATAGCAGAAAAGCAAAACAATTTTCAACTGACCCACCTTGAAGATAGTGTATTTAAAGGCCTCAAGATCAATCTAATAAAAAGTTTGAATTAGGAAGCATACCTAGTTTGTTTTCCTCTCCCCAGAGTTGTCTGTCAAATAAAATAGGCAGGATGATACGCTTTTGCAACAACTTATGCATCACTGACCTCCCTGAGGAAGGTTCCGAATGAGAAAGTGTGAAATGAAATATAAAATATTTGCATGTGAATCAATAAGGTAGCAGACTGGTTATTTTAAATCTAGTGTGTCATTCCATGCATGCAAATCTATGTGTCATGGGGTATTATATTTCTCTGTGCTAACACTTTCCTTTTTTTAATCTTGCATTGTCATTTAGGAATTTGTGAATGTGACAGGTACTCAAAATAATGTTTCCCCCCCATCCCCTCACCACTCAGCCTTGTGTTCCTGCTGCAACTCCGGGAGGATTTGCTTCGCTTTTTTTGGGCTTGACCAGTGGTTGTAATCTCGTTTTACTGAACTCGAAGGACCCCACCGTCTTGTTAGCTCCAGCACAGAGAACAAGTCCATTCATTATATGGAGCCTGATGAATGACTTGGTCAGACAGCAAGGGAATGCCTAGGTGTAAATGTTCAACCTCTCATAAATCACATAGACGGGCAAGTCTAGACCTTAACCTACATGTACTCAGGAGTGATGATACCTTTGTATATTCCAACCCACTTGTGCAGAAAAATAGTTTGGGGATAGTATTATGCTTTTATCATATCAGAGAAGTTCAGTGTCAGCTTATGATAGCTACAAATGTTTACCAAATTCAGATTATGAAACCTCCCTTTTGTAATAAATAGCCCCCAAAGAGTTTCTCTAAGATAATGTTTAAAAGGGCTTAATAAAATTTAAGTCAGTTGCTCATTCTACCGGTCCTTCTATTTTAAATGTTCCTATTTTTGAGTTAAGAGCTCATTAAGGCATGCGTCTTATTACTTTCAAGACCTCAAAAATATTTTTTTACTAATTATTAGACAATTCAATTTTGTGCTGTGTTGGACTTTATGCCTTACATGCTTAATTCCTATATTTCTATATATATATATATATATATATATATATATTAGGGCTGTTCAAATAATAAAAGTTTGAATCGCGATTAATCTCATGATTTCCCTGATTAATTGTGATTAATCACATTTTATATGCAAAAAAACAATGAATTTAAAAGTAGTGTATAGCACAATTTTATTTTAAATGTTCTGCCATATTCAAGGAAGAGCCATAACCTTTGTTCTGCAAACACTTAACATCAGCAATTTGTTCATACAGTAGCAGTTAAATAAAAACTGCCCACAAAATCCTGAGTCACAATCATAAAATAACAGGCAATTTCTGAGGTAACAGCAGAAACTTTTTTTTTTTTATCAGGGAGCAGCATAACCAGTCTAGTACCAAATGTCCCTGTTAGAGTGAGGTGAAGCACAAAAAAAAGTTCACTGCTGGGATTTACTGTGCAGGGAAATAGTCTGTAAATATACTAATCGGCCTGCAGTCTGTAGCTATCCACTTCGCTATGGCATTAAAATGAAAATGGCCATATAAAAGTGCCGTACCCTTCTCCATGTTTGTTGGTTTGTTTATCCGCCAATTTCCTTTCTTTTTCGGTTCCTGTACTTCCGGTCCGGTACTTTTAGTTTTACCAAATAAAAGCCTGGGGGCAACAGACTTTTACAGTAATAAAAGAAATAATAAAAACTGCGTTAATACGAGATAAAATAATTGTCGGCGTTAACACTAAAAGTCCCGGAGATACGAGAATTTTCGTCAGCCTGCAATCCCCCCTTAGTAGTTATCAACTCATTAATCCCTTTTCAGATGTAAATACGCCATAAGAGCAATGGCTGGAAAAACATTCCACCCCCTTCAGTTTCGGTTTTAGCTAAAGTCTCTCTCTTTGAGACTGTTTTACCTGAGAGCAGGGGTGGGGGGATCATATTTATGATTAAATATAACTAGGTCTACGTCACCAGTGTCGCCAACAGCAAAATAATTTCAGCGCAGCGACCAGCACTGCGATCAATTAAAAACTGATCTGTACAATGAAAATAGCTGCATGAGCTGGAACGCTATAGGAAGCAACAATATTTATACAATAATGACCATTTATACGATAATGAGCATTATTTATTTGGGGAAAAATATAACTCAGGCGATCTCTCTCTCTCCTCTTTCCTCCGCTGGCAATATATGCACAAATTCGGCTTTTCCGGATTAATAACTCGTCTGCGAATTATTTATTCTACAAAACAGACACCACAGCAAGCCATACAGCGAGCTACAACTGTAGACAATTTCATATCTTAAAGTGTAGCTTTAAAGTAATAAACAGTAATAAATACATAAAAAATAGTTACATAAACATATGACTGTATATTTACAGTTCTAACATTCTTTTTTACTTACTTTGGGAAGATAGGCCAAACTGTATTTTTGGAGATTTATTCATTGTTAATTATAGGCATATAACAGCCAATAATTACACTATAGATCATTGTAATGCCACCAAACTTGTACACACATAGATGACCTCCTCTAGTTCACACTACAACTCTTATTTTCGGAATATGTGCTAAACTCTATTTTTTGAGATTTTTTCATTGTTATCACAAGCAGACCAGGTGTGCAATCTCTGCAACAGGAACCACAGCACTGAGCGTTGTGTGCACTGCACAAAATATACCTGTCACAAATGCAGGAAGGACTCACCTTGGGTTTGTAAAAACTGCTAAATAGGACAATTGTAGCTTCATATGTAGTTCTTTTCCTTGGGTGAAATTAATGTTACTCCAGTACTGAAAGCATACTGTTTGTCATTCTTTAAGCTGAAATGTTGAATGACATGAAAAGGCGAGAACAGACAAAATACAATTATTCTCTAAGTTGTTCTTTCTTTCACATAGTGAGCTTTGTAATATAAATGAGTCTGTTGGTGAATGGACAATATAAATAGGCTCTGCCTTGCCTTGTTGGAAAAGCATGGTTATGACCTGTTCTCAGCTCAAGAACTAGGACCCGTATGATATCTGGTTGTTCAATAGGTTTGCCTAAATAAAAGATTTAGATATGACTTATTTTTCATGATTGGGTTTAAGGACTTAGCCCACATGCAGAACACAACGGAGTCTGAAGGAAAGTTTAACAAGGTTTATTGAAAGATGTACAATGATATAATACTGGATCTGGTTCTGGTACTGGTCCGTGACTGGTCTCAGAGTTTCTGGAGAGATGAGACTTTGGTTAGCCAGGCTGATGATGGATTGATAGAGAGAGAAGAATCAGGATGTACCTTGAGGAGATTGTAACTGAGCCGTGAGGTGAGATACCGTAGGTCCAGAGTCAAAGATGTGGCAGAGAGTTTAAGCAGCAGCAGCGTCTAGTTCCGAGCTAGAAGGTTTCTGGCTTGGGTTTGTTCCTTGCTCTATCCAAGAGCTGAAGAAGGAATCCAAACTGATATCTTCAGGTTTGGCTTTCATGAGCAGGCAGGCAGGTTTCTAGGTGGAGCTCACCCAGAGCTTCAGGGTTTCCTGTGAGCACAAAGACAAAGGCGATTAGAAGACTAGTTCCTCTCTTGAGTCTACTAGTAAAGTTCAGATGTTCTGAGGCTCAGGTTCGCTAACCAAACTAGGGCAACACTCCGGCGTCGAAGGAAGGTCTGGCAGCTGCTTAAGTAGTGTGGACCTACGATGAGCTGATGATCTCCAAGTGTGTAGAGGAATCAGCTCAGGAGGCCCACAGCGCTCTCTGCTGGAGATCAGGTGGCAGATCTCTGGATCCTGACATTATTAGGATATTCCTGCAAAAAGGTCTGATGTTGCAGGGGCAGGTAATGACAAGTGTTTGGAGCATGCTCTTGTTCTGATGCCAGTTTGTTTCAAGCTTTATCCAGCCTCATGTAGAGGGCTGGTCCTATCACAGGTTATTTGCATTACAACAAGGACACTTAGCAAGGTAGAGTGAATACACAAACGTGAAGAGGGCAGGGGGGCTTGCAGGAAAACTGGAATTCTCTGGGACATCTAGTGTTAATTGGTTGATGAGTTAACGTGTTAATAACGAGTTAACTTGCCCAGCCTTAATAAATAAATATATATATATTTAAAAAAAAAACAGTTTTCTCACCAATCGTGGGGTGGTATGTGTTATCCTCAAGCTCGGGTCCTCTACCAGAGGCCTGGGAGTTTGAGGGTCCTGCGCAGTATCTTAGCTGTTCCTAGGACTGTGCTCTTCTGGACAGAGACCTCTGATGTTTTACCTGTAATTTGCTGTAGCCACTCTCCCAGTTTGGGGGTCACAGCCCCCAGTGCTCCAATTACCACTGGCACCACTGCTGCTCTTACTTTCCACAGCTTTTCTAGCTCCTCTTTCAGCCCTTGGTATTTCTCAAGCTTCTCGTGTTCTTTCTTCTTGATGTTGCTGTCGCTTGGGATTGCCACATCTATCACTACTGCCTTCTTCTGCTGTTTGTCGATCAACACGATGTCTGGTTGGTTAGCCATCACCTGTTTGTCAGTCTGGATCTTGAAGTTCCATAGGATCTTAGCTCGGTCATTCTCAACTACCTTAGGAGGTGTCTTCCATTTTGACCTGGGGACTTCCAGCCCATACTCATGGCAGATGTTCCTGTACACTATGACAGCTACCTGGTTTTGGCGTTCTATATATGCACTTCCCGCCTGCATTTTACACCCTGCTTTTATGTGCTGTATTGTTTCACAGGCATCTTTGCACAGTCTCTACCGGGGGTCCTGCCTAGTGTGGTAGACCCCGGCCTCTATTGATCTTGTACTGAGTGCCTGTTCTTGTGCTGCCATGATTAGTGCCTCTGTGCTGTCCTTCAGTCCATCCTTTTCCAGCCACTGGTAGGATTTTTTGATATCAGCCACTTCTTCTATTTGTCTGTGGTAAACGCCGTGCAGCAGCTTGTCCCTCCATGATGGTTCTCCATCTCTCTTGTCCTCATTTTCAGTTTTCTCCTGCCTGAGGTATTCACTCAGCCATTTGTCTTTGGGGGCCATCTTCTTTATGTACTCATGGATCTTAGTTGTTTCATCCTGGACAGTGGTCTTGACACTCACTAGCCCTCGGCCTCCCTCGCTACACTTGGTATACACTCTCAGGGTGCTGGATTTGGGGTGAAATCATTGTGAGGAGCTTTCTCGTCTTGATGTCAGTAGCCTCTATCTCCTCTTTTGGCCAGTTTATTATACCAGCGGGGTATCGGATGACTGGCAGGGCATATGTGTTAATGGCTTGGATCTTGTTTTTCCCATTCAGCTGACTTTTCAGGACCTGCCTTACTCTTTGTAGGTATTTAGCTGTGGCAGTCTTTCTTGCTATCTCCTCGTGGTTTCCGTTAGCCTGTGGCACCCCAAGGTATTTGTAGCTATCCTGAACATCTGTAATGTGGCCTTCTGGTAGTTCAACCCCCTCGGTTCTGATCATCTTCCCTCTCTTTGAGACCATGCGACCGCACTTTTCCAGTCTGAATGACTGGAAATGGAATGTCGTTGCTGTAGATCCTGGTAGTGTTGATCAGTGAGTGGATGTCTCGCTCACTCCTGGCATACAGCTTGATGTCATCCATGTAGAGGAGGTGACTGATGATTGTTCCGCTTCGGAATTGATATCCGTAGCCAGTCTTTGTGATGATCTGGCTGAGGGGTTTCAGGCCTATGCAGAATAGCAGCTGGGATAATGCATCGCCCTGTTATATGCCGCACTTGATGGTGACTTGTGCAATTGGCTTAGATATATATATATATATATATATATATATATATATATATATATATATATATATATATATATATATATATATATATATATATATATATATATACATACATACATCTAGTGCTGGTTTCCAGCAGCTGCATTGGCTGTATCTTCTGATTTTGATTTCTTATTTGACATGACAAATATGGCACAAAAAATGTTGTGCTAATCCGAATGACATTCCAATGTCGTTGCCGTAGAACCTGGTAGTGTGGATCAGTGAGTCGATGTCTCGCTCTCTCCTGGCATACAGCTTGATGTCATCCATGTAGAGGACGTGAGTGATGATTGTTCCGCTTCGGAATTGGTATCCGTAGCCAGTCTTTGTGATGATCTGGCTGAGGGGGTTCAGGCCTATGCAGAATAGCAGCGGGGATAATGCATCGCCCTGTTATATGCCGCACTTGATGGTGACTTGTGCAATTGGCTTTGATATATATATATATATATATATATATATATATATATATATATATATATATATATATACATAAATATAGTGCTGGTTTCCAGCAGCTGCATTGGCTGTATCTTCTGATTTTGATTTCTTATTTGACATGACAAATATGGCACAAAAAATGTTGTGCTAATCCTTAAGACCAAAGAAAACAAAAAACTCATTTTTCCTGATTTCTGTTTTAGATTGTGTGTATATATCCAGCAGTCAATGAACGAGAGGCGGGGTTCACCCTGGGCAGGTCGCCAGTCCATCGCAGGGCGTATTTTTAAACAAAATCCATTAATACTGTATTGTTATGTCTTTGACATTGCAGAAATATAAAGGATTTAGAGAAAATGCCAAGTATCGACTCTCAAAGAACTGTCTTGTCTGTTTTGTGCTGCTGCAAAATTGAGGAGGGCAATATGTTAAGCTACAATAAGGGTCAGGTCATCTATATCCCAGAAGCATACAATTGCTTATGTTCTTTGATTCAATATTAATACAAAGAGGATAAGGTATCATTTTTACATAAAGATATACAATTTTTTGATCTAGTTCTGCTCTTGACTGTCATTTCAGACTGCACTCTGTTGTCTTGTCAAGAAATGGTAGCACATTAGTGCCATGGGTGCATATCCACCTTACAGAGTTAATTGGACTGCCGCTCAGCATCAAGACTCATACACCCACACTTTTTTAAATCTGATGGTGGCTTTATTGTGACAAATAAGGGAGCAATTTATCTGTACCCCTGGACAGTAAATAGAAGGTTACTTTCAGTACCAGAAGTCTAATTGCATTGTCAAGAGAAGGTAATGTCCTGTGGAAACTCTTCAGTTGTTAGCTGCAATGAATACACACATTATCTCACCTCCCACAGTTTATAATGCACACACTATTTACAAGTAAATAAATACACATTTAAATACACGCACTGATACATTGTACTCTTGTGAAGGAAGTACAGTTTTCACAGTACTCCTAAACATTTTTATTACAGAGTTTAGATTTTATTAACATAACACACATTATTTGCCTTATTAATACTGGGCTGTCAAGTGTATTGCTTGTGTTATCATCAGTGTTGTGCCTGAACGCGTTCATTGAACAAAAGTTCATCAACTCGTTCATATTTTGGGCGAACGTGAACTGAACGTAATGCATTACTGCCTGATGAACGTTATTGTGAACTCGTTCATTCTGGTGTCTGTGAACGGCACGCTCTCTCAGTTCAACTTCGTTCAATAGGTTGCCAAATTTCTCTAGAGCCCTCCAGGCGAAACCCCGACTAAATCACACCGTAAACAGGCCTTAATATGTAGCGGGAAAAACACCCAATCTGGCAACCCCAGCTACCAGTGTCGTAGCCTACAGCCGCGTGCGTCATCAAAACAAAATGCAGCGTGGAAGCCACAGCAGCATGGAGGCGACTGTGGAGGCGACAAAGCAGCAGTATGATCACTTAAAACAGTTTTATGACCAGGTGGTCGGTGAGGATGATGGCAACAATCTTACTATTCTCTGCAAACTTTGCCCGCCGGCTTTCAGTAAAAAAATCCACACTTAAACCTGCCTGGTATAATTTTCCAGGATTCCTTTTTAGTATGTACTGAAATGAAATTTCAAATGGAAAAAAATTATTAAAATAAAAAAAAAACATTTGCACCTTAAAGACTACTTTCCTGTTTTTCTTTAAATAATTCCTCATAAAAAAGACCATTCAAGCAGCACATTTTTCCTGATGTTTTTGAGAATATACTGTAGGGGTGAAAGCTGCAGCTGCTACTAGTGTGAAGTGAATGGACAGCAGCAAAGCGTTAAAGAAACAATGGGGAAATGCTGTCCCCTCAATGCTAATGTAAACCCTGGTTGGATAAGGATTCAAAACTGGATATGAAGATGAAATCTGACGCACAGTTTCAGTGTTACAACTGATAAAATAATTGCTGTCTGTGGTTCTATAGTAGGCTATGGTGTAATTGAGCAATATATAAATATAAAAAAAAAAGAAATATGAACTAGTTCATTTTTTTTGGAACTGTGAACTTTGTTTAAAATTTTGAACTATGAACTATGAACTGAACTAGTTCATTTTAAAATGTGTGAACTGAACTTTGAACTAGTTCACGTAGAAAGAGAACTTTCCCAACACTGGTTATCATGTTATAGGGACATTAGTTGTCATTTATATTTTCTTATTATTTTTAAAGCTGTTAATGGACTTTAAGTTGCTTCATGCAGGTTTTTTTACTGTTGGAAATAGAATTCACTTAATTAAGAGACATCTGGGAGCCAATAATGTCTAACAAAATTGGAAACTTTGAAAAGAACACAACTCAATGTTCTACTGCATTTTGCACCATATCTTTTTATTTGCACTGCGCTGAATCTATCCACATCAATGCCTTTTGCACTATGTCTTTAAACTGGTTTTCCTTCTCTTCTAAACTGTTTACATTCTGATCAATGGTTAAATGGTAATGTTCATTTCATTGTTGTAAGCTGGTCATTCACTGTTAAAAAGCTATATGCATCGAAATTTCGTTTTATATACACTCTGTACACAAAATGACAATAAAGTTTGTCTAAGTGTAAGAAACTGAAGTTGTGTCTTAATACTAGATGCTAAAGTTCATTGAATATAAATCATTATGATGAACATTCATCGGAGATTAGCTGTTCAAAAAGATCAGACTCTGAAGAAAGATGGGAAAAGAAATTTAATTCATAAATATTTTATCTATAATCATACACAAGTTTTAGTCATTTTATTTGTTTTTCATTCAACAAATATGAATGACAAAGGTACTGTCAGAGTTTATAATTGATTTTTATTTATTCCTCAGTCATTTGTTTTGTTCTCAAAGTGGATTGAATGTGATAGGTCCCTGATCTCCCTGATGCAGTACAATTTTATGATATAGATATAGTCAATATTCAAGAACATTTGTATCTCATAATATAAATAGATTAAGTCTCCCAAAAGTAAATCTGTGTGTAATGTAACAATATTCTTAATTGTATTCAAAACAATTTAATAAATTTAGGTTTACCAACTTTCATGAATTAGTATAAGACACTGGGGGTTCTGTGTAGTGTAATGTTTTAATTTATGCCATACAGTGACAGTTCTAGACCATATTTAGCGGAGGAGCCCTGGTGGGGCCAGTGTCTTTTTTCATGGGACCACAGAAACAAAGGATAACAGGGTAATAGTTCATTGTTTAATATATAAAAGCCACTTACAGCTCTGCAGAAAAACTAGATAAAAAGTGTGATCCCAATATGGACAGTTAGAAAATAGGACAAAGTGCCATATGCACACTACTTAATAATTGCACTATTAACCTAGTTATAGAGATACTGTTGAAACCAAATGTCTATTTGTGTAAAGTGCGAAATAAAGAACTTTTTAAATATACACAAAAAAAGAACTATTGTCTGCACTAAACGCTCTCAAGCAATTACAAAAAGAGCTACAGTACAAGCGGAAAACTCAGCACTCTTCATGACATCAGGCATTTTGTTATTCTTTGTGAAATTATTCCTAAATACTGTTTCAATTTTAAGCACAATAAAAATATTTTGAATCTAGCAAATGTATAGAAACTTCGCCATATTTATTTCTATTTTTTTTTATATAGGTCTTTAAGCATGTTTAATTTTTGAAAATCATGTTGGTTAATACTGTGTTAAATGAATGATCTTCAATTTCCAGCATTTTTTACTGTCATTACACTGTCAATTTTAAGGACTGAAACCATTAAGAAAGGATGAAAGAAGCTCAGACACAATGCTTCCATTCAGGCAGACACAGCAGGAATTTATTTAGAGTCCAAAAAATGTCCAAAATTTTTTTCAGCTTAAATTCTCTGTCAAAATAAATTTACAATAAGATAAACAAAAATTAATCTCTGCATAAAAAAGTTTATTTTATGTATTTCCATATTTCCATGCTGTTGTCCATCACAACTGAAAATATAAAAGCCCAAATGCTTATTTTCCAAATAACACAGTGGAATTGACTTTTACAATGAACTTTACCAGACTCACTTAAAGTGTTTAACCTCTTCTTAACTTAGATGAATGCTCTGAATACACATATTCTTTGATTTGTCATCAACAGCCTAATCGGTGCTAAGTAGCTTAAAACAGTATCTCAAGTCACGGTCATCAGTAGTAAATTACTTACTCAAAACCACCTAACTTCAAGATGGAAAACTCACAAAACACAACAGCAAACGTTTTCAGAGGTAAACAAATAAGAATATTCAGTTATCACCTGAAAACAGAAAGAATGAAAGAAGCTCAGACACGATGCCTACATTCAGGCTGATATAGCAGGAATGAGCCATCCTCCCCCTTCAGTCCTAAGAAGGATGCCTGTGATGACTAATCAATCACAGGCATCATCTCCCAGCAAGATGTAGCCTGTGGAACACAGATCAGAAAAACACATTTATTCAGATTCCATTGTTCAGTGTGTCACATCAAAAGTACAGAGCAACGAAATTCACTCTATGCATTTAACCCATCCCCTTGGGAAGCAGTGGGCTGCCATTTGTGATGACCAGGGAGCAATGTGGAGAGCCAGAGTGGCAGTCTTTAGGAGTGGGTTTCAAACACACAACCTAAGGAATCAAAGCCCTATGCCCTAACCAATAGGCCACCACTTATGTACAGAACCACAATAATCAGTCTTTATATTCTGCTGACTCCTGAGCCATTAACAGCCCACTGTTTGCCACTGTAAACACTTTCAGACAGCTTGACGTATTTATAACTTTTTTTCCTCAAACATATATTTATGAAAGATTTTTGTTCTTTATACACAAACATAACACAACTCCAAGATACATAAAAAACAACAGACATGGCTTAAATAGATAATAAATGAATGAATAAATTGCTCAGAATATAGTTTATAGGAATAATTGTGATCTAAGAGAAGAAAGCAGTTATCATTCAAGATTTATCCAACTTGCTTTTTTATCCAAATAAAAACACAATACATTAAACCATTGTTCAATGGTACATTGTTTAAGCTTTCCACAAATGTTCCATGCACCGTTTAGCCACCAGAAAACTGTGTAAAAACATATTTTTGGATCGAGGGTTACTTCTTCACCTCTTATTTAACTTTTTTGACTATTTTAGCTATACCTTAATTCAGCTCCGCCCATTTGCAGTTTATTTTATATAGGAGAGATTGGTAATAATCTGGGAACTCCTTCAAACTGTAATCCGGTGTTATACCAAGCCCTTACAGTATTTTTGAGAAAACATTTTTTATAATAATAATAATATTAATAATGATAATAATACATTTGATTTATACTGCACTTTTCATCAAAAAGACCTCAAAGTACTACAACAATGAAAATAATTAAAAAAGAAATACATATAAATTAAAAAAATAATAATGAAAATAAATAAAAGTAATAATGATAAAAGCTGTTTTAAAAAGAGAGAAAAAAACATCAAAAGGGGACCAAAAGTTTTGCTAAAAAGAAATGTTTTAAGGCCTTTTTTAAAACACTTAGTGGATTGAGGTGCCCTCAAGGTGTCAGGGAGGGCAATCTCACAGACGTGGGGCAGCAGCACAAAATCTCCTATTGTCCTGAGTCTGGTTCTGGGAATCTGGAGCAGGTTTGACTGAGTGGAATGAAGGGAGCGGGTTGTGTTCTGTGGGTTGATAAGTTCCTTAAGTTAGGGGGGCATGTCCATGGATGCATTGATGTGTGAGGAAGGAAACCTTTTATTCAATCCTGATGGAGATGGGAAGCCATTGAAGTGAATGGAGAATGGAGGTAATGTGCTCATGTTTCCGTACTCTCATGAGGATCCTAGTTACAGAGTTTTAAATGTACTGAAGCCTCTGCAGACTCTCTGTTAAATCAACTTGTGCTTATTTGTAGAATATATGTACAGATTTGGGGATATGTTGATATTGATGATGATTAAATAGGATTCCATTGCTATCCAGGATTTAGGGTATACATTTTTTAAATAAAACATCCCTGCTCTAATTTGAGCGGCCCACTGTGTCCCATCTACATTACATGTCAAGTATAGTAGTGACAGCCTAAGCCTGGGACTTCTGTTTCATATAGTCTTAATAGAAAAATTTTGGAAAAGTTGATTGTTGAGAGAAAAGTGGCAGACAAGGGGTTTAAAAATGTTGTCAAAATTGAAATCTTTAGATTATTCACCCATTCAAACATAGATATAGGGATCTTAGTCCATCTGTTCACAAGTTCAGGGGGAGAGGGAAATATTTCAATACCTAGATATGAAAGAAACATTTGGTGTAACATAAAAAGAGTGAGAAAGTTTGTATTTTTTTTTTTGCCTCATTTCATTTAACAACATCCTGAGAGATTTAGACTTGTGTACTTTGTAACCTGCAAAGTAACCAAACAGCTTCAGAAGATAAAGTAGAGTGGGTACTTTTTAAATTAGAACAGAATAAGATTGTGTGGTCTGCATACAATTCTGTGTGAAGTTTCCAATCTTATTGGCTCTAATGTTGATGCTCCTGCGAATTGCCATACCCAATGGCTCAATACCAAAGGTGAACAAAAGAGGAGACCAGTGGCGGTCTTGCATTGTTATATCATATATATATATGTGTTGAAGTTGGAAATTTTTATGAGGTTAATCTGTTTTCTACTTTTGATAAAATTTTCTTTTGGCAGTTCATACTTTTCTTCTAATGGAGGGCTGAAGACTCTCCATGAACACATGAAGAATCCTTCAATTGATTTCCATGATCAGCTTCAACTGATAAGATGAGCAGATTGAGTAAATCTAAAAGACAACGCTCTACCTCCTTGATGTAATCAGGAAAAGTGGATTCAGTATTACTGGGATCAAAACACTCAATGTCTTGGGCGAGAGATTCAAGTTGCCTATACATGCCAGTCAGATCAGCCATTCTCTGTCGTCTGAAACTACTCTGTTTGGTGGATCTATACACTGCACTCCCAAACCTTTTCTGTGCCATCATGCTAGCTCTCAGCTCTATGGTCACCTGAGGGGGAACTCTGCTGGCAACTCCTTTATCCAACTCCCCTAAAGTAGAATTGGCTTCTCTCTCTTCTTCTCCACCTCGGACCCTTCATCCTGTTTACAAAGGGCCTCCCCTCTTTGCCATTCATCTAGGACAGTAGGGGTCACCTGTGTAACCTGCTCCAGTCTCTATTTAACCTGCCTGCTTTCAGTCATCAGTGGCAGAGTATTCGAGCCTTTGGTGAGAGTTCTCTAGCGTACCTGATTGTTTTCTGATTGCCTGATCCTGACCTATTCTGCCTCTGGATCTCTGAGCCTGCCTGTTCCCATTCTGTTTGCCAGACTTGTCTTCAGACTCCTACTGGATTCTGCCTGTTAATGGAACCTCGATCTGCTTCCTGTTGCCGACCTGGATTTCCTGTGAGTACCTTTTCGGATTTCAAATTATTTTTAATTATGAATGGATTTTAAGGATTTTTTTTTCACCAGAGGTGTGCCTCATTCATTAAAATTATGTAATGATCCTATTCAATTGTGAGCTTTAGCTATAATATGTAAGTCCGAATATGGGGCAAATAATGAACTCTCTGTGAGCTTTTCTAGTATTGAAAATAGAAACCAAGTCCTTTAGTAAAATTGATGATATTAATTAAAAAGTGGTTCATATGTATTTGCAATGTCAATATCTCTACTTAATCCTCTATCATAGGGTATAAGCTGTGTATTTAGTGTCTTGTAACGCTGCTTGGTTGGAAAGTATCTCTCACCTGAAATCAGTACTTACCACACACTGTTTTAGATGTGACACCAAGCTGACAAGGCTTCCCTGGCAATAATGGGCAGCGACACACTGCTCAGAGTAAACAGTCGAAGGGACCTCAGGATCACAGTCTCTTTCTCCTTTCTTTCCATTGAGTGTGCAGTGTGAGACAGATGTGCCCCATAATAATTGGGAAAATGAAGGAGTTCGTCATGAGATATGCAGAGATGCTCAACCTTAAGCGCTGAAGTGAGCACGCTCTCTGCAGCTCACGGTATGCACATAGTCCGCTTACGTACAATGTGGAAGAAACTAAAGCATCTGGCAAGAATTTCATTTTCCCTATTTTGAAATGTTGAAAAATCATTATTTAATGAGATCATAATCCAGATCCTTACCACAATTTAATGGGTACTAAGTTTCAGCAAACATATGTTGGTGTTCAACATGTGCATGAATATGTTCTGTTGTACACACACGTAATTAGCTAAATGTTACACAAAATAAAACTATTGGGTAAAAAAAAAAATTGTGGCTGTTACAAAATCTTTCCTAGCAGCCACTGACCTAACCTACACACTTATGTAACACTTTCATCCTAAACCTAACCCTCAACCCAAAAAGGGAACTTCCCCTGATGAGGACCAATTGTTGGTCCACACACGTACCTGTAAATACCTACAATGTTGCATATTCCTGGAAAATTGTAAGGGGTTCCTTATCTCATTTGTATTTGTGACGGTTTGTGGGTGTTTGCAAGTCTTTCAAGTACTCACTGGGTAGAAGACAGTAAACCTAACTTTAAATGAACGTGGCATAATGAGTGCTAGACAGAAGTGAAAAGTCTAATGTATAACTCTCTAATTGGTGCTTGCTCTGGCATGGGGGTGGAAGACCACCAGAAGGATGCAATACATTTGGGGATAGAGGCAATAAATAGGAGGAGAGCATATGGTCTTCTCAAGAGGACAGAGAACCAATCACACCCAACAAACTGGATGCTATGTAGATGTTTTTGTGCCTGCATGTGCAAGTGCATCATTGTGCTTAGGGGAACAATCATTTTCTCAGTGTAATCTTTTTTCCATGATAACCAGTGGGCAGTGTTTTTTCCTTAATGAAATATGAAAAATGCATATATATATATATATATCCTTTTTAAGTTTAATAGCTGCATCGTTAAAATGTAAAATTCAGTAAAAAGAAAAAGAGTTTTGTTTTATTCTTCATATTGTTAGTCAGTGTCTTGTGTTATTTCAATTCAACTGAAATTGCAAAACAAGAGCTTTTGGGACTAATGCTACAAATGACTTTCTGGGCTTAATGCTTGCCACTTTATTTAATCGTAAGTCTGACATTTGGTAGGACAGCAGGTGAACAAATGAGGGAAGGAATTTCCATCTTTGTTCAGGAGTAACCCCAGCAGATGTCAGTGTCAATTCCACAGGTAATCCAGCTGTGTTTTCCTTCAGCAATATGTGTTTTTCCGGACTTGCAATCCAGATGATGTTGCGGTTTGTTATTAGGACAACCTCGAAGTTTTGATTCTCCAAAAACACACAAACCAGGAGTTATAAAACAGAAAATTGTGTAACACACACATTGCAAATTGTCAGCTATGAATATATCCCATAAATATAAACTTGATAATTTAAGACAGGTAATGACTTTGACAAAATATGAAAATAAAGTCCACATGCTTGAATTTATTTACTACATTGAAAAAAAAACACTAGTTTAAAAGTAAATTAAAAGCAATGTTTCACTATTTCAAGTTTTAAACTGTCATCACGTAATGGTTTCTTCACATCTTACTAAATTTCCAAAAAGTGTACAAAACAAATTCCTTTTTTAGACACCCCACCCAACATAAAAAAGTGAAAAATAAAAAAGGCAGATTTTTCAAACCCCCAATGTATTACAACTTAATTAGAGACAAGTACATATAGGACTAAGTACATATAGAATTATTGGGTCTCATGCAGGAAACTTTCGTAAACAAATTTTGTTCTTTAGTCATCGAATGATTTAGGAGAAAATGTTGCATTCACCATTTTTTTGTTTCTAATCTTCCTTCAGGTATTAACAACTTTTGCTCCAAGCCTTATCAGTCTTGCACAATCAGTAATCTGTTATTCGAACCAAGTTTTTCACTAAATGACTGCATTTGTTGTTACTTAGAAGAAATTGTCCACTTTATTAAGCCCTGCATGCACTGTGCATTTTTTGGGCAGCTTTTTAAAGATGATTTTCCAGTCATACGACAAGTTTGGGGATTAGCCTGACTCTTGGCCAAATGGTGTGTAATGCTTCATAGAGTTTACAGTACAAGGAGGTCACAAGTATTAACTGGCACCTCATGATCGGCTCCCTATTAGAAATCCTTGGTCACAATAAAATAGAACCTGTTTGATATTGTGGTCCTGGCTTTTGAGTGAATCCCAGGTTAAAGAGGAGACACGACCACACTGAGAACACTTTTCTCTAAGATTCTCACATTGCGCAAGCGTGAAGCAAACAATCGTAAGTAAACCATCTTCTTCTATTACCAGCTACCTTTATTTACAGTAGTAGGCATCCAACATTTCCCCACTTGGCTGGTCCCCTAAGATTCCTTATTTAAACATCAATCTTTGTACTAAAATATTCTGTCATCTTTTTCTGCTCATACTTTGCAGGTTTGAAATATAGTGCAAACTTGCAGGCAAAAATATTGGTGATAATTGCAATGACAAGGAGGAGTAGGTGCAATGCCAGATGACATAGATTACATAGAGAGAGAACCTTTCATTCCAGGTATCAACATTTTTGGACAGTGAGAAATTAAAATTGTATAGACATCAATCAATTCCATTTCAGAGCTTTTATTTTGAACTAAGGATTGATGGGGAGCCAGTTACCAATAGAAGCAATGTCAGATCTTCTATAGAAAGACCCATTGCAACACTTTTTGTATCTCAATTGATTATCTCAGTGCATCATCAAATGTCAACACCAAGTAGCCTGCATGCTATATTGTCATTCAAATAGGGAGATATAGCACTGTTGCACCTGTCCTCATTGCATATGCAAGCTGCATATGCACATTTCTGGACACACCAATAATTTATTTCATCGCTCATTATTTGGGATCTTAGTAGACCTTAGTCTCAAATCAATCTGCAGTGGTTGTAGATGTAGGAAAATAGAAATAAGGTTTATTTTCTGATTTTCTTTTTAGAATTTGAGTCTTGTATCTTATTTCTTTCCCTTAATGGAAATACCCTATTACAAAGAGACAGTAAAAACAAGCACTATTTGGAGGAATGGTACTGTAAGGAGCAAAGATGTGTCATTTTTTAAGACCCTGCTTCCTGTTCCTTCTCTGTCAGCTATTTAAGCATGCATGGTCAAGCAGCAGAGTCTGCTCATTTGTCTCATTAGTGGAAAGACAGAAAGAAGTATAACTCTCCTGAAATACCTGCCCTTGCCCAAAACTCTGGGTAGGTGGAATGAAAGGCGACCGTATTGAAATCCTGCTTCTGACTGATTTTCAGTTTCAAACACTACTGGATAAGGTACGGGAGAACTCAGAAGTATTTGCAATTTCTTTGTTGTTGTAGCTGAGAATAACTTTTTTATTTTTATTTTTTTGCAGGAACTAAAAAGATATTTTGCATAATTTTTTCTTGCGTTGATGATTTGAAAAGTTTCAATAATGATTATTATTATGATCCCTATTATCTACACAATCCTAGTATACATTTTTAAATTATGTTTTTCCTAAAGTTATGCAAATGTATTTATTGATAAAAGAATTATGTAACACATTAAAATTTGCTTAAGACTGCATTTAAGAAGGTTATGTTGCGCATCATGTAATACGTAAAAGTGTATTGCATTGAATTTGGATAATATTTTTTTTCTAGCAGGGTAAGAATATGTACCCAAGGTTGTCTACTTTACAAGGTTATGTACTTAAAAAAAACTCTAATTAATTTAAGATGAATAATGATATATATATATATATATATATATATATATATATATATATATATATATATATATATATATATATATATATATATATATATATATATATTGTGTTGAAAATAGTGTTAATTTCGTTAACGAAAACTAAACGAAAATATTTTCGTCAACGCACATTTTTCACCGCAGGAAAACTAGACGAGACGAAAATGCCCACTAATAAACAATTACTGGGAGTAAATCAGAAATAATTTTTGTGGACTAATAAAGACGAGACGAAAATGCAGTTCGGTAAATAAAGACTAGGCTAAAATCTATGGACATTTTAGTTCACGAACAAAGATGAGACGAAAATTACATATTATTATTTTATGGTTTTTTCAAATCCTGTCTCCTCCTCCGCCTCCTCCACACACCCACTTTCAAACCTGAAGCGGGTGGCACAGAGTAGCCTACTCTGGGCCTCGGGAGAAAGAGGAGACGTGATATATGGACAAATTTTCACTTCATTGAAGTGGAGAACAAAACCAAATGCTTGATTTTAGTCGAAGGAAAGGAATTTGGCCCCATAGCAGCTGGAAAAGACACAACAAACCTGAAGAGACACGTCGCAGTTCACCACAAAGACATTATGGTAAGTTACAGTGGGCGCTGGTTGGAAATGGACACTTCACTCACGCTCCCCGTGTTTCACAAATTGCATGAAAAACATGTGACTACTATAGCCACTAGGCGGCAGTCTGAGTCCATTTCGGCGTCCCATGAGTCAGGATTAGATAGCTCAATTAGCAAACTGGGATGGGCACTATGTTTTGCGAGCAATTAGCGTAGAGGGTTGGATGAGTGGTCTGTTCTTCTGAAGGTTGAGGGTTCGGACCCAGCTGTGTCCGAGTAATGTTTTTCAATTTTTTTTCACTTTTTAATTACATTAGACCATAGGGATTATCATTCTACATTTTTATCTTCCTGTATATATAGGTCTATTATATTACATGCCTTATAGCCACAGTGTTTAGATATTTTTATAATTCTATTTACCCTATTCCATATTATATGTGTCATGGTCTGGCAGTGTTTGTAAATGAGAGATGGTGCGGCTCGGCTCATGTTCACGTGAAGCAGCAGATATGCAGCCAAGATGTGGAATTACTCGCAGTGAGTTTAAGACTTTATTATCTGCCGCGGGAGTTTGGTCACGTGATCGTGCTGTGCGTTTCCAAAGCGTGGTAAACAAGTTTCAGACTAGATTCTGAGACGGGAGTGGATTTTCACTCCTGTCCCGTCCCACTCCCACAGAAAAAAATTGTGTCCCGTCCAGATCCCGAGCCAGAGTAGAAATCTAAATCCTGTCCTGTCCCACACCTGGTGAAGTTACTCCCAGTCCCATCCCGCTCCCATTCAGAATGACTCCCGCTGCTCCACCACTCCCATTCTTGTTTTTTTTTTTTTTTTGAGCTCGGGAGAAAAACTCAGAGCGGAAGGACTGATGGTTTTTGGGTGGTGTAGTTTTTTTGACTCGCATTATAGTGTAGGCTTCAAGGAAAAAAACTACAAAATGGCGGCGCCGCGCCAGTACTGAATTTTTTTTCTTTCTATTTTATTTTATTTTTTGGCATCGATCCTAGTTTTTTTTTTGTTATTATTGGTTTGCTCCCGCTCCCGTCTGCTTCCGTTAGTGTTTAATCCTGTACCGTCCAAATCACGTGATTGTTACTAATACTGACTCCCATCCCACAATACTTCAATGTCTTTTTTAAATTTTTTGACAATATGATCATTAGACGGGTAAAACTTATGAATTATTTTAAATGATATTGCTTTAATTTTGGTGGTCAGCAAATATCGGTTGGGTAAGAGCCAGATCTTCTTCCAGTCAATGTTTTGCACAAATTTATTCCAGTATGGAATCACATATGGAACTGTAATGAAGTCTGCTTTGAACAGGGATCTAATTATTTTATTGTTCTTACCATTATTACAAGAAAAACAAATCTTACCAATTGGAGTGTCAGTCAGTACTGATAAGGTTTGTTGTTGTGTGTCCAATCTTGGTTGAGCTTTAAATAACATGCAAATACCAGAAGAAATTGCTCCAAAGACTTTGGCATAATCTATAGGAGACACAGGAATTTTGTATTCTTCTAGAAACTCTTTATAAGAGTAAAGAAGACCCTCTTTGTTAGATAATTGGTCAACCAACATAATGTTATTATTAAACAAATAATCAATAAATAAGGATTTATGTTTAAACAATATGTCTTTATTGTTCCAGATGAAGTATTTGTTGGGTGAAAAGTATTTGAAAATAAGGGACCATGAAAGGAAGGCCTGGCGGTGAAAGGCTGACATTTTTATCGGGACTTTATCAATATCATAGTTACAGGTTAAGAAAAAGCTCAAACCACCCAGTTTTGACAGCAAGTGACATGGTATGACGTTCCAAATAGAGTTAGGGTTTTTAAAGAAGTGTTTCAGCCAATTTATTTTAAAGGTATTATTTAGAGTACAGAAATCGATAAAGTTTATTCCACCCTTTTCATAGGGATTTGTTAGAACAGAGTTCTTCACTCTGCTCCACTCTCCCCACGCTCACACAATACGTCACATGCAACCAGGAACAATAAAAGGCTGGACCTTTTTTATGCAAATGTTAAGGATGCATACACCTTCGCCCCCCTCCCCCCGCTGGGTCGTTCAGATCACAACCTTGTCTACCTGCCCCCCCATTACATTCCACTGGTGAGAAGGACAATTGCCCAGTCAGTGAAAGTTTGGTCGGATGAAGCCACTGAGGAGCTGAGGGATTGTTTCAGCACCACAGACTGGAGCATGTTCCAAAGCACTCATGGTGAGGACATCAACAGCCTGACTGAATGCATCACTGACTACATGACCTTCTGTGTGGAGAGCATTGTGCCTACACCAAGTTTGCAGATGAGTTAAACAGCTTCTTCACCCGGTTTGACTCCCCTCACACTGGTCCCCTCCCTGCCCTCAACTCTCCACACACCTCCAACCACCAGCCCCCCAGAGACCTTTACCCCCACCGCCACCACTCCCACGAACCCCCGACCCATCCACACCTCCAGTCGTGCCTTCCTCCCCCCTCACAGTAACACCAATGCAGGTGAAAAGGCAGCTGAGGAGGCTGAAACAGAGGAAGGCCTCAGGACCAGACGGCCTCCCCCCCAGGCTGCTGAGGACCTGTGCAGATGAGCTGGCAGGGGGTCAGTGGGAAGCCCACTGCTGTCACCTGGCCCTGGTTTGTCCTCATGGATGAGGTATTAGGACAGAGGCCGTCTTTTGCCCCACCTGTCCTATGGAGCACCACTGACTGCCTCCAACACGTTCTCCCCTCCTCATCCTCTGGCATGTCATCCTCTGGGGCCGTGATGTCACCACTCCCAGGCAGATGTTGTGCAGGACAGCACATGCCGTTATGACCTGTAGAAAAAAAAAAGACAAATATTTACTTTTATTCAGTCATCTATCTTTTTTTCATTATCTTTATTACATGATATATTAGAATTTAAATGTTACTCGATCTAGATCCACTATTTAACTTATTTTTTTCCTGTAATATGTTTTTTTTATATATATAATCTCAAATAAAATCAGGCAGTAAGGGGATAACAATTTAGAAAAAAAATGATTTATTTCTCAACAGTTTGGCTTCTCAACACAACATTAGTGATAGTGAAAGTAGTGATTTAAGTCAGTTATTTACAGGGTTTGTACACATTTAACTATTCAATTCAAATTACCAAAGTTACAAACAAATAAATTACAGTGGGGCAAAAAAGTATTTAGTCAGCCACCAATAGTGCAAGTTCTCCCACTCAAAAAGATGAGATAGGCCGGTCATTTTCATCATAGATATACCTCAACTATGAGAGACAAAATGAGAAAAAAAATCCAGAAAATCACATTGTCTGATTTTTAAAGAATTTATTGGCAAAATATGGTGGAAAATAAGTATTTGGTCAGAAGTTCATCTCAATACTTTGTTATATACCCTTTGTTGGCAATGACAGAGATCAAACGTTTTCTGTAAGTCTTCACAAGGTTTTCACACACTGTTGCTGGTATTTTGGCCCATTCCTCCATGCAGATCTCCTCTAGAGCAGTGATGTTCTGGGGCTGTCGCTGGGCAACACAGACTTTCAACTCCCTCCAAAGATTTTCTATGGGGTTGAGATCTGGAGACTGGCTAGGCCACTCCAGGACCTTGAAATGCTTCTTACGAAGCCACTCCTTCGTTTACCGGGCGGTGTGTTTGGGGTCATTGTCATGCTTAAAGACCCAGCCACGTTTCATCTCCAATGCCCTTGCTGATGGAAGGAGGTTTTCACTCAAAATTTGACGATACATGGCCCCATTCATTCTTTCCTTCACACGGATCAGTCGTCCTGGTCCCTTAGCAGAAAAACAGCCTCAAAGCATGATGTTTCCACCCCCATGCTTCACTGTAGGTATGGTGTTCTTTGGATGCAACTCAGCATTCTCTCTCCTCCAAACACGACGAGTAGAGTTTCTACCAAAAAGTTCTATTTTGGTTTCATCTGACCATATGATATTCTCCCAGTCATCGTCTGGATCATCCAAATGCTCTCTAGCAAACTTGAGACGGGCCTTGACATGTACTGGCTTAAGCAGGGGGACACGTCTGGCACTGCAGGATTTGAGTCCTTGGCGGCGTAGTGTGTTACTTATGGTAGCCTTTTTTACTTTGGTCCCAGCTCTCTGCAGGTCATTCACTAGGTCCCCCTGTGTGGTTCTGGGATTTTTACTCACCGTTCTTGTGATCATTTTGACCCCACGGGGTGAGATCTTGCGTGGAGCCCCAGATCGAGGAAGATTATCAGTGGTCTTGTATGTTTTCCATTTTCTAATAATTGATCCCACAGTTGATTTCTTCACACCAAGCTGTTTACCTATTGCAGATTCAGACTTCCCAGCCTGGTGCAGGTCTATAATTTTGTTTCAGGTGTCCTTTGACAGCTCTCTAGTTTTGGCCATGGTGGAGTTTAGAGTGTGACTGTTTGAGGTTGTGGACAGGTGTCTTTTATACTGATAACGGGTTCAAACAGGTGCCATTAATGAAGGTAACGAGTGGAGGACAGAGGAGCCTCTTACAGAAGAAGTTACAGGTCTGTGAGAGCCAGAAATCTTGCTTGTTTGTAACTGACCAAATACTTATTTTCCACCATATTTTGCAAATAAATTCTTTAAAAATCAGACAATGTGATTTTCTGGATTTTTTTTTCTCATTTTGTCTCTCATAGTTGAGGTATATCTATGATGAAAATTACCGGCCTCTCTCATCTTTTTGAGTGGGAGAACTTGCACTATTGGTGGCTGACTAAATACTTTTTTGCCCCACTGTACAAACTTACAAATAAATATAAAATTTGATATTTAAACATATTCATCAATCTGCTAACAAGCGTTTATTTAATAACTGGTATACAGTGATGGGCAGTAGCGCCGCTACATGTAGCCAAGCTATTAGTTTAACTACATTTTCCAGTAGCTTGACCGTAGCGTCGCTGCTTTATTTATCAAGTAACTTTCAACTAGCTACGTAGCGTATGCTGATCATAAAACAATTTTTACACTGTTATGTCATTGGCTGATCTTTAATAAATGTTTTAACCAGTGTATCAGATTCATTTTGAATTGACATTAGCTTGGTACAAGTAGCTTCTGATGTAGTTAAGCTACTGTTAATACATTAGTGTAACAGTGCTATAATTCTTTAGGTGGTAGCTTTGGTGCAGTGAAGCTTAATTTATTGTTGAGTAACTGATAGCTTAGCTCACTACACTGGACAAGTAGCTTGCCCAACACTGCTGGTATATTCTGATCATTAGCAGGCCCCTGTGGGTTAGAATAATAGCAGGTATATCTTACCTCTCCACTGCGCTCTGCCAGCCTGAGAAAAATCCGTCGCCGGTTTTGCTGCCGCCGAAGCCGTCAAAGCGACTCTCCTCCTCCAATAACAAGTAAATAAAAAAAATAAAATAAAGATTTCCATATCCATTTTTTTCGTTTTGTTGTAGGATTTTCATCTTTATCATCCGATCCAAGCCGCCGCTTACAGGGCGCAGCCATCTTTGTTTACATGCCGGCCTAATCACTATGGTTGCATGAACCCCCCTCCCTCCCTCTGGGATTCCCAATGGATTGCAGATGCCACACACGCACACAAAATGACAGAAAGATCCGAGCGTTTTAGTTTGCCACAGATTGGTGAATTTAGATCAAGATATAAGAAGCATTATTTCTGCATAACATGGCATCAAATATGCTGTAGCTATAAGTAGCCTATAATAATCTACTATTAATTAATACACTGAATTTCAATGAAGGTTAAAAGAAGAACTCCCGAAACGTCACGGCATTAAAAAAAATAGATACTCACGGGTGTGGATTTCTTCTTTTCATCTGCATTTCTAAACTTCACCATGGACCAATTTTGCATTAATGACTGAAACAATGGTGACAAAATTAAAACCCACTGATGAAAGAAAAGAGGCCTGATGAGACCGTTTCATTCAGAGTCGCTGAAGACGTTTTTATAACCTAGAAATGATCCAGTTTACGTCCATGAGCACGCGACCGATCGAATGGACGGATGATCCACGGACCTTTGTTGATTCAGTTATTTGTTTTGCCAAAAAGATTAATTATAATCATTTTTCATTAAATAATAGAGATGCAGATAAATAGAAATAAACAGTTCTCAGATAAGATCGGAGGTGTATGAAATAAGATAATACGTCACTATGTTAAATTAATTCATTAACTTTATTTTAATCAAAAAAATCATATCATCATAAGATTTTGGTTGTTTATGCAAATGGTCTCAATAAACTTTTCAGTTGACTGCTGGCCCACAAACGTCACCTTTAGCACGGCAGAGCTCCCAAGTGCCGCCTGGTGGTTGTCCGGGTACATTGTAGTTCTTTTTGAAATAAAAAAAACTGGCCTCAGGAAATACATCGTGATTCACACAGGAATCACACAGGAATCACGCAGGAAACCGTCCATTTCCAACCAGTGCCCATTGTAACAGAAAGATTGGTGGTGATTTTTTTATAATGTAACATTAAATCAACGGCTATAATGTCCCAATGATAAACTAACTTTCATAGCATTTAGTATCCATGCTGGCTACGTTACGTTAGCTTCTTAGCACGTAGCGACCGTAGCCACTTGTTGATAGAATTGTATGTGAAGTTAAATTTATGCTAACTTAGATATGTCATACTGGCCGGGCAACTATAGTTTCAGTTAAATTGCAATTTGACTAAAGCAGACAGACGTTTTAGGTAATCTAGGAGCTGCAAGTGAACTACAGTTAACTAGGGTGACCAAACGTCCGTATTTCCCGGGACATATCCGTATTTCACGTCCTGTCCCGGGCATCCCAGGTTTTTTTTAGAAAGTGATGAAATGTCCTGATTTTTTAAATTACCTTAATTGGACCATTAAATTTACAGGCACTAGAGCACTGCGCACAACGCTGCGTGTGATGTATTCCCTGAGCCGCGTCAGTGCGGGCAGCCCCTTTTCTTAATCAGAGACTCTGTTCGAAAACCTGGGCTGCATCCTCCAAGGACGCGGTCTACCTAGACTGGATCCTTCGAAGTCCTTGAAAATAAGGAGGCCGGAAGAGTTTTGGCTGTAAATTTGAACAGGTCTACCCTTTGGAGGGTTTTACCGCCGTATGCTCTGTTGCTTAGCAACCGTGAAAGTTGGCACACAAAGCAGGAAAAGAATGGATACTGAGGTTTTCAAAACTGTTTGTTTATTTATTTATTTTTTTAAAAGTTAAAGTGAACAAAGACTATACTCACAAGAATCCAGAGTGGAATAAAGGTTCCAACCACCGGGAGCAGGAACAAATAAAATCAAATGTAATGATAGAAACCTTAGTCAGTTAAATAACCTGCTGCTGTCATTCTGCACATCTCTGATGTTGCTGCTATTTTCAAATATCCATTCCTGTAAAAATGTCCATAGCTGCATATTGGTTATTAATTCTCCAGTTTCATATTGTTAAAACACTTTACAGAATTGTATTTTTTATATTGTAACTCTTCCCTATTATGTTATTCTTATACATTTTCCTAAGTTCCACATTTGTGTGACCATTTTTAATCATCTTTCTGCTGCTGTAAATTTGCTTATTGTGGGACAATAAAGGGATTTTCTATTCTATAAAAGGGGTAGAAATATATAAGTAAATCTAAACAATGTATGTACAAAATATATCTGCAAAATCTCTAATTGCAAAACAGCAATAAAAAAATTAAACTATCAGATTTATAGTGCCCACTCTGCAGATCTATTAGAATCTGTCCTTACATTCCAGCCAAACCCATTTACACAGTAACAGATAAAAACCTTTAGATAAACCAAACATTACCGCCACATATCTGACTCTATAACCATTAAAACAACAATTTTCATTAATCTCAGACGGAACTATTCACAGACTTGTATTATATTAAACTGAACTTCCAATTTTCACCACTGTTTGGCGCCAAGTAACATTTCCTCTGATCACGGAGCAAATCCCGATGATGAGACATTATTTCTTTCATTGTGCTATTTATTCATTACAGGAATTGTTAAGCATTTTTAATAAATACATTTTGAATAAAATTATCGTTTGTTATTGGAGTTATTGCTGTTGACTTTTACTGAAAAGCATTTTTAAAAAATCAACCGTTAAGTATAATGTTATTGTATGATTACGTAGGCCTACGTTAAGTGAGTGCATGCCACAGACATCTCTATGCATGGGAACAGAGAAAATTAACACTAGTTGAAAATCAATTACAAAAAGATTATTACGCATTTCAAATATAACATAACATCTACATCAAAGACAGAACAATTACAAATGAAAATAAGTGTTCTTAATAGACACCATACTTTAATAGTGTTGCATCAGTTTAAAATTTTTAATTGACTTGATGAATAGGTACAGCAGTCACTGACTTACTTTATCCTCAATTGACATAATTTCAGTTCAATTTAAAAGTAACATAGATCACAGAGTAAAAAAAGCCTACAGTGCATCATTTTGTTAAATATACTTATTTAACATACACTGTGCTGCTCATACAGTCAGTATGGTTGGCTAGACCGCTGAGAAAAGGGGCCAATTTAATAGATCATGAGCAAATAATGATTACTTAAAATACAGATAATTCTAACGATATTCTAAAGATATTGAAATGCACAGGCAGCAATATCTACCTTAGCAGAGACTGGGCTGGTTGCTGATCCAACTATAATTTTTGTATATTGTAACATGCAAGGTAAAAAAAAAAAGCCCAAGTGAAGGTTAGGATGTCAAAATTATTGTTACTACTCAAATAGGAGTATAAATCCTACTGTTTAAAAACACTTTTGTAGAAGTAAGAGTATCAGCTTAAGCTTTTTACTTAAGCAAAAGTGTAAAAGTACCATTCTTAAAACTACTTAAAGTATAAATGTAAAAGTAATGCTGAAAAAAATGTTAAGGACAGAGGCTTCATTGCACTACCGTTTTAAAGGAAAATTTAACTCCAATTCTGGATGATGATTTCCTTGGACTTAATTTTTTTAGTTTTATAACTAATTATAAAATTTTGAAATTTTCATTTGCACATCTTGGAAAAACTATTTATTTTGGTATGTGGTGAACAACAAGTTGGTGCAGTACGGAGTCCAACCACAAAGATATTAATTGTCTGGATGAAAAAATTATAATGAAAAAGGCCATAATGAAAAAGAAGTTGAAATGAAACAAAAACTTTGAAGTCTATTTTAAGGAGTAGAATTTAAGGAGTAGAAGTGAAAAGTTTTTTAAAAAGTATATATATATATATACATATATATATGTTGGGATCGTGAGGCTTGTCCACTTTCTCCACCAGGGGGCGCCTGAGATCTTCCTCCTGAGGGCATGAGCCTACTTCTACACACCTGTTTCCTATCTGCTCATCAGGAGACCTATTTAAGGAGGAGGAGGCTGACACTTCCCTGCCAGAGTGTTTGCCAGTAATGGTATAGCAAGACCTTAGCCAGCCTGCCTGATCTGAAACCCTGATTTTTGGAACGTGTCTGATCCTGTTTCTCTCTGCCTCAATGATCCTGACTTTTCTGGAAACCTGAAATCCTGGAGATAAAAATCTCTGTCTGGAATCTGCCTGCCTGCACTCCGTTCAGCCTCTGCCCTCAGCCCTCTGCCTGGCGACTAGCCTCTGGGCCCTCAAGGTCCACTCTGGCCAACAAACTAGCCCCGCGGAATCACTCAAGAGGACCTTGGAGCAACAGCATGTCCTCATTCAGAGCCATGACTCCGCCCTCCGTGAGCTAAGTGAACGCCAAGCTGAAGCTAACCTTACCCTGCATGAAATAACTGACTTTCTCCAAAGATCCAGCTCTCAGGCCGCTACACCTGCGGTTGAAGCCGTTCAGCTTCCGGTTCAGGATTCCAATCCACCTCTCAGGTCAGAAATCCACCCATCATTTCCTGAATTCCGCCCATCTCTCCCCGAAAGATTTTCTGGAGACCCAAGTAAGTTCAAAGGATTTCTGTTCCAGTGTTCAATAATTTTTAATCATTCACCTCAGAGTTTTTTGCAAAATGGAAGAAGGATGTCATTTATTTTGTCTCATCTGTCTGGTAAAGCCTTGGAGTGGGCGGAAGCTAAATTCTCTTCCAAGATTGAGTACTGTTGCACTTTATTAAAGAATTTAAGCAAGCTTTCAATCAAGATACTGATAAGACCACTGAATCCTATGGATTGCTAGAGATAAAGCAAGGGAACAGAACAGTGGCTGAATTTTCAATTGACTTCCGGATTAAAGCGGTCGCTTCCGGTTGGGGAGAAACGTCGCTTAACAGCGCTTATTTTCACTCCCTAGATGAGTCAATTAAAGACGAGTTGGTGACTCTAGATGAACCTAAGACTTTGGAGGATCTGATAAAACTGACTATCCGCCTAGATAACAGGCTGCGAGCCAGATCCGTAGCCAGATCCAAGAGCCGTGTTTTTCCTAGTCTCTATTCTTCCTGAAAGGTCTATTAAAAAAGCAAATGAAGTCTCCTCTTCCACAGTGTCCTCAGAAGCCGCGCCCTTACAGATCGGTCACACCAGACTCTCGTCTGAAGAAAGACAAAGGAGGTACAAACAAAACCTCTGCCTGTACTGTGGAGAACCTGGACATTTTGTTTCAACCTGTACTAAGGTAAAAGCCGGGGTCCGCCAGAGGAAATGAGGAGTCTGGCGGACCATCTCCAAACTGAAAAATCTCCTCGACTACTGTTACCCACTACTCTGTTTTTAAAAAACAGTCCCTCACCTTGTCGGCTATGATTGATTCAGGCTGTGAAAGAAATCTAAGCGACTCTAGTTTGGTCAAACAACTGAATCTTGACACCGCTCCTTTGACTAAACCCCTGAGAGTCTCCGCCTTAGATGGAAAACAACTACCTCAAATTACGCATCAGACCAAACCTTTAGAGCTACTAATCTCCGGAAACCATAGAGAAATAATTTCATTTCATGATTTTCCATCTGCAAGCTCATCCATAGTTCTGGGTTTTGGTTGGCTGCAACTCCACAACCCACATATTAACTGGTCTAAGAGACATGTGGAGTCCTGGTCTATCCCCTGTCATTGTTCCTGCCTCCGTTCCGCCGCCCCTCCGACTCTGTCGCCGGCAAACCGTCTGGAGGTTGACCCGCCCTATCTGTCTGCCATTCCTCCTGATTATCATGATTTGGCTCCGGTGTTCAGTAAGGCTAGAGCCCTTTCCCTCCCTCTGCACCGTCCATATGACTGCGCCATCGATCTTCTCCCTGGGGCCCCTCTCCCTAACAGTCGGCTTTATAACATCTCCAAACCTGAGAGGGAAACTATGGAGAAATATATCAATGAGTCCCTAGCCGCTGGAATAATCCAACCATCTTCTTCTCCACTCGGAGCCGGGTTTTTCTTCGTCAGCAAGAAAGATGGATCCCTGCGACCCTGTATTGATTACCATGGGTTAAATCAAATTACAATCAAGAACAAATATCCGTTGCCTCTGTTAGCCTCTGCCTTTGAACCGCTTCAGGGTGCCACTGTGTTCACCAAGTTAGACCTGAGAAACGCTGTACAGTACAGTACAAAGAGTTATAAAGTCATATCTGGACGTACATCTTTTAGACGTCCGCCTAAACTTAGGCATTTTTAGCCCGCTGTTTGGGTGTGAGTGTGTGTGTAAGGGGGGGTGGGGTACTTTAAGTGGGTTTGCACCTGTAACCACACAGCAATAAAGGATGAAATTGTGTAACATTTTGAAAATAAATCGCTGGGTTCAGAGCTGTAGGAACTAGCAGCTTAGCTCTGCATGAAGATCACAAAATGCTCCCTCTAGCATGTCTGGAGCTTACTAATTAAAATCCAGATTGTGTTTGTCTAATCTGAGAAAAATGTGAAAAGAACGGTTTTCTTTTTTTTATGGGGTGTATGCTCACTGCTAATTCTTGACTATGGCCCACAGAGGGAGCTTCGAAATGTTCTGCCAGCAAAAAAATACCTTAGGTTAATAAAAAAAGGGAAAACAATATCTAAAATCTATTGAAGTGCAATATATTTTCAAGCAAATAAGGATAAGGAAAAAATATTCAGTAACTTAGAGATGCCTTGAAGCGAGATAGATTATGTTTTTTTGCAAGAGAATTTCACAAGTCTTTACAAGGGAAGCAAGGTTTTAAAAATCACTCAGATTCAACATTTTACATCTTCAAAGTTTGGAACTCAGTAACATGGATCCTGCTGTTTCTATGGAGGTTGCAGCTGAATGTGGTCAGTGTTAGATGAATATATGGATTTTGCACTTTTTCCTTTTTTAATAGAGCCCACCGGGAGCATATATAAGCAGCATAAAATTGAGTCTACAGCATTAAAATACACCCTGTAAATAAGATAGGGGATGTAACTTTAAGAACATGAGAAAGTCTTGTGTTCTGAATGTTTTGGAATTGACACTGAAATTAGCACAGAAACTTTAAAAATTGCATCATGGAGTGTTTGACCCTAGTGTGCATCAACATTTTTATAAACAACATGGATATTTACATAAACTTTTATTAGTTTTCTTTGAAAATAGAGCTGGAACTTCAAAATTAGACTCAACATGAGAAGAATCCTTTAAAGCTATCTTGAATTAGACACTAACAATAAAACATGTACTCTAAAACTTCAATACCCTTACATGTTTTTATCTTTGTTCAGTTGTGGGATTTTTAGAATTTGCTTTTGTGTGTGCCAAATAATTGTTCTGTTTCATTTAGGTCTCATCCCTTTTTTGAGAAATATTCAGTTAACTCGGGAGGGGTGGGTTTGAAAGCATTGTTTCCTACTGGGAGATAATATTCAAGTCAGCAGTTCTCAAATTGTAATGATAGAGTACCCAAAAATGTAATCCCTCCTTGACTGTCTCCCATGGTGAGTCAATGACATAACTGACAAAGCTATTACTTCAGACAAATGTCTCTGGCAAATTCACACCAGGATACCACAGCAGAAGTAATAATACCATCTTTCTTGAAACTCCAAACACTTACTTCAACTTTTTTTGTTTTTCTTTTTCCACTTTGACCTGACTGTTTAAGTCTTTATTCAATAAGAAACCATTCTGCCGTCTTTATAGAGTGCTTTGGGTACAAGGATGTATTAGTACACTTTAGACCAGCATGACTGAACTTGACCGGTCTGCAGATCCAGATGTGGTTATTATCAAAACAATTACTTGCAACCTGAAAAAAATAGCCCTCTGAAGCAACAGAAAGTGAATCCAAAACTGTATTTGATAATAACCAACAAAGGTTTGTTTAAAATTCAACTGCATTTTTACTTATTTTTCTTAAAATCCAATCAGATTTCAGCCTTAGTCCCTCTCTCCGTCATGATCTTGTTCATTTCACTCACCTGCCTAGTTCTGTCCAGATCCTAATCATCTCTGATCTCATCCACCGGTAGGTTCTGCTTTATATTCGGTCCAGCCCAGCTATCAAGGCAAGATCATTGTTTGATTTCTGTTTATTACCTGCTTGGCCTCTGTTGTCCTGTTTATCGGTTTTGTTAATTCTAGTTATTTCCAAGGTTCATGTCCCTGTTTCAAGTAGGAGATTATTTTTGAATTCATGTCTTCAGGCTAGTTTATTCGTAACCGATGGTGAGAGCGTTTCAGCGTTTCCCGAGTGATTCTGATTTCCTGATTCCATTCCCTCTCATCCATTGGCCCTGTCTGTCCCCGTTTTATCTGTTTGCCTGAACCTTGGTTGAATTCCTGCTGGATTCTGCCTCTCTGTGCGTTTCTGTCCGAGCTGGATGCTCGACTCCCGGGACTATGAACCTGTCCTGCCAGGTGCGTTTCCGTCTGAGCTGGATAGTCGACTCATGGGACTCTGAACCTGCCCTCCCAGGTGTGTTTCTGTCTGTGCTTGTTGCTTGATGCGAGGGACTCTGAACCTGCCTTCATGCTCTGATGGATTCCTGGAACCCGGATCTGTCAGTTCCTGTATGGATTGGAACCCCTTACCTGACTGCTGATTCCTGGATTCCAGAACTACTGAAGTCTGATCTTAATCCCTGTCCTGGATCAGAGTCCTGCTTGCTAACTGGGGCTGCTGCATCAGGAAAGGTCTTGACGGCCCAGGGCCGCATCTCGTTGGCAGTGCATCGGCTGATCCTGCCTATGATTGAAAGGATGGACTGAACTGTTAAACCATGTGACTCATTCTGATAATAATCTGCTGTTCAGATGATCGTGGTCACTTACCTGTGTTACCCTAAACCAGAGTGTCAGTGATTGCGGCTGTCTAACCTTGAATACTGAGTCCATCTGTCCCATTTCTTGACACTCTCCCATGGGGCAAGGAAAACTAGAAGGATGTGGCAAGGCATACAGGCGATCACAGACTACAACAAACCCTCACTCTAGTGGGGGCAGCAGATGCTGACTTCCTAAATAGACTAAATAACCTCTTTGGAAGGTTTGAGGCACTAAACAGCACTCCAGCAATGAAAGCCGTTCCACATCAGGGGGAGGAGGCACTGAAACAGCTAATGTGTGGAAAACCCTGAGGAGAGTCACCTCAAGAAAGGCCCCGATACCATACCTGGGCGGGTGTACAAGGACGGTGCAGGTCAGCTCACTGGTGTCCTCCTAGACATTTTGTACCATGTCACTGGACCAATCCATAGTGCCAGGATGCTTTTAGCCTGCCATCATCATTCCGGTGTCACTGACTCCCATCATGATGAAGTGCTTCAAAAACCTGGCGAAAGAACACATTGTCTCCATTGTCTGGACGGCTTTAAACTTATCCACGCAAACATGACCTTTGCGGAGAGTGGAAAAAAGAGGGGGGCTGGCAATGTTTGTGAATGAGAGATTGTGTAACACGGCTCATGACGGAACAGATATGCTCCCTGGAGGTGGAGCTGCTCACGATGATCATCACACCGTATGTGGCAGTATGCCCTGTGGGCTCTGAATGCACCACACAAGTGCCGAATCTAATAAGTTGTGGCGCTGTCTGTATATATAGGGCCCTCCCTTGCCTGGTCATCATGTTTTCCTTCCGGTTCAGAAGTCGGTGTTTGCTGGTGCAGCACGCCAGCTGCATATGGATGTGAGCTTGACTGATGTGCAACAAATCACTCATCAAGCCTTCTTGTGGTAGAAAGTGTCTCAAACCCTTTTTCTCTGTTAGCCTAGCCTTAACTCAGTGTTACTGGTATATCCAGCTGTCCCGTACAAGCTGCCTGATTCTTCTCCCTGCCAGAGGCACTACATAGAGCTCAGTGGTAAGTGAAAAGCTCATTCTTTGCATGCTTCTTGATTCTATTTTTTATTTTTTTTTTTGACATGCATGTTTGATAGACGCCTCTGTTTGTCCATGTCCGGCTGTTTGCCTGTTGTTGTTGTTGTCGGCTGCCTACCTGTGGCCAGTGACCAAGCTTCAGACACAGCACCCCCACTCTTGTCTGTTATTAACTGAAGATTTCAATCGAGACTCCCTCGGTTCCAACCCTCCCTTCGCTCACCCATTACATCGCATGTAAAACAGGGGACAAAAAAACCCTGGACTTTTTTATGCAAACGTTAAACACACCTACACCTCCCCCACAGCAGAAGAGGTCAGTGAAATTTTGGTCAGATGAGGCCACTGAGAAACTGAGGGATTGTTTCAGAACCACAGACTGTAGCATGTTCCAAAGCTTTCATGGTGATGACAACAACAGCCTGACTGAATGTATCACTGACTACATGACCTTCTGTGTGGAGAGCACGGTGCCCACACGACAGCTACAGAGCTTCTGAAACAATGACCCTTGGGTGACTCCGGAGCTGAAACTCCTCCTGAACCACAAAAAGAAGGGCTTTCCACTCAGGGGACAGAGAAAAGCAGTGTAGAGTCCAGCGAGAGTTCCAATAAAGGATCAGGACGGCAAAGAAGGACTATGGGAGGAAAATAAAAAGAACAACTGGCACAAAACAATGTCAGAGATGTGTGGAGGAATCTCAAGAACATCTCCGGCTTTGGGCAGGGGACCACCACCAGAAGAGCTGCAGACAGAGACACTAAGTTTGCAGACAAGTTAAAAAGGGTTTTCACATGGTTCAAACCCACTCACACCAGCCCCTTCTCGGTCCTCAACTCTCAACATGCCTCCAACCCCCAGGCAACCAGAGACCTCCCCTCCCCCTCAACACCACTCTTACCAACCCCCAACTCACATCCTCTGTCATGCCTCCCTCCTCCTCACAGTCACTTCGATGCATGTAGGCCAGCTGAAGAGACTGAAACAGAGGAAAGCCTCTGGACTGGACTGGGTTCCCCCAAGGCTGATGAGGAATTGCGCTGATGAGCTCTGAGAAGTCCTCAGCTACATCTACAACCTGATGCTCAGCCTGGGGGTGGTCCACCTTCTTTAGACCAGTCACGCTGACCTCCCACCTGATGAAGACCATGGAGCGCCTCATCCTAGCCCACCTGCACACTGTGGTGAGCCTCACACTGGACCTGCTGCAGTTTGCTTTCAGACCTGACATGGGAGTAGAGGATGCCTATCTATATGCTGCAGTGGGCCCTCACCCACCTGGAGACCACCGGGAGCGCAGTGTGAGTCATGTTCCTTGACTTTTCCAGCACGTTCAACACCATCAGACCAGAGCTGCTTAAGGACACTGGAGTGGACGGACATCTCTACCTCACTGAATGCCCTCAGTACATGCGGTTGCACGACTCAGTCAGAGGTGGTGGTCTGCAGTATCAGGGCCCCCCAGTGCACCCTTCTGTCTCTGTTCCTCTTCACCCTTTACAACTTTGACTTCACCTACAACACAGACAGCTGCCATCTCCAGAAGTTCTGTGATGACTCGGCCATTTTAGGCTGTTTCTGAGGGGAAAGAGCTGGAGCATCGATCGGTCATCATGAACTTTGTGCACTGGTGTAAGTCAAAAATAAACTGGACTGGACTCCTAACATTGACGCCCTGTATAAGAAGGGCCACAGCCACCTCACCTCCTGAGGAGGTTGTGGTCCTTTGGAGTGAGCAGGCCCCTGCTTAAAACCTTCTATGTCTCTGTGGTGGCATCAGCTCACCTATACGATGCTGTCTGACGGGCCCCTGGCAGCACAGAGCAGGACACAAAGAGACTGAACAAACTAGTGAGAAAGGCCATTTCTTTCGTAGGCGTCGTTCTGGACTCAATGAGGAAGTGGCTGAGAGGAGGGTGCTGTCCAAATTTAAATCCATCATAGACTACGCCTTTCACCCTCTGCACCAGACTGGAGAGGAGCTGAGCAGCTCCTTTAGTGAAAGACTTTTACACCCTCTTTGTAAAAGAGGTGCCACACGTTATTTATCCCTGCTGCCACCAGACTCTACAATGTGACACTACAACAGCAATAAATTGTCCAATGTATAATGTACAATTAATATCTGATACCCTGTGCAATAACCTGTTTCTGTATATTTGACACCCAGTGCAACAACTATATATAAAAATATCCATCTATATAAATACCCATGTAAACACCCATTGCAATAACCCTGTATATTAATCCTGCTTATATAAAAAAAGATCTCTCCACTGTAAGATCAATAAAGTCAATCAATCAGCCAAACCTCATCAACTCAGTTAAAATATACTCTTCTGCACTACTGGAACTTTCCTCATCTGCATCAAACACCCTGGAAGGTGCACCATGTTTTACATTCTTAGTTCGGGGTTCCTAAGCTATTCATCAGAGCAAATGTCAATTCACAGCATCAAATTCCTCTGCCGGGGTCTGAGCCCCAGAGAACTTACTTAATTAATATTAACAAAAATAACTTTTTGCTAGCTGAAACATACTTGCCATTGTAGTAATTATCCCAGCTGGAGGTCTGATCCTTTTGATAAGTTAAATCCAGGTGCTGACTTTTTATTATTTTTTTTATAGTTTAGCGTTGTATTTCATAAGCATCATAACTTGTAATAAAGTAATTTCCTTGTTGACAAAAGTTAACAGATGAAAAACATTTCCAAAACACTAACAGATACAGTTTCTCCTAACTATTTGCCTTTTAGAGATCTCCTTGCCCTAACACAACATTATTAATGCGATAACAAGTTCAAGGACACACTGTATGCAAATCTGTAGTTTTGGCATCACCTCTGGCCTTCACAGACGCTTCAGACAGAGCCACTACAGAGTTATTTGCTTTCAGCAGGCAATGCTGTAAGAAACAGTTTTAAGCTCTGGTAACATGAGTCTGACATCTTAGCTGCAGTTTGAAGAGCACAAACTACAAATCGGGCAGACAAAACACAAAAAACTGTTTTGACCTCATTGCTAGTTACTCAACAAATAAAAAAATAAATAAAAAAATCACTTAATATTTTGTGTTAATCACCAGGATATGCAGTACCGTTATTCATGTTAAAAATGTATAATGACAGTGTCATGATGGGTTTTAGTTGCTTAGCCCACATGCAGAACACAACAGAGGCTGGGTAAAAGGTTTAACAGAGTTTATTGAATGTGCAATAATACAAATTAAGTACAGGATCTTGAACTGGTCCGGGCTGGTTCACTGAAGTCTGCAGAGATGATAGTTTGGTTAGAAAGGCAGGCAGATGAGCATGAGTCCTTAGCTAATTCAGAATTCTACCTTGACTGAATCCGGGCTTCTCTTTGAGAGAGGAGGAACCGTTGGGTCCAAAGACTGTTTGTTCAGCAGAGTACACGAGCAGCTGCAGCGTCTAGCTTCTCACTTTGAATGGCAGACCTTGATTAGAGTTTCAGCTCTTCACTAAGAGCAGCAGTAGAATCCACATAGGAATCTTCAGGTTTGGCTCACCAGGGCAGATTGGCAGGTTAGGCTCATCCAGAGCTTCAGGCTAGAGACAGGTTTCCTGAGAGACAAAAACAGAAGAGAGTTAGAATTAGATCTCTCTCTAGAGACAACTAAGATTCTTATCAGTTCGAAGGCTCAGGTCGCTAACCAAACTAAGGTCAACACAGCGGCGTCGAAGCAAGGTCTGGCAGCTGGTTATAAAGGGGAGGTCTCCTGATGAGTAGATGCGTCACAGGTGTGCTGGAAGACTCCAGCTCCAGGAGACCCACGGCGTACTCTGCTGGAGGAAGGTGGTACAGCTCCAGATCCCAACAGTACCCCCCTCTCAACGACCGCCTCTTGGCGGTCCAGAAGATGTCGACGGGAGGGAGCTCTCATATTCCTCGATCAGGGATGGATAGAGAATAAAAGAGCCAGGAACCCATGTGCGGTCCTCCGGACCGTAGCCCTCCCAATCGTCGAGGTACTGCCAACCGCGACCTCGCCGACGGGAGTCCACGATCCGGCGGACGGTGAAGGCAGGATGTCCATCGATGTCCAGGGCAGGTGGAGGGGAGTCGGATGGAGGGCACAGGGGGCTAGAAACAACAGGTTTTATCTGGGAGACATGGAACGTGGGATGGATGCGGAGACTCGGAGGAAGGTGTAAACGTACAGCAGAGGGGTTGATGATCTGGGCAACCTTGTAAGGACCAATGAACCGGGGGGACAGCTTTCAAGACATACCCTTGAGGGGAATGTCTCGTGTAGAGAGCCATACCTCTTGGCCAATGGAGTAGTCAGGGGCCGGGCGTCTCTTGGAGTCAGCGAAGCGTTTAGTTGAGACAGAAGAACGGTTGAGGGTGGCGATGGTGTCCTTCCAGACCCTCTGACAACGATGGATGTGCTGATGGACTGAACGGCCCGAAATCTCTCTCTCGTCTGCAGGGAAAAGTGGAGGCTGATAACCGAGAGATACCTGAAATGGGGATAAACCAGTGGAAGCTGACTTTAGTGAGTTGTGGGCGTATTCGATCCAGGTCAGGTACTGACTCCAGTTGGTGGGGTTGTTTGAGGTCAGGCAGCGGAGAGTGGACTCTAGTTGCTGATTCATTCTCTCAGTCTGTCCGTTAGATTGTGGATGATAACCAGAGGTTAGAGAGGACTTACAGTTTAAAGCTGAACAGAAGGCTTTCCAGACTTGAGAAATGAACTGTGGGCCGCGGTCAGAGAGAATTTCCTGTGGGATGCCATGGAGCCGGAAAACATGCTTCACCAGAAGCTGTGCCGTCTGGAAAGCCGTGGGAAGTTTTCTGAGGGGAATTAAATGACAAGACTTGGAGAAACGGTCGACTATGGTTAAAATGGTGGACATACCTTTGGAAATCGGGGGACCAGTGACAAAATCTACGGCAATATGAGACCAGGGACGGGTAGGAACAGGTAGAGGATGCAACAGGCCAGAAGGTGGTTGGTGAGAGGTTTTGTTTCTGGCGCAGATGGGACATGCCAAAACATACTCTTTTACGTCCTTGTGTAAGGATGGCCACCAGAAACGTCTTGTAATCAGGGCTATTGTTCTGCTCACTCCAGGATGGGCGGAAAATTTAGCTGCATGCATCCACTGGATCAGGCGGGATCTGACAGAAGAAGGAACATAGGTTTTATTTGGAGGGCCGTTACCTGGGTCAGGTTGAGAGGCAAGGGCAGAGTTGATGAGATCAGTGATCTCCCAGGAAACCACTCCTACAGTACAGGAGGCAGGAAGAACAGGCTCGGGCGTCTCAGGTTGATCAGCAGAGTAAAGACGAGAGAGAGAATCTGGCTTGACGTTCTTGGAACCAGGTCTGTAAGAGATTATGAGATTGAATCATAAGAACAATGACCATCTAGAATGACATGGGTTAGCTTGTTTGGCGGATTGGAGATAGGCCAGGTTTTTATGGTCTGTCCAGACCAAAACTTGATGTCCGGCCCCCTCGAGCCAGTGTCTCCACTCCTCCAAGGCGAGTTTGATGGCTAGAAGTTCACGATCTCCGACATCATAGTTTTGCTCCGCTGGTGAGAGTCTACGAGAAAAAAAGGCACAGGGGTGAATCTTTTGGTCTGAGTCAAGTTGCTGAGATAAAACAGCTCCAACACCGGAGTCTGAGGCATCCACCTCTAAGATAAATTGTTTAGAGGGATCTGGCTGGATCAGAATGGGAGCTCTAGAAAACAGGGTTTTTAATTTTTCAAAAGCTTTTTGAGCTTCAGGTGTCCATTGAAAAGTCTTCTTTACCGAAGTCAGGGTTGTGAGAGGTAGAGCTGTTTGACTGTAATTCCTTATGAAGCGTCTGTAAAAGTTTGCAAAACCAAGGAACCTCTGAAGCTGTTTGCGGTTTTCAGGTGTCGGCCAGTCAAGAACTGCCTTTATCTTGTCTTCGGATGGCTTAACCTGCCTGCCCTCGAGCACAAACCCTAAAAAAGTGACAGATGGTTGGTGAAATTCACATTTTTCTGCCTTCACAAAGAGCTTGTTTTCCAAAAGTCTCTGAAGGACCAGACGGACATGTTTCTTATGCTCAGATAGGTTCTTGGAGTAGATCAAAATGTCGTCAATGTACACAAACACGAATATATTCAAAAAATCTCTGAGGACATCATTGACTAGAGCTTGAAAACAGGCTGGAGCGTTTGTGAGACCAAAAGGCATGACCAAGTACTCAAATTGGCCTAAGGGGGTCTTAAAGGCTGTCTTCCATTCGTCTCCTTCTCTTATCCTAATAAGGTGATAAGCATTTCTCAAATCGAGCTTGGTGAAGACTGTTGCACCCTGAACAGGTTCAAATGCTGATGCCAGTAATGAGAGTCGGTACTTATTTTTGATGGTTATTTGGTTAAGACCTCTGTAATCTATACAGGGTCGTAGGGAACCATCATTTTTGCCCACAAAAAAGAAACCAGCACCAAGAGGAGAGGAAGATGGGCGGATTATCCCAGCAGCCAGAGACTCATTCATATATTTCTCCATGGTCTCACGTTCAGGCTTAGAGATGTTATAAAGTCTACTGCTGGGCATAGGAGCTCCTGGTAATAATTCAATGGCACAATCATATGGTCTGTGAGGTGGAAGAGACGTAGAACTGACCTTACTGAAGACTGATGCCAGATCATGATACTCGGAAGGAACAGAAGTAAGGTCAGGAGAGTCCATCTCCCCCCTACCTCTAGGAAACTGAACAGCGGGAGCTGCAGAACGAAGACATGTCTCGTGACAGGAGGTGGACCAAGACTCAATGTGGCGTTCAGCCCAGTTGATATGGGGATTATGCCGTTCCAGCCACTCGAATCCAAGCACCAAGGGGGAGCATGCAGAAGGAAAAACAAAAAAGGTTAATGTCTCACGATGATTTCCGGAGATCAAAAGTTCTAGAGGTTGTGTTTGATGAGTGACTTGATGGAGTTTCTTTCCATCAATAGCGGATACTCTGAGAGGCTTGGATAACGGAACAGTTTCAATCTGTAATTGTTGGACCAGGTTAGAATCAATGAGGTTACTCTCACATCCGGAGTCAATGAAAGCAGACAGGGTGAGATTCTGGTTAGAAAAAAAAAGTGTAGCTGGTAACATCAGATGAGGAGCTTTTTCAGTTTTCAAATGGCCCGTCAGACTCCTCAGTTCCTCTGACGGGCCCTGGCTTTTGACTTAGCCGGGCAAGAAGCAATGAAATGGCCAGTCTCACCACAGTATAGACACAGATTGCCCCTGAATCGTCGCTGTCTTTCCTCAGGGGTTAGCCTTGTGTGTCCAATCTGCATGGGTTCAACTTCTGCTCCATCTGAGTGAGAGACTTGGACTGGAACAGAAAGAGTCTGGTTTTTAACCTTTGGCTTGGAAACGGGTTCTGTGGATCCAGAAAAAACAGAAGCATTATTTAATACAGGGGTTGACACAGAAAAATTCAGAGTTCTTTGTCTAGTGTTGTTTCTAGTTCGGAGCCTGTTATCCAATCTGATGGTTAAACAAATTAAATCCTCCAAACTATTTGGTTCGTCGATCGTGGCTAGTTCATCCTTGATGTTATCATTTAAGGACTTAAAATAGGCACTCTTAAGTGCACATTCGTTTCATCCAGAGGCTGTGGCCTTGACCCGGAAGTCGATGGAAAACTCAGACACTGTGGAATTTCCCTGTCTTAAATTCAGCAGGGCTCGGGAGTCAATAGTTTTATCAGAGTCGTGGTTAAAAACTTGGGAAAACTCTGAAATAAACTCGGAAAAAGTACAAGTGAAACTGGATTCAGAGGAGAACCTTGCCTCCGCCCATTCAAGGGCTCGTCCAGTGAGTTGAGAAAGGATGAATGATATTTTCTTTCTATCATTCGGAAAAATGCCAGGAGAATGTTCAAAAAGTAATCGACATTGGAACAAAAATCCCTTACAATCTTTTGGGTTACCTGAGAATCTTTCAGGCAGGCTGGGACGGAACTCAGGAAATGACGTCACTGCCGGTGACCTTGGAGGCGGAAGTGGATCCGGAACTGGACGTACCACTGGCGTGGCGTTAGCATTACCCATGTAACTGGCATATGTTTGTAGTGTCTGATTTTGGTGTTCAATTTTAGTATGCAACTCACGGAGGTATTGCGCATGTCCAAGGATTTGAGCGTCCTGTTCCTCAAGCCTCCTACGGAGGTGATCTGCTGGGCTTTGTGTTTGGCCGCAGTGTTCTGTCATGATGGGTTTTAGTTGCTTAGCCCACATGCAGAACACAACGGAGGCTGGGTAAAAGGTTTAACAGAGTTTATTGAATGTGCAATAATACAAGTTAAGTACAGGATCTTGAACTGGTCCGGGCTGGTTCACTGAAGTCTGCAGAGATGATAGTTTGGTTAGAAAGACAGGCAGATGAGCATGAGTCCTTAGATAATTCAGAATTCTACCTTGACTGAATCCGGGCTTCTCTTTGAGAGAGGAGGAACCGTTGGGTCAAAAGACTGTTTGTTCAGCAGAGTACACGAGCAGCTGCAGCGTCTAGCTTCTCACTTTGAATGGCAGACCTTGATTAGAGTTTCAGCTCTTCACTGAGAGCAGCAGGAGGATCCACATAGGAATCTTCAGGTTTGGCTCACCAGGGCAGATTGGCAGGTTAAGCTCATCCAGAGCTTCAGGCTAGAGACAGGTTTCCTGAGATAGTTAGAATCAGATCTCTCTCTAGAGACAACTAAGATTCTTATCAGTTTCGAAGGCTCAGGTCGCTAACCAAACTAAGGTCAACACTGCGGCGTCGAAGCAAGGTCTGGCAGCTGGTTATAAAGGGGAGGTCTCCTGATGAGTAGATGCGTCACAGGTGTGCTGGAAGACTCCAGCTCCAGGAGACCCACGGCGCACTCTGCTGGAGGAAGGTGGTACAGCTCCAGATCCCAACAGACAGTTGTGTTAGTTTTCCATAAATAATGTTTGCTATTAAAAACTTTGGAGTCTTTCAACCTTGAGCAACTACATTATCAATTGTTCCCCACCCATTATTCAACAAAAATGCATATAAGGCATTTTTTTAGTCTTTTTGACTTATGACTCTCTCTCTTTTAGTTTCTTTTTGACATACTATTTGCTACACTTTCAGTTCATATTAAAATTACAATTGTTGTACTTGCTTTTCCTACAATTTTTAACAAACATGATCCTTAGTAGACACAACTAATGTGTTCTTTAAGAGTTCTCGTACACTTTGGTAGATCCATCTTTGAGTATATAGTGTTAAAATACATAAGATCAAATTCCCCATTGAAATTTTGCTTAAAGGTGGTACATTCTTCTGTAAAATCAAATGTAAAATCACTACCCAAGCTTTTTGCACCAACTTAATCTGTACATTTATGTTAACTATTTTTTGTATTAAATTCAACTGTAAACATTTTAGAGAAGGAGTTTGTTTTATACTGCTACAAACCAATTGAAAAGAGGCTCATTTCAGATCAGGCCTGTTCTTTGAGTTAAAACCATGAATCACTGTCAGATTGTATCAAGTGTGAACATATCCAAAAGTCATTTCCTTGGCAATGTAACACCAGCCTGTGAAACTGACAGACAGATCACTCTCTGTAAGAATCTTCTGCTTGAGCCTGGGGAATGAAAATGTGCTAAACACAGTGAAATCCAATCTGGTTTTTCATAATCATTCCTGGGATTTTCCTCGGTCTCCAAATGCAGGAGTGACATTAATCCCTATAGCAGCAGGATTGGCCTATAGTTAGATTTTCACCCTCTCATAGCCCACACCACTGTAGTAATTCTGGGAGTCAGCTTAAGCTTTGCCATCATGCCCACCCCCCACCCTTGTCCCCTGACACATAGATGATCCCTGTTACCCTTTCCTTGCTGGCGCCTCCTCCCATTTGACAGAGTAGCGATAGAAATTAGCATATGGCACATGAATCTACATACATGCTCACGCAGACAGTTTCACTTGTGCAACACAGCAAGCAATCAAATGAAACTTAATTTTAATTCCCACATAGATACAATGCCGAAAATTAAGCTAGAGAGGCTTAACTTAAACTGAACGCTATTTGGGGGCTGCCTTCCTAACATTTAAAAGAAGAGATGGACTGAAACACTACCCAAAGGCAGCATTAACAAAAGAACCTTATAATGGGTTTAAGTTATGTTGATTGTATTTGAACTGATAAAGCTAAGTAACTCTTCTCATTGTGTGTATGATCTGCCATTTTGGGAATAAAAAAAATGTTAGAAACTCACTTTTAATGAAACTCCCTAAAATAACATAGAAGTTGTTTTGTGCTCTATGTGTTTGTACTGAGGATTATGCTTTTCCAATTTGTTTTCGTCCAAGATCTATGAGTACAGTATAAGGGCTCACAGAGCATTCCTGGCTTTTCACTTTTTGTATTGTTCTGTTTAAGGACCCATTAAAGAAAATGGTAATTACAGTCTAGTAATTCAAATAACTCAAAACTGGAAAAAGTATCAACAAATATAAATCTACTAAACAAACATTTTGTATAATAAAATATTGATTTTGAATTCCATCCATCCATCTTCTCCTGTTTCTTCCGTCAGTCGTGGTGGGCCATGGCAGTCTATGGGTAAGAGGCAGGGTATTATTACTTTTGCCATTTTCATTTTAAATCACTTGCATGTGATTTTTTTCTGTCTTTAATGGAAGGATATATAAACTTTCAACCACAACAGTGTCAGTGTGTCAAATAAGCTTATCCTTCAACCAGCATATTTTAAAAAGGCAACCCTGATTCAAACTACAACTTTGTGTCCTAAGTTAACTTCCAATTACCATGCTTAATCACTATATGGAGATGCAAAGCTAATGCCTTGCCAAGTCATTGTGCATTGGCATAAAAAAATGTATTAACAATTCTGGAGAAATCAGGGTTGTTATAGATCTCTCATATAATATGAACTTTATCCAGAGAAATCTACAAACTGTTTCCATATTTATTTCCCCAAACACAAACAGATAATTAGTGGTTACCAGAGCATAAACCTATCATTGTTCTCATTCCCTGTTTTCCCCCTGTACATTACTAAAGTTCAAAGCAGTAGTTTCCCACTGATCAATACTGTTAACATGAAAGATGACACCCATCTAAAATTTGTTCTTTGCTCTTCCTCTATGTGTTTTCTACGATGGTGATACAGGTGGTAGGTTATGCATGAGCTTGATTAATCAGCATGACTAGGTGGTCAACATGTAAAACAGTTGCTGCATTAAGTACAATGAATGGATTTTAAAACTATACATCTTATTTTAAACACTAAATCAATATTAAATGATGTGTCTATAACTCATTGATAGGATAAACACTGTATCATGTTTAAATCAAATTCAATGAAATACTTGAATGGGAGGGGAAGAGTTATAATAAAAAAATATTGTAAAAAGCAAAAAAAATAAAATAAATCAAGAATTGTTTGTCCATCATTATTATTTTATGAGGATTATTTTATATGAGATGCATGATCACTTAAATATTAACCAGTTGTCATGTCAAACAAACATCAGCCAGATTCTGAACAATCAAAGGAAATACTAACATCTGACATTAAAGGCATCTGATATGACAATGGGGTCTGCTCTTCAGACATGGCTGCTGCAATTAATCTGGAAATTAACAAATGCAGGAAGGGGATTACACAACAATTAAAGATATCCATTTACCAAAAAATTAGCTAAACCGGTCACATATGTGCCAAACTCTATTTTTTACTCTGGAAACAAAGTTTATCATTTATGCTATCTTAAAATGCATACTATTGACTTTGCATGTAAACTAGCTACTCCTGCTGCCTCTGCTGCTTTAGGTGTGAACGTATCATAAGGCAGGTTCCTCTGCAGGAGAGAAACAGGTTAGTTAGAAAGATAATCTGCCCAAGGATGATTATGAACGTATGAAGCACTGACATGGTTTTATAGTTCAGTCACTATCCAGAGAACGTGGTTGATTTGAGCCGGTAGACTGACAAGACGCAGGGGTTGCCACACAAAGAAATTCCTGATGCTGAAGCCTTGAAGACTACTGAACTGGCAGGAGATAAGATCCAAGCAGAAGAAGGAAAGAAGGATAATCCAGAGAGCGAAGTCAAAGCTGGTGTGGAGGATATGCTCAGGATTAAGAACCAGAAGATTAGAGATTTGGAGAGGTACCGATGGGAAATCCTGGTCGGTGTCAGGAAGCAGTTACAAAGGCAGAAATCCAGTAGGAGTCCAAAGACAGGTCAGGCAAACAGAGCAGAATAGGAACAGGGAGGCTGTAGTGAGAAACTGGAAAGAGTGAGACAGGTGATTGAATAATTAATACTTTAATACAAAACTAATACTTTATCCCTTATTGCTTGACGAAATATCTTTTTTCTCCCCTATTTAATGGTTAACTAATTATCTGCTTTTTGTTGAATAAATATCCTTCTGAATAAAGAATAGTGCCATACATTTACTTATACCAAAACCAACCACTAACATTGTATTTTTATGGTTACATAACTTAAACATGGTCTCCTAAATAAGTCATATTTGTATTGACATGGAAGCTGTTAACGGTATGATCATTTATTGTTTGTATGTTGGGATCCTGAGGCTTGCCCACCAGAGGGCGCCGAGGATCCTCTTCTGTTTTTTGTTTTCTGTTAGGGACTGGGGTTACTGTTGGGATCTGGGGATGTACCACCTTTCTCCAGCATAGTGCGCCGTGGGTCTCCTGGGCTGGAGCCCTCCAGCACACCTGGAGCTCGTCTGCTCATCAGGAACCTTCCCTACATAAGCAGCTGCCAGACCTTCCTTCAACGCTGCAGTGTTGACCTTAGTTTGGTTAGCAACCTGAGCCTCTGTTACCAGAAAGAATCTTAGTTGTCTCAAGTGAGAAAACTGATTCTAATCCTCCTCTGTCTTTGCTCACAGGAAACCTGTCTCAAGCCTGAGGCTCTGGGTGAGCTTAACCTGCCTTCCAGCCCTGGTGAGCCAAACCTGAAGATTCCTATCTGGGTTTCCCCTGCTGCTCTCAGAGAAGAGCTGGAAACTCTGATCAAGGTCTGCCATTCAAAGTCAGAAGCTAGACGCTGCTGCTGCTTGTGCACTCTGCTGAACCAACAGTCTCTGGACCCAACGGTTCCCTCTCTCACAAGAGAAGCCTGGACTCCGTCAAGGTAGACTCAAAATTATCTTAAAGGACTCAATTGATCATCTGACTGCCCGGCTAATCAAACTACCCATCTCTGCAGACAACAGTGAACCCAACCCGGACCAGTTCCAGATCCAGTTCATGTTCTTGTGTTCAACTAACTTCAATAAACTCTGTTAAACTTTTACCCAGCCTCTGTTGTGTTCTGCATGTGGGTTTAACCTAAAAACCAATCATGACAGAACACTGCGGCCATTAACAAGACCCAGCAGATCACCTCCGGAGGAAGCTTTAAGAACAAGCCACCTGATCCAAGGACAGACACAACCCCTCTGTGAGTTAAAATCCCAGTTTGATTTAAAGAAAACACACGTTTCAAGATCCCACAGGCTTCGTGGGAATCACAAGATGGCGCCAGTTCAACTTCCAGTTCCGGAGCCCGTTTCGTCACTTCCGGAATTCCGTCCGTCACTTCCGGTTTCAGATCCGCTTCTAAGATCAGAATCTGCTCCGTCATTTCCTGATTTCCGTCCTTCACTATTTTCTGGTGAATCTAGTGAATGTAAAAGTTTTCTTTGGCAGTGTAAATTGTTTTTCGAGCTCAATCCGTCCAGTTTTCCCGACGACGAGAGAAAAATAGTTTTTGTTCTCTCACTTTTATCCGGTAGAGCCTGTAAATGGAAAAGGACCCGTTTTCCTTCTGAATCAACTATCACCTGTACATTCGAAGAATTTTTTAACGAATTCACTCTAGTTTTTTCTAGTAAATCTGTCGAGTCTCATGGGTTGTCAAACATTAAACAAGGAAATAGATCCGTCGAAGAATATTCTGAAGACTTCCGGGTCAGAGCCTCTGCTTCTGGCTGGAGTGACGCTATGCTAAGAAACATCTACCTGAACGCATTAAATAAAGAGATTAGAAAAGAACTAGCAACAATAGATCAACCTACAACCCTGGAAGAGCTTATTTGCATAGCAACCTATTTGGATTACAGACTACAAGCAAGAGTCAAGCCCAGGTCTAGAAAACCAGCTCAGCCCGGTCCAGTCCTGTCCAGTCCAGCTCAGTCCAGCCCAGTCCAGCTCAGTCCAGCCCAGTACAACTCTGTACAGCCCTGTTCAGCCCACTTCCGCACAGTTTAGTCCAGTTCAGCCATCACCTACATGACCGCCAGTTAGCACCATCCGTTAAAAAGATAAAAATCAAACCAAAACTCACAACCCAAGCAGTCAGAGCCCCCGTAATCCAGGAGTCAGATCTCTGGAACTTCTATTACGTGGATAGAGATGATCTGTTCCCCTTCTTGTCACCTTATCATGAACCAATTAGCCCTACTCCTGAGCCCGTTAGCAATTCAGCTAAACCTGCACCTGAACCCATTTACACACCAGTTAGCCTTTTGCCACAGTCAGCCTGTGAACCCGTTAGCCCAGCTTCTAATGAACCCCGACGTAAGAGACGGCGGCGCCGTAAGCCAGCTCTGAGCCGTCTAGAGACCCCTGAACCAGCTCTGAGCCGTCTAGAGACCCCTGAGCCGGTTCTGAGCCGTCTAAAGACCCCTGAGCCAGCCATGAGCCGTCTTGAGTCAGTTCTGTGCCATTTTGAAACCCCTGAGTCGGCTCCATACCATTTTGAAACCCCAGAGTCAGCTCCGTGCCATTTTGAAACCCCTGAGTCAGCTCCGTGCCGTTTTGAAACCCCTGAGTCAACTCCGTGCCGTTTAGAGACCCCTGAACCTGCTCCAAGCAGTCTAGAGACTCCCGAGCCGATTCTTAGCCGTCTAAAGACCCCTGAATTAGCTCTGTGCCGTCTAGAGACCCCTGAGTTAGCTCTGTGCCGTCCAGAGACCCCTGAGCAGAACTTTAAAGAGATGTTAGAATTCGAAGGATGTGGTTTTACCCCTCCTAGGACCTCTCTACAGGCACCACTGACTGCAAGGAGCCCTCTACAAGCATCACAAGCCACTTCAGAAGCTGAACCTTTGCTGCCATGGGCGGTTTTCCCCATGTTGGATTGGGAGCCACAGTCGGTGGTCTCCTCAGTTCCTGATTGGGAGCCACAGTTGGTGGTCTCCTCAGTTCCTGATGTGGAGCCACAGTCGGTGGTCTCCTCAGTTCCTGATGTGGAGCCACAGTCGGTGGTCTCCTCAGTTCCTGATTGGGAGCCACAGTCGGTGGTCTCCTCAGTTCCTGATTGGGAGCCACAGTCGGAGGTCTCCCCTGTTCCTGATTGGGAGCCACAGTCGGTGGTCTCCTCAGTTCCTGATTGGGAGCCACAGTCGGTGGTCTCCCCTGTTCCTGAGGTGGAGCCGCAATCGGTGGTCTCCCCTGTTCCTGAGGTGGAGCCGCAATCGGCGGGCTCCCCTGTTCCTGAGGTGGAGCCGCAATCGGCGGGCTCCTCTGTTCTTGACCCGGAGCCGCAATCGGCGGGCTCCTCTGTTCCTGACCCGGAGCCGCATTCGGCGGGCTCCTCTGTTCCTGACCCGGAGCCGCAATCGGCGGGCTCCTCTGTTCCAGTCCAGGAGCCGCAGTCGGCGGTCTCCTCAGAGCCTGTTCCAGTCCAGGAGCCGCAGTCGGCGGTCTCCTCAGAGCCTGTTCCAGTCCAGGAGCCGCAGTCGGCGGTCTCCTCAGAGCCTGTTCCAGTCCAGGATCCGCAGTCGGCGGTCACCTCAGAGCCTGTTCCAGTCCAGGATCCGCAGTCGGCGGTCACCTCAGAGCCTGTTCCAGAGCCGCAGTCGGCGGTCACCTCAGAGCCTGTTCCAGAGCCGCAGTCGGTGGTCACCTCAGAGCCTGTTCCAGAGCCGCAGTCGGTGGTCACCTCAGAGCCTGTTCCAGAGCCGCAGTTGGAGGTCACCTAAGAGCCTGTTCCAGAGCCGCAGTTGGCGGTCACCTCAGAGCCTGTTCCAGAGCCGCAGTCGGCGATCACCTCAGAGTCTGTTCTGATCAAGGTCTGCCATTCAAAGTCAGAAGCTAGACGCTGCTGCTGCTTGTGCACTCTGCTGAACCAACAGTCTCTGGACCCAACGGTTCCCTCTCTCACAAGAGAAGCCTGGACTCCGTCAAGGTAGACTCAGAATTATCTTAAAGGACTCAATTGATCATCTGACTGCCCGGCTAATCAAACTACCCATCTCTGCAGACATCAGTGAACCCAACCCGGACCAGTTCCAGATCCAGTTCATGTGTTCAACTAACTTCAATAAACTCTGTTAAACTTTTACCCAGCCTCTGTTGTGTTCTGCATGTGGGTTTAACCTAAAAACCAATCATGACATTGTAGGGCATGTATAGTCTTTTCCACTGGCTAGATGGCAGGAGTACATTTTATTTGGCCTTATCCTTGGATGACAAAGCAGACTATTTTAACTTTTAAAATCTAATTTACAAACTTTAACATATTGATGATTTTTTTGTATTTGTGTCATATAAAAAAAGTATTCGAGTATCCAGTTAAATAAAGGAGATTGATGGATATTCACTCAGTCTTCACTTTATTTCATCTTTGCAATGATGAGAACAAGACACTCATAACAGCCCTCACAGCTCGATATTATGCCGTGTTCTGATCTAGACAAGGTTGTTCTCACTAAATTAAAGTCTGAAAATGAGCTGTAAAGTTCTCCACATACAGTTAATACAAACACCTTACAGACAGTTTAAGAAAACAGTAAAATTTGAATAAACCTTGAGAGGAAGGAGTCTGGCCTGTTATAGGAACTATCATTTTAGTTCCCAAACAGTTCCAAATAGTAAAACAATCCCTTCCCTCAGCCAGACACTGTGTGGCCTTGCAGGTGGGCAATGCATGAGTGAAAACTTTTATAAAGTGTCATGATGGGTTCTAGAGTAAAGCCCAAAATGCAGAACACACACACGGGAAACTGGGAAAAAGTCCAATCGAGTTTATTAAAGCACAAACATGAAAGTGATACGGGAACTGGTTCAGACAGGGGAGCAGGTTAACAGGAGATAAGACTGGTACGGGAGGTTGTAGGTTAGCAGAGTTCATGAATAGGGTAAGCATCTAGCTTCATGCTTAGCATGGCTGGCTTTGATCTGAGCTTCCAGCTCACTGCAGAGAACAACAGGGGATAAACACAAAGGAATCTTCTGGCCGAGCTTCCAGCTCTTAGCAGGGAACAACGGGGGAAAATCCTCATTGGATTGTTGAAGCTGATTCCACATAGGAACCTCCAGGGAAACTCCACATAGAAGACTTCAGGTTACATCCACGTAGGAATCTTCGGGTTGGCTCACCAGGGCAGATTAGCAGGTTAGCTCTCCTAGAGCTTCAGGCTTGAGACTGGTTTCCTGTGATGCAGCTCTCCCAGAGCTTCAGACCAGAGACAGGGTTCCAGTGAGGCAGCTCTTCCTGAGCTTCAGACCAAAGACAGGTTTCCAGTGAGGCAGCTCTTCCTGAGCTTCAGACCAGAGACAGGTTTCCTGTGAGGCACAGACAAAGGAGAGATTAGAATCAGATCTCACACTAGAGACAACCAAGATTCAGTCTGTAACAGAAGGCTCAGGAAGCTAACCAACTGAGATCAACACTGCGGCGTGGAAGCAAGGTCAGGCAGGAGCTTATAAAGAAGCAGTCTTCTGATGAGAGGATTAGCAACAGGTGTGCAGGAAGATTTCAGCCCTAGGGGAAAAATACACAGAACAGGATCCTCGGCGCCCTCTGGTGGGCAAGCCTGAGGATCCCAACAGAGCCCCCCCCTCAAGGGCGGATTCCAGACGCCCCCTGAAAAAGTCCAACAAAAATAAACAACAACAACCCACCCAGGGTGGGCGGAGAGGGCATTAAGGCAAGGAGGGCCAGGAACAAAAAACAAAGTCCAGAAAACAAAAAACAACCCACCCAGAGTGGGCGATGGAGGAAACAGGCCAGGAGGGCAAAAACAAAGTCCAGAACAGAAAACGATCCACTTACGGTGGATGAAAACAAAAGAAACCCCGAACATATCTTGGGTAACGTCTGAGGTAGCCGGTCATGGGACCGGCAGTGGGACTGAGTCTCAGGTGGCCGGCCGAGGGACCGGCAACGGGACAGAGTCTCAGGTGGCCGGCCGAGGGACCGGCAACGGGACAGAGTCTCAGGTGGCCGGCCGAGGGACCGGCAGCGGGACAGAGTCTCAGGTGGCCGGCCGAGGGACCGGCAGTGGGGCAGAGTCTCAGGTGGCCGGCCGAGGGACCGGCAGCGGGGCAGAGTCTCAGGTGGCCGGCCGAGGTACCGGCAGCGGGACACAGTCTCAGGTGGCCTGCCGTGGGGCCGGCAGCGGGACACAGTCTCAGGTGGCCTGCCGTGGGGCCGGCAGCGGGACACAGTCTCAGGTGGCCTGCCGAGCTACCGGCAGCAGGACACAGTCTCAGGTGGCCTACCGTGGGGCCGGCAGCAGAGGCGTAGTAGCTGCTCAAGAGGTCGACCGTTGAGACGGAGGCGAAGCTGACGCTCTGGGGTCCGGCCGCGGGGCCGGAGGCGAAGCAGCTTCTCAGGAGGATGACGCCCAAGCTTCAGCAGGTACCCCCACGGGGTACCCCGTCCCCTCCTCGGCAGCTCAGGAACAGACTCAGTAGTGACCGCCGACTGCGGCTCAGGAGGAAGGTCTGGAACAGGAGAGCCCGCCGATTGCGGCTCTGGGTCTGGAACAGGAGAGCCCGCCGATTGCGGCTCTGGGTCTGGAACAGGAGAGCTCGCCGATTGCGGCTCAGGAACAGGAGAGCCCGCCGATTGCGGCTCAGGAACAGGAGAGCCCGCCGATTGCTGCTCAGGAACAGGAGATCCCGCCGATTGTGGCTCAGGAACAGGAGAGCCCGCCGATTGCGGCTCAGGAACAGGAGAGCCCGCCGATTGCGGCTCAGGAACAGGGGAGCCCGCCGATTGCGGCTCAGGAACAGGGGAGCCCGCCCATTGCGGCTCAGGAACAGGGGAGCCCGCCGATTGGCCGCAGTGTTCTGTCATGATGGGTTCTAGAGTAAAGCCCAAAATGCAGAACACACACACAGGAAACTGGGAAAAAGTCCAAACGAGTTTATTAAAGCACAAACATGAAAGTGATACGGGAACTGGTTCAGACAGGGGAGCAGGTTAACAGGAGATAAGACTGGTACGGGAGGTTGTAGGTTAGCAGAGTTCGTGAATAGGCTAAGCATCTAGCTTCATGCTTAGCATGGCTGGCTTTGATCTGAGCTTCCAGCTCACTGCAGAGAACAACAGGGGATAAACACAAAGGAATCTTCTGGCCGAGCTTCCAGCTCTTAGCAGGGAACAACGGGGGAAAATCCTCATTGGATTGTTGAAGCTGATTCCACATAGGAACCTCCAGGGAAACTCCACATAGAAGTCATCAGGTTACATCCACGTAGGAATCTTCGGGTTGGCTCACCAGGGCAGATTAGCAGGTTAGCTCTCCTAGAGCTTCAGGCTTGAGACTGGTTTCCTGTGATGCAGCTCTCCCAGAGCTTCAGACCAGAGACAGGGTTCCAGTGAGGCAGCTCTTCCTGAGCTTCAGACCAGAGACAGGTTTCCAGTGAGGCAGCTCTTCCTGAGCTTCAGACCAGAGACAGGTTTCCTGTGAGGCACAGACAAAGGAGAGATTAGAATCAGATCTCACACTAGAGACAACCAAGATTCAATCTGTAACAGAAGGCTCAGGAAGCTAACCAACTGAGATCAACACTGTGGCGTGGAAGCAAGGTCAGGCAGGAGCTTATAAAGAAGCAGTCTTCTGATGAGAGGATTAGCAACAGGTGTGCAGGAAGATTCCAGCCCTAGGGAAAAAAATACACAGAACAGAAGAGGATCCTCGGCGCCCTCTGGTGGGCAAGCCTGAGGATCCCAACATAAAGTAAGTTAATAAAATTAAACAGTAAGACTTGTGTTTATTTTACCAGAGACTTGTGTTTATTTTTACAGAAATGGAGAATGCTTTGGAGATAACAAATGTGGTGTGGAGATGTACAGCATAGGTGTGCCTGTATATCAAGAAGAGTGTTTGCAGAATGTTGTGTTTACAAGAATATGAAAATGTTGTTGCATGAGGCCCAATAAGTGTAAATGTAGTCACAGGAACATCAAGCTGCTTGGAGATGGTCTTATAGCCTTTACTTTTAATCAACTTAAAAAAATGCATATGTACAACCGTGTATCCAGTCCCATATGTGAACGACTAATAAATGTGTGCGAGACCATACCAAGACCATTTCTCCTTGGCTCGCTCTGTTTAAAATTTGCCGTTCTTATAGATCATACAAGCATACTATGCCCGAACGTCAGCCCTAACCCCTAAATCCCTCAATCACTATATAGACCGGGGACTCTATTGTGGACTTCATATCAAACTCAGTATACTTGCAATTCTGACAGATAATCACTGCTATTGTGCTCTTCCTCACAACGCCATCTTTGCATAGGGAACATAGGGACATGTCCCTAACAAAATTTTGGACCGACCTACTTGTCCCTACCAATAATTTGATGTGGATAACACGTTTATAATTTACAATGCAGGGTTGTTGCAGCAGTTGTCTCTTTTCCTCTTGCTTCTTTGCTGCTTAGTAGCTGCTGCTGCCACTCCATCTGAGTTCCTGCCTGGACTTTCCTGTCCCTTTCACTTAGCAGCTCATGTACCTGTGCTGTGCTGTTTAACTCCACTCTCATTGGTTGTTTTGGCTAAAGCTTAGACTTCTCTCATCCTAATTGGCTGTTTTCTAGTCTGTATGTGTGCATGCGTGCTAGGAGCGCAAAATTTAGAATTACTTATAGGCTACGAAACTGGTCCAAATTAAAAAACTAATTACACTACACTAAAACCGGGAAAACTGCTGATTTTAGTTCTGTAAAGAAGTAGCAGAGAGTGTTTTGATTTGTGGAAACATTAGCAGCTCAAAATAATATTAAATTCAGAAGTATAATACATTTTGTCTACAAAACTTTTTCTTCTTTTATACAACTAAATATTGAGGACAGGATTTGTGAAGGCTGCTGGAAAAATTAACAATCAAAGGCTGTAAACAACTTCTCAGCCACAGCCGACTTAAAAAGAAAATGTGAGTGTTTCCCTTTTACCAATTTTTCTTTGCTATGACTGTTTTTATTTTTTGATGACCATTTGAGGGAGTTCAGGTATAAATAGCAGGTGTTATTTATTTTATAGAGTATAAAAACATTTAATTTTTAGATGAAAAAGAATACACTGAATACAGTATTTACAGTGCAGCTTCAATGTGTGTAAATCAAGTTATGTTCAAGTTATTTACACTTCAGATCTATTATGTGAGAAATGTGTTTGGAATGTTACAATAAAATACATGGAATGGGCTACACAGATTAACTAAAGCCCAGATGTACAACTTGAATATTGAAGTTAATATTTCAAATGCTCAGTGTCAGTTCCTCTTGTATCTTCCGCACACATGTAAATACAATAAATGTATTTGTAGTCCCTTGAATTTATTATTTTGCTTTGTTTTACAATACAGAGAATATCAGCATATTGGCAAAAAAATAAAAATAAGAGTGGGTTTTACCTTAGCACCTGCTGTGTGTAGTGCTTATAAAATTTGTATAATTGTGGCAAAGAATTGCTGTTCTTTCTTTAAACCAATGTGCCCTGATGCTGATGTTAAGCATTAAAAAAATAAAACCATGCATATTGCGTAGGGTGAAACAGTGGTGAAACAGTTTATGGATACAAAAATTAACTAAAAACAATATGCTGATGAAAAATATTCATTTGTATGTTCATGTACTTTCAGTTTTTACATCCTTAAAAACACTTTATATTCACTTCCAGCCACTACAGGAAATTCCCCACAGGATGGCTGCTTCTGAGTGCTATCTTTTCCTGCCTGCTTGCAGTTATCCGGATCTAGTCCAACTGTTTCATAGTGGTTGTCCTTTTTTACCTGTGACATGCTCTATATGTACAAAGCTGTTTCATTTACGTTTCAGGTGTGGATACTGTTGCCATCCTTGTCCATACCCATGCCTGTTTTAATTAATGCTACATTGTAAGCTTTTATCATTATTATTTAAATGCTTCAACTCACCCAGCTACTTTTCACTACCTGTTCTACTGTATATGCTTTTCCAACTCCTTAGTGAAATGTGAAACCTAAGCCCCCAAAAGATGCATTTTCAAAATTCCCTTTTCCAAATTGTCACTATATTACTGTTAAGTGGGTTATACTACATCTTTACTAAACAGCAACACTGGTAGCCTGGTCAAAATTAGTAACTTACTTCTATAAGTTTACCTAAATTATCATTGTCAAAGAATTACATATCCTGCTACCTTTGTTTCAAGCTTAGTCTGTTTACTCTGCTAGTTGCTTATTCATTGAACTTTCTATACAAGGACATCTGAAGAATTGCAGTCCAGTGCCAACATGCACAGTGTCTAACGAAATGTAAGCGGGAAGTGAAAAACAACTTGGGCAAAAATCAATATTATATTCTACAGTCCTTCACAAATATGTTCCTTCTAGATGGGCCTCAGGAGAATGTCATGCTGCCGCATGTTGGAGTTCATTCTTTTTCTTTACTGCTCACAGCATGTTGTCCTTTTTTTCCCCTATTCCTCTTACAAGTTGCATTTTACCAGCTCACTTGTTTTTGTCTCTATTTTGCACCTGTCTTTGCTCAGAGGGAATCAAGACCTCATTATATACAATTAGAAGCATATGACGACTGGAGAGGAGCAACAGGCATAGCCACACCATTTAGTTGTTTTTCTAAAAGTTAACCTGTATCAATGTGCTTTTATATGCCACTAAGACTTATCCCTGCTGTTACCTGAGCATAAGAAGGACATTTCCGCATTAAACTATCCAAAAAAGAAGTGTTGACTTGTATTTTGGTAACATTCAGTAGATGCAATATCGCAATGAAAGTAGCTGTAGAGGTTTAGCAATAGACTAACATAGTATATTGTGTAAAAACTTTTTTTACATCAAAAAATGAGTATGGTAATAAGTACTGACTAATGGATTGGATAATTGAGTGAATACAACCTTTTCTTAGGCAAGGCAGATTTATATGGACAAATTCTGTACAAGGAGAATTCAAACTGGTTTACAAGAATTAAACAATAAAATAAAAATAAGATTGGAACAAAAACAAGTAGAGATAAAAAAAAAAACATGATTAAACATGGAGTAAAACAAATAAAACTGTTGGAACACATATTTAAACTAATTATATATCAGTTACCAATTTAACTTCAGCAGTCAAATGCAGTTCTGAAGAAATGGGTTTTTAACTTTGACTCAAAAGAATTCATTCTTTCAGCATTTTTACAGCCTTCTGGAAGTTTGTTTCAGAAAAGTGGAAAATAGGAACTAAATGTTGCTTCTCTATGCTTGGCTATATTACCTGCCACATATCTGACTCAATTACCATGTAAAGCAACTATTTTAATTAATTTCAGGCGGAACTATTCTTACCTGTATTATATTTGACTGCACTTACAATATTCTCTACCACCATTTCCCCTTTTTCCCCTGAGCACGGAAAAAGCAGCTTGCTTGGACTCGCAATGGACAACGGGATTCTCAAGGTTAAGTAGAATACACTGGACCCATCCTTCAAAATTGGCAAAAAAAAAAAGGCTGCATTTATCGGCCCCTTAACGAGGAGTCTTCCCATCAAAACAGCCCTTGGTTCCGCTGTGTGTCGTAAAGGGGCAGATGAATCTGGCCTTGGGAGGACGCAACCGCTAAATTCAAACTTAGCAAAAGTTTCATCAAACGCATAAAATTATGCATTTGAATAAAATGATCTAAACACATTTATACTGTTGATAGCTCCCTGCCAAGTCTTAGGGAAAATGAATAGAGTAAATAAAGACTTATTAGCCTAAATTGCCTTGGTAAGTTTGATAAACAGCTTATTGGGAGAGATGTAATAAAAGTGCTCTATAATTGTCAGGTTGAGTTGAGGTTTGTGAGGACCCAGATACGTAGACTGAAGCTGAAAGTGGTTTCTTGCAGATTTAATAAAAAGGTGGCAACAAAAGCAAAAATCCAAAAACAAATAATCCACAAAATACTGAAACCAAGAATACTCACAAGAAGGGCAAATGAATGATGATGAACCAGCAAACAGTGACTAAAAGGAGGTGTATATATGGGAGACAAAAACAAAGACCAGGCTAATCAGCAGACTGGGAGCAGGTGTGGACAGAGGAATCTAGAAGGGAGCTAGGGTAAGGAGACTGACACAAGAGGGCAGCAGAGGGCAAACAAGAAACAGATACAAACAAAAATAACTAGAATAACATGACATGGACATAAAACAATGGAAATTCAAAGAGAAATCTTAAACAGAACCAAAACCATGACAATAATAGGGGGAAATGTCTTCTTCTTACCACTGTTAAGGAAGAAAATATTCTAAAATAGTTAACTTTGGAAAAAGGTTGGCTTCTCTCTTCCTTTCCCAGGTTCTTCTCGGCGAGCTGCGTGTGGCCACAAGGAAAACCAGCAATGCGTGTTGACGTCACAGAATTACAGAGTTTAATCCAATATAATACAATGCACAAACTTAGAAATAAGACAATGCACAAACTTACACCAGACACTGCAGAACAACGGAGACATACATTCAATTACCTGACATAAATGGAGAGAAGGAAAGAAAGCAAAGACGTACAATGACATCTTTGGAGAGTTGCAAGAGCAAATCTGATTTGTTACTTCTGTGTAGAAAGTTTTATCCTCTTGTATTTAATTTATTCAAATAAGGCTGGCTTTTGCTCCTCCAACCAGGAGCTATCTTGGACACTCAGAAAAACTTAGAGCTTCCCCTAATTTACGGCCTGGCGTCCAGGAATTCTAACGTCTTCTGGCTAAGATAAACATACGATAAGATAACAGAAAATAGCTATGGAATGTGGGGCCTCTTCCTGCCATAAATTCTCAGGAACAAACTTAAATTCGGTCCTTTGGTTCAAGGAAAGGTTATCTTCACAAACCTGTTCAAAATTAAGAAATATGTTCAAAATGAGAGTGCTCACCATACCTTTTACACATGCCATAAGATTAACTGTATTAAAAACTAAAAATAATCATTTTTCTTCAACACCACCTAGATTAGTAAACTGCAGCTCACAACAAAAACCTCTACTTGCAAAAACTCATTAGACTCAAACCAAAATTCTTCAATTGATAAATCCAGTTGTATTTCTAATCGTTGTCATTGGAAAAATCTATATCCTGTCACATCCCTTCTCCTGTTAATTATGAGTGCAGATTTATATTTACTTAGTTTAAAGTTTTCATCAGAGCAGTGGTTCACAACCTTTTTATCACTTCGGACAGTTTAATTTTACCACGGACCGGGGGGTTCTTTATTCTGCAAATACAATAATGAACGTGACTCCACTGTGTACTCATACGCAACTTTATTAGCAGCTTCCTCATAACATTGTGCCAACAACATTTGTTTAAAGCTACAGTGTGTAATAATTACAGGGATATACAGTCAGAAATGTAATATATTATACATAACTATGTTATTTTATCATCATCTACGAGCTCAGCCTCTTAACCTTAATATTTGCGTTGCCTTAGAATTCGTTATTTATAATTACATAGGAGCGGGTCTCGCAGCCATGGAGGCAGACATCTTCGCGCTACAGCAGCGCAGAGCCAACAAACTAGCGATTGCGAGATCGCCAAAATGTCACAACGATGTAGAAAAAATAATGGGTATATTTATTATCTTAAGTCTACATGAAATCTATACCCTACACAGACTAATGAAATACTATCTGTAAAATTATCTATGTAAACAAACCTCATCACTTGAGAAGGTAGGTGATGCGGACGTCGTGGAAGACATTTTGTCCCGAAACGCTTGCCGTACTGTTGGGGGGGAGAAGCGGTGGGAGGGAGATGTTCATGTTGCTGCAGTCTGCAGTCTGACCGCTAGATGTCGCTAAAAGTTACACACTGTAGCTTTAACATCATCTCTGCCCCCTAAATAAAAATACACGTGGAAAAATAAATAAAGAAGGGGAACCAGCAATTTCACATTTCTTTCACTATTATTTCAATATATCTAAACAATATATATATATTTTTTATTATCAAACTCTCCATGAATGTTAATTTTCAGCAGTTGTAATAAAGCTGCTACTTTACACGGTCTCCTCCTCTCCTCTCTTCTCCCTCGCCCCCTTCTGTCGGGGCCCTAACGCTATCTGTCTCTGGTCACTCTGGTAACCTTTAAACATGTCATCACAGAAATATATAGATGCACCAAAAAAGAATAAAAAGTGCATGAATTTTAACTCACCATAATGCTTAATCAATGGGAGCCCTGAGCTTCTCTCTCTGCAACGCAATGGTCCCATCTGGGGGTAATGGGAGACAATGACACCCGAAGTGTGTTGCTTTAGTCCAGTATACCCTTTTTTTGTTTTGGTAGCTGTCACTGCAGAATACCTAGCTTCACAAAGATAGGATGTGGGAAATGGCAACAGGCTTTTCATTGCTATGGTGGCAACCTCTTGGTTTTCTGCCATGACGCTAATACATGACGTTAATACAGAACACTGGCAGAGTTGTTGTCTTGAAATGGCCTTTTCGGTTTTGCTGATATATAATCATCCAACAACTTGAACAGCTCTGTGGCTGTGGTGTTGGTTGGCAAAGATAATGGTTGAAGGTATCTTTATCCTGATAAAAATAGTAGATAGAAATAGTAGAGCCCCTTTTGTCAAGATCTTTTGATTCATCAACTTGGATTGCGTACCGGGGTGATGTGTTAATCCTCTACAACAATTGTTTCTCAATGTCTTCGGCTATTTTGCAGCTATTTCCGTCAACATGGAAGATCCCGTCAATATTAAACCCCTATTGGAGCACTAGCTGTATAAATGAGGCTTCAAACACCTAAGCTGAAAACATTCGACATAGCACTAGGTGCAATGCAATCTGGAGTTCACTAAATATGCTAAATACATACAAATAGAGATTCTCAATTTGATTAACAGATCAGGATGGAGATATTAGGGCTACCAAACCAGGTCTTATTTTTAAGACACATTTAACTATAAGTTTTTTGAGTAAAGCGCACTAATGACATGGTGATTATAGGAATAGAATTGGGCACAGAGAATCGATAATCAATCAGAACCCTTTCTACCCTTTCAATTATCCTGGAATCATTAACTTTTTCATTAGTCTGAGCACAATGGACCACGGACAATTGTCAGAAATCTGTTCAATGTTATTAGGACTTGCTTTGACAAAGGCAGAAATCTGCCCATTTCATATAAAAAAGAAATCAGCTATTTTTAGGATTACATTATTTTTTTAACATTTTACCAAATTTTTCACAAATCAGTTGTATTCCTCTGCCTTTCTAATAAATGACACAAATTCCTGTAAATGAAAATGAACTAATTTGCAAAAAGTAAATGGGCACAACGTAATCTATGATACCTATAAAACAGGTTTAAATACAAACTGTAATTTTAAAAGGAATGTTACTATCTACACAAATAAGAGGATAAATTGCAAAAGTGATAGATGTTGCTTGGATGGGTGACTTTGAGAGTAGCACTCTTACCTTATCAAGCCAATAAATAACAACCAGCTCCCACCAACACTTAAAAAGACAGATTTTAGTCAGTAACTGGTTTTAGCACCTCATTGCCTCAGGCATGCTGATAAAAATCACTTAAGTCATTGATTAAACTGCAAGCAGGTTAATGCTAGAGGTGACTTCTCTTGTTTAGCATAATTTGCTTATTACACAGACAAATAAACAAACCATTGATCACAGTAGTTCCAGACATATGAAGTAGATAAGATGGAAAACCCAGATCAGATATGGGGGAATTATAGCTTTATGCCATAAACTATCAGTCAACGTCTTGAAATCCATTACACCAATTCGAAGACGAATGTTTTTAGTTTATATAGTTATTAAAATAATATTTACCCTTGACACAAACTGAGAAAAAATTAATGTGTAATAATTAGAATACCTTCTTCCTGGCATCATCCAGTTCTTCTCCTCTGACTTCTGATGCCATCAAAACTCCCACACAACGAAACATCTGCCCACCACAGCAATGACAGTAGCAGTATTACTGCCCACAGATATAGGCACTGTTACATATATAATTTGGATGGTTGTCAGGCAGCTCCCAGTTAAGGGGTTTGCACAGGCAAAGTGTCAGGCCAAGTCTGCTGCACTGCCAATGTCATGCTCATCTTTATTGGACCTGAATGTGCTCTGTGTCTCTCTTGAACCATGCGCATCAAACTGCAGTCAATGCAGAAGCTGCAGTTTGTATTTTGATGATTGGAATGTTAACTTAGTTCAGTTTTTTGAAAATATTCTACGCAGATGTTGATGAGGGACATATTTGGACATTCTTGAGTCTTAATCAAACACAACATGTAAAACTCTGATGTTGCTGTTGTTTTTTGACAAACCTCTTAGCTAATAAAAAAGACAGCTGACAAGAATAGTCCTCCTATACAGTATAACAGAAAACCAGTGATAAATTTGGGGCTTAATTATTAGGCATATTGATGATGCAGTCCCCTACATGAATGGATTTTCATTTGAAAGATGTTGCTTTAATTTTATTACTCATTAGAAATTAACAGTTTGTTTTGGTTAAAGGTTTTCTTGAACGTTCTGGTCCTTACAGATAAGCTAAGCCAAATGCCGAATAACACCTGGTGGCTAAAGGTTTCACATGCAGACATCTGCTGACAGCTGACTAATCCTCTTGGTAATTTATCATATTATTGACAGTCAGCTCTACATAACAGCTTTTTTCTAAGTAGAAAAGTATAGAGAGAAGCTGCTTTTGGCAAGATGATGATGCAGCGCCTCTCGCATTTAGACATTAAGGGTTCTGGGTGGTTGACCGGGTGGGTGCGCTGTGCCGGGCACCCCCTTTTGCAGTACCAGTTATAATAACACCTGAGTACAACATACAACAACACAACATTTTAGCGGGCACAGGGAGGTCTTTCTCACACCCCCATTCCCCTGGTTGCCGGCTGGAGTCTGGGGCCTGTAGGAAGAGCAGGCCACCTGGTTCGGGGTCTTGTCGGGGTGCTGTTGCGGGGCCAGGTTGGCCTGCAGGTGCCGGGGCTGACATTTCTGCTCTCCCCAACAAGGGGTGGGGGGTATTGGGGGCTAGGGTATTGAGGGGGAGGAAGTGGTCCTGTCAGTTATTTGGGGGGGGGCATTCGGGTTGGGTGGCCATGCGGGACATGTTGGCCCCGTCCCCGGAGGAGTTTTTTCCAGGGGTCGTCTGGTCCGGTTGTGGGGTGGGGGGCCGGGTACAAAACAGGAACTAGATGGGTAAGTGTGGCAGTGACACAGCTCCCCTCCCCCGATCCAGATTTCAGGGTATACCTACTCGGTCATCCAGTAATCCCGGGAACGGCCACTGGTCATCGGTCCTGGGATTATCGGATGTGAGCATTTTGTGTGAATGTGCGTACGGAGTGTTTTTGGTTTTGTTTTGTTTTTTTGAAGGGTTTGTGTGATGCGAATAGGGGCACTAGGTTGGGAAGGCATGATTGAGACTGTATTATGTATTTATTTTTATTTTTTTACTTGTCAGGTTCGGGTCTTCCAAGAACATCTCAAGTCTCTGATAAGTGCGGAGCCCATTCCCCCTGTCCTGCCTCCCTCTGCTGGCTGGCACTTTGGCCCGCCGGTGCATTGGTGGTGTTCAGTGTTTGGGGATGGCTGGGGGGGGGGCTGGCTTATTGTTCCTGGGGGCTTCGGCATTGCAGTGGCTGGGGGATTTCCTCGGGGCCGTCTCTCCTCTTCCCTCAATGGGGGGGCAGATTTCCTGGGTTGGCCCCTCTTGGGCACCTTTGCTCTGGGGATCCCTTTGGGTGTCTGGGGTTTTGGATCCCCTGGTGCTTGCCTCGGTGTTCTGGTGGGGCAGGTCTCTGGCTCTTCACCACCACTATTGAGCATTTTTCCTTTGGATAAACTTTACATGCACAAGTGCACTCTCACACACAACTACAGGTGCTTGGTTCCAGGTACTCAGAGAATCATTATCATGCAGAAAGCCCATATTCTCATCTTTAGCTACCACAGTATACATTCATTAAATATTACCACTTATACTTCAATGATAGTATCAAGGTGCTACTTTAGTGTATCTCTTATACTATATCCATTGGTTGTGCTGTTCTTTTTTTTACATCTCTCTTTGCAGGTGATGAAGCAGACTGAAGACATTTTATCATTGCCTCCCTTTATCTCCTCTTTCTTTCATCTTTAAAGTTTTCTCCTTTTTCCTTTCCTGAGTTATGTGGCCTTCTGTTGTATCAGGACTTGCAGTATGTATTTAAAACAGCACATCCTATATGGCCTACTCAGAAAAATATGTATAGTTCATGTACATATAAAAGAAAAAACTTCAGCATTTTGTAGGAGATAAAAGTGACATGATTTGTTAAAGTTTAGGTGACAGTAGGGTTAAAGTAGATCATTCAAAATAATCACAAGTTTCTTTATATGAGATTTTGTTCTGTCTTTCAGCACTCTATTATTAACAACCATTTACAGCCTTTTTATTTCCTTGATAACACAATCAAACCCCTAATTAAGTATGACATAGTAGTTTTAAAATGCGATACATTGTTAGTTACATGGGATAACTAAACGAGAGATGGAAATTACTCTTGAAGAAAAACCTGACCGTTTATGCTTGCAGCCAGTTTGACAGTAAATGTTGTATTACAGGACTATAATTGTGCAGTCTTTTCATTGCCTATCAGCCAGTATTCCAAAATTCTGTTTATAAAATGTTGCATTTAGAAGACTATGTCTGTAAACTGTTAGTTTTCTTTTAACATCTTAATATCTGTTTAAACAAAGTTAGTCTCAAAGGACAAATAATAATAACTGAACTTTATTCATTCACATTGGAAAATTTACCACTGCATTTAACCCATCCTGTTGGGGAGCAGTGGGCTGCCATCATGGGGAGCCCGGTTAGCAGTGTGGGGTTAATAGTCTTGCTCAGAGAGCAAGAGTGGCAGTCTGTGGAAATGGGGCTCGAACTCAGAACCTCAGGATTCCAAGCTCTTTGCCCTAACCACTAGACCGCCACTCCCCATAATAAATGTAAATAGTAAGTAAAGGACTAATTTGAAAAATGTAAAATAAAAATGGTATTTTTTGAGCTTTTGTTAACTCAGTGTTGAAATGAGAATAAACATCATAGTGTCAGGATCTAGAGATCTGCCACCTGTCTCCAGCAGAGAGCGCTGTGGGCCTCCTGAGCTGAGCCTTCAACACATCTGGACATCATCAGGTCATCAGAGGTCCACACTACTGAAGCAGCAGCCAGACCTTCCTTCAATGCCGGAGTGTTGACCTAGTTTGGTTAGCGAACCTGAGCCTCTGATCACCTGAACATTACTAGTAGACTCTAGAGAGGAACTACTCTCCTAACCCGCCTTTGTCTTTTTGTGCTCACAGGAAACCCTGTAAGGCCTGAAGCTCTGGATGAGCTCTACCTGGAAACCTGCCTGCCTGCCCACATAAGCAAAACCTGAAGATCTCAGTTTGGATTCCTTTATCAGCTCTGGGATAGAGCTAGGGAACTGACCCAAGCCAGAAACCTTCTAGCTCGAAGCTAGACGCTGCTGCTGCTAACTCTCTGCCACATCATTGACTCTGGACCCACGGGACCTCGCCTCACGGATCTGTTAAAACCTTTTCATGGTACATCTTGACTCTTCTCACTATCAATCCATCGTCAGGCTGGCTAATCAAACTCTCATCTCTCCAGAAACATTGAGACCAGTCCCGGACCAGTTCCAGAACCAGATCCTAAAATAACTTGTACATCATTTCAATAAACATTGTTAAACTTTTCTCAGTCTCCGTTTAGTGTTCTGCATGTGGGCTAAATCCCTAAAGCCAATCATGACACATAGTGCGATTGATGTATCACACCTTTACAAAACGATGCTGCAAGATCCTAAGTCTTGTTGCGGATAGATCTTACATTTCCCATGAAAACCGATGGTAAATAACTTATTCTCCTTGGACCAGGCTGCAGACATGGCACCCCTGTGTTCTCCTGCTCATCACCTGAGACTTCAAACAAGCCTCTCTTAGTTCCACCCTACCTAAAACAAGTGACAATAAAACTCAGGACCTTCATTATGCTAATGTTAAGGATGCCTAAACCTCCGCCCCCCTCCCCTCACTTGGATCACAACCTTGTCTACCTACTCCCTCATTACATACCAATGGTAAGAAGAAAATAGTGCAGAAGAGGTAAGTGACAGTTTGGTCAGATGAGGCCACTGAGAAAACAAGGGATTGTTTCAGAACCTCAGATTGGAGCATGTTCCAAAGATCTCATGGTGACAACATCAACAGTCTGACTGAATGTATCACTGACTACATGACCTTCTGTGTGGAGAGCATAGTGCCTACACGGTGGCTATGGTGCTTTCCAAACAAACCCCTGGGCGGAAAGTCCTCCTGAACCAGAAGAAAAACACTTTCAACTCAGAGGACAGAGAGGAGCAGCGTAGAGTTCAGCTGGAGCTCCAATGGAGGATCAGGGGGGAAAAGAAGGAATATGGAAGGTAAATGGAGGAGAAGCTGGCATAGAACAACACCGGAGATGTGTGGAGAGATTTTAAGAACATCTCCGGCTTTGGGTAGACGACCAGCAGGGCTGCAGACAATGACATCAAGTGTGCCGATGATATTAACAGGTTTTTCACCTGGTTTGACTCCCCTTACACTGGCCAAAATGAAGTGAGTTTCAAATACATGGGTGTTCATGTCAATAATAAACTGGACTGAATTCATCACACAGATGCCCTATACAAGAAGGACCAGAGCCACCTCAACCTCCTGAGGAGGATGAGGTCCTTTGGATTGAGCAGGACCCTGTTTAAAACCTTTTATGACTCTGTGGGGGCCCTTAGCCCTCCTCTACACTGTCGACTGCTGGGCCCCTGGCAGCGCAGAGTGGGACAGAAATAGAAACAATAACCTGGCGAGAAGGGATACTTTCTTTCCTGGGCTGTACTCTGGACTTGGTAGAGGAAGGGGCTGAGAGGAGGGTGATGTCCAAGCTTACATCCATCATGGACAACATCTCTCACCCCCTGTTGAGGGGCTGAGAAGCTCTTTTAGTGAAAGACTTACACCCTGTTTTCTAAAACAGAACGCTACCGCAGGTGATTCATCCTTGCTTCCATCAGACTTTACAATGCGGCCCTGTAACTGCAATAACGTGCAATAACTAATGTTTAAACCAATTACTATTTAATACCATTTGCAATATCCTGTGCAATGATCTTTTTAAATAAATAACAGACTTCAGCTGTTATGGTTATCTCACTACCTCACTGTTCCTTACCTGTTACCAATTCAGTGTACAAAGCAAAATCCATGTGTGTATAAGTCACCTTGGATGTACTAAGGCACCTTAAATCTCTGCCCTGTTTATCTATTTGTTTTTTCTCACACCACTGTATACATGTGGATGCACTACATATACCCCATGCATCTTTTCCCTCTTTTGGCACCTTTACTATTGAGTAAAAAGACAAGTGAATTTCACCACTGTGAGATCAATAAAATCTATCATATCTTATTTTATATTCACGGGGTCATGGGGATAGCATACATGGAATGCCCTTTTAAACAATAACTGAGTCTATGATCCCCCAGTGCTGGCCAGCCTGTAACAGGGTTTAGTTTAAGGTGGAGGCTTGTACTAACCCAGAAGTAAGGGTCTTGTCAACCCTTTTCAATATGGCTTCAGACTTGCAGCACATCTGGTGCCTTATATTATTTATACTGCAATATGGTTTCAGAAGTTGGAAACCCTGCGCTTTAACTGACAAAGGCTGATTGGATTTGCTGTTAGTGAATAACTTGTTGCCTGTTTGCAGTGGAGAGCTACAAGCTGAAAAGCAACTGGAGCCTCCTGAAGTGGGCATGGCTGCTATCATACAACAGCTGATATCGATGAGTTTTGCTGGGGTTTTGGTAAATTAGACATCTTTAGTTTTGACTCTTAGAGGAGGTGGTCGCATTTTCCTGCTGCTCCTGCACCTCTCTGCCTGTCCCTGCTTTGCTGCGTCTTGTCTTTTCTGATCTCTCTCTTCATACAACCCGAACTAAAAATGAAATGGATCTGGTCTGTCATGATTTTATCTAAAGCTTGGACCCACATGAAGTAAAGCCAAACAGAGAGACACAGAGTAAAAGTTTCAACGGGTTTCATTGAAGAGTATTTTGAGTTCGGTGCAGAGTTCCTCTGAACTCTGCTCGGCCGGGAAACTGGAAGACGAGGGGAAGACAGACTGTTAGATTCATGCTCAGTGGGGAATTGGAGTTGTAAATCTTGAAGGAGAGGATTTGTTGCCACTCATGTTTCCAGAGAAGAAGAGACATGTAGACCCCAGTCTGTGTGTTGGTCTTCCAGAGTTTGTTTGATTCGGTGGAGGGCGGAACAGGGTTTACCCAGAACTCGGACGGAGTGAAATGATGCAGCTGCTAGTTGCAACTCAGTTTTCCTGTGGTGCTTGAACGGGTCATGGTGAAGATGACTTCCTTACTCAGAGAGTGATCTCAGCATGCTTAAAGGTGGCTGGATCCAAACCTCCTGTTTGGAATCCGTTGCTCAGTGTAAGACTCACTTGATCCCACTTGGGAGAAGGCGGTCCGAAAAGGTCCATTTTATAGGAAGGCTTCCTGCCGAAAGGCAAAGAACAAACAAAGTTGAGACTCAGGGTGAAACAAGCGCTCAGTAAAACTCAATGTGATCTCAGCTTGGCTAGAGGACAAAAACTCAAAATGCTAAAACTCAGATTAGACTCAGCATAAACAAGGCTTGGCTAGAGTACCCCAAACTGGCAAACACTCTGCCATCGAAGTAGTGGCAACCAGCAGCTTAAGAGCAGTCTGGTGATGAGGCAAAAGCTTGCAGGTGTGTGAGGAGGCGAACCGGAGCCAGGCGCCTGCTGGTGGGGAAAGGAAGAAACACAAAAGACAAGACAAACAGACAAACACAAAAGCTGGGATCCTGACATGGTCAGCAGGTCTCTCAATGAAATTGATCAAATTTATTCAACTGGAAGACAGGGAAAAGGGGACCCGTCCTTTCCTGCAGGGAAATAGTTTGTGGGATACACCATGGACTCTTGGAGGATGGTGTGTTTCACAACATTGTCATTGGAGGATATCGAAGATGTATGGATTTTTGGTTTTATGATACTCGGATTTCTGCTGTTTGGATTTGGAGGCTACCTGATGTATCTTCAATTAGGGAGGATGTCGGCAGCAATTTGGGCATTCTGTGGCACGCATGGCCTCAGTCAATCTGTTCCCCCCTCTCAGCCCCCCACCCGAATGTATGTGACGTATTGTGATGAACAGTTGTACTGAAACTGAAATTTCGATTACAATGTAAATTGTAGTTGACAATAAAGAAGTTTGATTGATTGATTGATTGATTGATTAGGTCAGAATTTAAGGACTATGCCTGGTCACAGGTCTTTCGAGCAGGCCAGGTAATGTGTAAGCTAGATGGGAAGCGAGTGCTGGAACATACACTGTCACTAAACAAACATATCTGATTATGGAGAGCTGGCGGATGAAATGATCTGTGATAAAATTTGCACTAAGAATTGCAGATGAGAACACAAGGTGCAGACAGTTAAGGGAAAATATTTTAACACTTGTTAGTGCAATTGAAATGTGTCACGCAGCTTAACAAGATAACATGAAAGATCAAGCGCAATCCGCAGGCTGAAGCCATTCACACCACTGCTAGGCAACGGCTCTGTCAAAGCAGATAGCGACAGAGTGCACCTCCCCGACTGAGTGAGACCAGCAATCCATGTAAATGCTTATCTTCACTATTATATTATTCTTACACATTTTTCAAAGATCCACATTTTTGTGAACATTTTTTCAATATTCTTTTTACTGCTGTAAACACCAGAATTTCCCTATTGTGGTCCTGCAGATTGTAAGGCACACAAATCATTTTGCATGGATATGTATGTAAATGATTCAGAGATAAAAGACATAGATATTTACATGCAAAAGAGCACAGAAGCAGTACAGGCAAATGGAAAGAAATGGTATGTTACCCCAAAAATCTATAAGATGTCCCAACAATTGCAGCTTGATTCAGGTGCCACCTGCTATGAAGTGAGCACCACAAACAAAATTAAGACAGCACCCAATACAATACTACCGCCTACTAAAACCAGGTTAAAGTTGTAATCAGGTGTTTTTTTGTCCTCTGTTGGTACTGTAGTTTTAAAACTGTGTGTGTGGTTCATGGGCAAAAACACTAGTTAAAATTTAAAGTTGTAAAGACAAACTAAAAGTGCCTGGTATCAGGCTTCCTGTGTGGGCTCCTTTTGCAAATTAAGTATATGATCTTAGAGGCTGTTCAGAGAGTGGAGGGCAGTGTGTCGGGGTGATGACCAAAAGATGACCAAAGACCAGCTGATGAAGGGAAAAGTGGAGGTCTTTAACAAACGAAATTAGTTCAAGAAGAGGTTCAGTGTAAATTGGACTCATCTTTCCCCTGTGCAATGTGCTCCATGTAATGTGGAGTGCTTTTACTATGAAGGCAGATGTTAAGATACAGCTAGATACCAGGCTGAAGGAAACATTACTGATGTCATCTAGCCAACAGATTGGATTACCAATATGGTCATAGTCAAGAAACCCTACAAGTTGAGGATATAGTCCCATTTGCACTACCCTCTGAAAACCGACCCATGCTGAAATTGGACTGAGCTTGGATAAGTTAACTGTGTGGAGCTCGGTTCCTTACGAGAGTTTACACATCACGCTAGCACGGTTCCTTGATTTCCAGTGAGCAGGGTCGGACTGGAAACGATTTTCAGCCCTGGCATTTTTCCATCTACACCGGCCCACTTATGGGTGCAATACCAATACCCATTGTGGATTAACCAATCTATCTTCAAGTATCACACGCCAACCACCACAAAGACTTCTATAATTGCAGTTTTACTGGCTTTGGTTATTAACATGGACTTTCTTTACTTACTTACTTTACTTACTTTCTTTACTACACTGCTGCGTAGCGTCCACACTTGCACGAAGCCAGCCAGACTCCCACTCACACATACTCACCACATACGCAGGCATGCCAGATGTCACTGACTCATGTTTTCCAGCCCAAAAAAAATGTAATAAACTGCCTAGATATAGGAAATCTCGCCCAATTTGAACCAAAGTCTATTGATCTCTTAGGCCATAAATCTAAAGAAAAAAATGTTTTACCCATAGACGGCCATCCTAAACTGCCAGATTGGGAAAAATTCCAACCTGGCAACAATGTACGTAAGACGGGAAACGTTAGCCTTTAGATGCAAAACCCCATCATGCGCCGCAGCATATTTTTGCAAAATATTCAAACATAAATTTGTCAAATATAACAGGAACATTGTTGTTTGTTTTTTTTTTAAAAAACATTTTATTTTTATTATAATTTTGTTTGTTGCAACAATTTTACATTTTGAAGAAATAAGATTTTACAGTTTAAAGAAATAGAAAATTACACCATATACTAACGTCACAAGGATTTGCATGACAAGGAAGGGCTATATATACTGCATGCATCATTATCTTTGTATTACTTCTTGAGCTCTTTGAATTATTTACTGTCACAGATAGGTGCTTCAGCCGAAGAGCAAGTGTTGGGGTTGGTATGATTTAAGGAGGGCAGGCCATTGCACTCTGAAATTAGGACCGGCGCACTGGGCAAATGCCTGGTAACACAGATCACCAGTCTGAGCCTGCCAGTGAGCACTTACCATTGCTAGTAGTGTCAGTTATAAGAGATGGACTTCCACTCTTGAGGTTGTTTGTTCAATACTCACCTTAGACTTTTGAAAGATGCAATTATATTTAAAAAGTATTTTGGCTAATGTGACTCATTTGTATTGGTTTGCCCTAGTACAAGTATAGATTGGGTAAAAACACTGCCAAAGTTAGATTGGTTGGCTTAGCCAAAAGATTTGTTGAACACATAACTTCCAACCCAATTAAAAACAAAAAGCTGTGGAAAAACTATTATGTTTGAATAAAAATGACTAACACCTTTAATTTTGCTTATCATTGCCCAATTTGCACAAGCAGTTTCATTGTCTGCTTGAGTTTAGTTAACTAAAATGGCAGAAAAACATTGTACCTTAAATTATTTTTCTCTTTTATGACATTTTACACTCTTAAAACTTACAAATGATTTTAGTATACGCATCAATCATTAGCAATTCAAAAGCAACTGAAATGAAAAAAAAGAAAACAAAAACAACTGCAAAAAAAAATCACAATTATATTACTAACTGTAGTTCTTCACTCCACCAGAGTTGGTTTCCACTTTAAGTGGGTGAGTAACCAGGAATTATGCTTCACTTTAGTATTCTGTTGCCTTCCATTTTGCTCATGGTGCTATCTGGGATCCAATGGTAGGTCGGGTTTTGGGGTTTAAAGTGAAGTCTATAAAGTCTATACCTATTCCGTTGATGTGGTGGGGTTATGATTCATTCCGCGACTCAAGCCCCCCAACCCCCCCCCCCCCCCCCCCCCATCAGAATGTGTGTCATGTAATGTGATAAACAAATTCGATTGAAATCTAAATTGCAGTTGACAATAAAAATTTTTTGATTGATTGCTTGATTGATTGCTTGATTGATTGATTGATTGATTGATTGATTGATTGATTGATTGCTTTATGGCATATCTGGTGTGCCTTCATAATTTATACAGTCACACAATTCAGCAGTGTCTAAAAATTCACAGTGGCAAGACTTGCACTTTGTCCAGTAGTTTCAATGCTCTATTTGGGGCATTTGTGTAAATAAAATTAAAAAATTTTTTGTCTTGAGGTACTTTATTACTACAATTTAATCAGATCATCCACTGAAACTGGTCAATTTTTTTTATATCCAAGAAAAACAAGGTGACAGTATTGAGTCATTGACTTTGCAGGACATACTCCTCCTGGATGAGCATTTGGTGACAGTAGAGAGAAGCTTACTGTACATTTTGTTGTTTAGTAATCCCTCAAACTGAGCTTGCATAGAGCGACAGTGGAGAGAAAAAACTCCCTTTTAAATGAAAGAAACAACAAAACCAGGTTGACTTTGAATGGCCTTCTCTAGAGGCCGACTAGGGATTCAAGGAATCTGAGAGAAGCAGACATGCAAGAAGAACATTGAAGCAGATTTATATATACTTTCAATGTCAGAAAAGGAAATGGTAGACCAGATCCATAGGTGGCTCTGTCTAGAAAGAAACAGTTAAGCTGGCAAAATCTAAGCCACTTTACATGTTTTTCTCTTTACTAATGCTCATCTACTGGCCCCTGGTCCTTGGCAGAGGAGGTGGCTCTGAATGTAATGTGAAAATGAACATGCCATCCTGCCCTTTACCCCTTAGCTATGCAGTGTTAGCACTGGTGCAACGAAGGTTCATAATAGTAAAAAACCGACCCCAACAGAAACAACTGAAGAACTGAAGAAAAAGAAGAGTGAGGGACAGGTACAGGTTTGTTAACAAAACAAGCAGCCGCTTTTTCTACCATTAAAGCATTTCCGGAAACCTAGACAGTTCTCCACATGCTCAAATTATTTAATCTAATGAAACCCTTAGTACATGTGGGTATATGTGTACCCACATCACGATTGGATGATTGTATTTAGCGTCCATGTTAACAGATGTTCAAATTTTGAATTTCCAATCAACCAACTAGCTTAGATTGGGTAAACTTTGTGCATGTAAATATAGCTAATGTAAGAATTGAAATTAATGCCTTGCCATCTGATGACTTTATCAATTGTGAGCACATACAGTTAAGAGAATTTGCCCTCAGCTGCACTTGAGGCTCTGGAACCAACCCATTCACACTCCCAACTCATCACATATTGACACTTTGTCAATATGTGTGGTATCCCCTTGTACCCCCTTCATGTCAGTATGTGATGCGCAGGTGGTAGTACTCGCAATTTGATGTGCAGGGTAAATAACAGGTTTTGGACAATGTATTACGTAATGCACAATAAAAAGTATAAGTTTGGCCTACCAAGTTACTTTTGTAGCTTTAGAAGTGCTGTAACTTGTATAGGCTGTTTCCATAGGTGTAGGGTTTAGTGTAAGGGATGGTTTAGTGGTAAAAATTTTTTACCTCAAAGCTAATTAAAACATTTTTGGAAATTCTTGTTAAACTATTCTTGCGCATCAGTTACTAGAGGCTTGACCAAGTGACAATATATGAGGAGTTGGGAGTGAGACTGTATTGCTGGAACGTATACGTCAAGGCTCTCGAACCAGTGAACCGAATGGTTGTTTTATGGAGACCATTTGGCCGACTGAAAACCTCTTTATATGCTATGGTGGTCCTCAAAGAGGCCGTGCCCTTTCGAAGCAAAGGTGGCACGTTGGATTGTGGGGGCCATATCTCAGCCAGACATTTTGATGGGTCAGTGGTATCCCTGTTATCGCTGCCATGACAGGGGTACCACTGGAGTCCATCTGCGAAGTAGCCTCCTGCTCGGTGCCAACGACCTTCACCAGGTTCTATCAGGTGAACATGGCTAAACCACATCCTCTACACGGAGTACCACAGCAACCACCTCATTCCCCATGATGAGGTAGGTGCTGTTGTTGCAGCTGGGTTCTGGCTGGTGCTTTTTCTTATGCCTTGACTTCCCTCAGGACCTTGTTAGCATACATCATTCAGTGCTTGAATCACCCCCTCTGGTGGTCAGTTGGAAAGCAGGATCTTTTCACTCTCAGAGGTTAATATCAAGTGTTTGCTTGAGGCAGTTAGGTCTTGGGATGCAGTTGTTTGGCTCAAAGCTGGGTAAAATATGTTTAGCTCATTCAACAAAGCGTTGGATAGTGAGTGGTGAGGTCCTCTAATCCATGATGGTTTTAATCAGCCACTGGCTTCCAGTGTTGATGTAATGATTCTCCTGGAGTACTAGATCTTGGCCTCTCAGAAGCTTTGTGACATTAAACCTTACCGTCCTTGGGCTGTCCTTGTCCTCAGCTTTAGGGGCGTGTTACGGGCTTTCACAAGCCTGTGTACCATCCATGTCAGCCATGGTTTCTTTTTGGCCAGACGGTAATTGTTCTCAAGACCATGACATCATTAGTGCAATCCCTCATGTATACAATGACAGTCTCTGTATATTTCTGAAGGGTACAGACATTATCCTGGGATAAAGAAACAGGATGTCTAACTATGTATTTCCTATTTGGTTTGGTACCTTTACAAAGTGTTCTGTATTCTGGTTTTTTATGAATGTGGAGCAGTTAAAGGCTACAATGTTGGGAAGTGCCACAGGTTGCATGCATCTTTTTGTTTATTTTGAACATTGTCCAGTATGCTGTTACCCCAGTGTTGGAAAGTTGAGATGTTCATTTAAATTTGGGAACCAACCCTTATCCCAAATTTACTTAGACACTATCATCCCTTCAACCTCTGTTCTGTTACAAACAGAAGCCTTTCTGGTCAATTTGTTAATCACCACCTACTTCTTGAGGCCACAGTATGACACACAACCCCCTTTTGCCTTTTGTCAGAAATACTTATTGAATCTATGTTTGATAGGCAGGGCTGGACTGGGAGATTTCTTCAGGCCAGGTTGGCCTGGATACATGACTGACATGACTGACATGGCTGATAAGACTGATTTCTTAGGCAGTAAAATAAAATAGGGCTTGGATCTGTTTTGCTTTCTGAGGACCAAACTGAAAAATTGAATAAGCTTTTATCAACCAAAAATTCAGTTTTTATTATATGTTTGAGTTCAGCTTTGACACACATCCAAACCAAGCAGAGGAACAGGCTGAATGCAGAGAACAGTCTGGGATCACTTTTTTCACACTGAGATATCGGAATTCATAAAGGCTGTTTAGATGCCTGTTGGGACTTAGAAGAAATTTTTTGTTTTGAATTTTGTTCCCGAATACAGGTTTATGAAAGGATTTTATTTTGTTTCTATTTCGATTCCTTACTAACTTCCAGGAAACATATTTATGTTTATTTTTTTTTATTATTATTTTAGAAGGAAAGCATAAAATTCAAATAATGAAATGCAATCAAATACTAAGTAAAATAGTCTTTATTTTAGTTATTGTACATTGCATTTTTGGACAAACATCAATACTTTTGACTGAGAGGGGATCTCATGTTACAAAAAAATACTTAAAACAAACACAAAATGTTGTGGGCATGTTTTTTAGAAATTACTTGCACCATAGGTGGGGGGGTTGAAAAAAAACTATGACTTTCCTGCATTTGGCCTTGTCCTCCTTTCTTTTGTTGTCTCCCCTTCTCTGCATAGCATTTCCTCTTCCTTTTACCAAGTTTGAAGACTGGATCCATTGCTTCTTATCCTCACTTGCACAAATCAGTAGCTACACACACCAAAGCAGCCGGCACCAGATGCACGTCACACTTCCCTTCCTCCACCAGTGGTGTGTAAATTACATACATTTGTTACTTAAGTTATAGTATAGATACTGCAGTTTAAAAACACTCTGGTAAAAGTTAAAGTATCAACTTGACCTCCTTACTCAAGTAAAAGTGAAAAGGTATGTGCTCCAGAAACTACTTAAAGTATAAAAGTATAGAGTAACCTTTAAAAATAAAAGCATAGAGTAAACTTTAAAAAAAAAAACAGATGCCACTATATGAATTGAAAGCTCAATTTTTCGACTATTCCGAAAAATTCTTTGAGATAGGGCCAAGGATGAGGGAGGTCTTGTTGGTCTCCGTCTCCATCTCCCGATACGCTCTCAGCTGTGTCTGATCTTTCAGACATTTCAACATCTTTTTCTGAATCTGACATTGTAGCATGGCATAGACAATTCGTGTTTGCAGTTTGAAGAACACCTGCTTGCTTCTGATGATTTCCTTTTGCGTCAGCACAAATTAGACGAATAGCTAGTTTTCACTAGATGTGAATGGCGCCAATGATCTGCATTGGATGGCGCACATGATGTGAAATAAATATTTAGAAACATTAAACCGAAGCAAATAGTAACGAGTAATGTCTATTTTAAAAATGTAAGGAATAGCAAGTACAGATACTTGGAGAGAGTGGACTGCTGTATGTCACCTTTTGCAATGGATGTTGGCATGGAATGGACTGTAGTAAGTATGTAGCCAACCTTATGGTTTACATGGTTGGAGTCCCCAGCTAAGTTAGGTTGTCTGCTGCTAACCATTGTGTTCATAAAATATGCTCAACACCTCACTTATGTTGTTGCTGAATCTAGGAGGGTTGAATACTGCTACCAACAGTATCAACAGTATAATTGTATTTCCCTTAATTGGTAGAATGGCTGACACTTAACGATAATTAACTCCTAAGTTTATCTGCCAAACTGCATTATCACTGTATGGATGCATTAACAAACACAAGAGGCAATCTTGTGCAGCTCCTACTTCAATGTTTTTTTGTTTATTTTTTATACCAAGTGGGTTTGCCAATCAGTATTATGCAGAATTATGGTTTAATGGGTGAAATATAGATGGTACAAAATAAAGAAATGTTGAACCCACAGCACAACCAAATTAAACAAGGAAGCATAAGAGGATGTATGCCTAGCTGCTGTTATGACATTTGTTTGTCAAAATCCGCAATTTCAAGTTCAAAGGAGGAACTGCGTGAGGGTTAAAATTGTAGGTTGTCATGGTATCTTATTGCTTCTGCTGCTACTTTATTGTTACCTTGATTGGTTAAAACTAAATTATGTAGGCAGGCACTAGGTGTTACTTCACACAATCAGCTCATGAGGTTTTACTGAATGTCCCTCCTTTCCTCAGATTCTATGCACTGCAAAAAAATTATTTTCTTTAAAAAAGTGCAATTTTTCTTGAATTGAGTAGGTAAGTGAGACAGTTTGTCAATGGAACAAGACTATTTACATTTAGAATAAGAAAAAAACAATTGCATTTTCCTATTTCAAGTGCATACTATCTAAATATATTATTTTAAGGGTAAAAAAAAATCACAATTGACAAATCCATTGGCAAATAATTTTATTTACCTACTAAAATTAAGGGTAAATACGCTTAATTTATGACATTTTTACTTATTCTAAATGGTTTTTGCTAGGTGGGAGCAGCCCCAGATTGGTATGTGTTGGGATCTGGAGAAGTTCCACCTTTCTGTATGAGAGTTCCCTCCCGTCCACTTCCTCGGGACCGCCAAGAGGCGGTCGTTGAGGGGGGGGTACTGTTGGGATCTGGAGAAGTTCCACCTTTCTCCAGCAGAGTGCGCCGTGGGTCCTCTGGGCTGGAGCCCTCCAGCACACCTGGAGCTCGTCAGCCCATTAGAGGACCTCCACTACTTAAGCAGCTGCCAGACCTTCCTTCGACGCCGCAGTGTTAGCTAAGTTTGGTTAGCGAACCTGAGCCTCTAAAGTCTTGAACGTTGTCTCCGAGTTAAACCTAACTCTAACCAGCCTTGTCTTCTCGCTCCTAGGAAAACCTGTCTCTCGTCCGAAGCTCTGGGAGAGCTTAACCTGAACCAGCCTGCCTGCCCTAGAGAGCCAAACCTGAAGATCTCACTTTGGCATCCACCTGCTGCTCTCTGGATGAGAGCTAATCACTCAAGCCAAGGTCAGACAAACAGTCAGAAGTTAGACGCTGCAGCTGCTGAGCACTCTGCTAAACCAAGAGTCTCTGGACCCAACCGGTTCCCTCCCTCAGAGAAGGAAGCCAGAACCAAACCAAGGTATTTTCTAAGAAAATCTGAAATCTCAACAACTTCTCAAATCCACCTGGTTCACCTTCCTCGTGAATTGCTTGTGCCTTCTCCACTGTAGGTTGTGTGTGAAAACATGAGTCTGCAACATAGCAAGTCTAGTGAAAATTACTATCAAAAAGAGCTAAGTATTGCACCCTTCACTCCCTCTACAGATCAGGGACCTCATATGCAATGTATAAAAAGATGTTTTAAAGGAAATATGTATAAAGAAGGTTTTTTTAAGCTTTACCATGTATGACAGATTTTCCCTCTACATCTCATTAATCTGTCATGAAATGTACTGAATTGATTAGTAGCTTTTCCAGTACAAAATTTCTGGAAAATCTTCTGTGTATTTAATGTTGAAACAAAACCACAAACAAACTAAAAGCAGTCGGACAACAGACCAATTACTGTATTTATTTTTTCAAAAAGTGATAGGAAGTGTTAACTGTATTAAATGCTCATGATTATATTTGTACTCTTAATACTTTGGAATTCCCATGGTAGCTAAACGTGAGTTATTATTTATATGCCAGTACATGTACAAACTTTTTAAGTTAGATGAGAATAGGATATATGATTAACAAGAATGCAGCAGTCATCGACATATGTTTGTCCACTACAACGAGTTTTCAAGAACCAGTGTGTATTTGATACCCAAGATAATTTTCTCACTTCATCCATTGTATTGGAATCCCTTAGAATTAATTTCATGCATTGTTCAGTATTTAGGAATAGGACAACTTGCCTCCCATTAAAACTGAACTGATTATTTGCCCTCACCCTCATCATGAAATTCTGTAGCATATGGAGGTACACATAACAGCATATATTTATCCATAAAATTATTCATGACTCCTGAGTATCAACAGAGCCTTTGAGAGAAAAAAATGCAAACAAGCAAATACCTAAGGTTACTAAGAAGCCGGTAACTACAGCCCTTCCTGCTAAGAAACAACTGTGCCTTTTCAGTTTAGAGGGCTGCATTGCAATGATTCTGTTCAGCTTCATCTTTATTGATAGTATTTTGTCAAGAAGTTAAATTATGAAATCTGGATAAATTAACAGAATAAAAAGAAAATCTTTTTTAAAAAAGACCTAAGGATATAAAGTTTTAGACCTCTAACACCAAGTGAAAAAGAAAAACTGATCATAAGTTGCTAATGCTGGCTTTATTTAGGTGTTTTACATCTTTTTAACTACCCTGTCACAATTTTTTTTATAACTTCTTTATATGTGTTTTTTTTATAACAACAAAAAACCAAACAAACAAGCAAGCAACCAGACAAACATACAAAAAATGTTTCTCTGAAGAAATACCTGTCCAGTACAAGCACAATACACCCATATGACTATCAGCATATTGATAAATTGTTTATTCAATTTCTCTTTTCCCATGTACAGTCCTTTAGATTGTAATTTTTTTCCATTTTCTTCTTAGTTGTATCTCTTGTAGCCTCAGAATATGTGTCAATTTTACCATTAAAAACACTTCTTCCAAAGCCGCAATCAATTTGGCTTTTGTGGGTGTCATTTCTCTTCCCCAGTTCTTGGGGATGGCTTTCTTGCCTGCCACCAGCAGTATTTTGATTAGATATTTTTCATGAGTGGTCATAGTCACTTCTGTGAATATGCCCATATCAGTCTTTGATATTCTATAATCGGATATTTGCTGCAGTCCTTTAATTCCTTTAATCTTACTTATAAAGTTCTACTTTTTTTGATTTATCTGCATTCCATGTTCAAATTCTCATTAGTCCTGTTCCATAAACACCAAGGGGGGTTGATTGCAGTCGAAGCATGCTGTGCATATTCATGTGGATACTTTGGTGCTGAATGTAAACCTTATTTGCACATGGTAACTTTTAATACATGGTGTTCATAGTAAACACACCTAAAGCAAAATAAAAGCATATTTACCAGCTTTAGTATCATAGCTCAAATGGTTTCCAATTGTGTGAATCTCTGTAATTGTGTCAGCACCACAAAGACAATTTGATTGCTTTGATAGATGTTTTTATGCCTTTTTGGCTCAATTTCATGGAAGGATTTTTTTCAACAAGCAAGTATTGATCCATTACAGTTCCAGGACAGCTGAGATAAAGCTTAATAAGATAAATGCTTAATTAGAATGTGTGCCTGAATGTTTATTAATGACACAGATTATATCGGCCGAAATAAAATTGACAATGCTCAGCACTCACTATGAGTACTGAGCATTGTAATAAGCTCATATTAACCCTCATGTCCTCTGGCAGGAGCTACGGGTGTATCAAAAGCAGGAAAAAAATAGTTTTTAAGTCTTTTAAATTAAAAAGTGTCATGATTTAACTCAGGTCTGACCCAAAATGCAGAAGTCCAAACAGAGACACACAGATGAAAAGTTCAATGGGTTTTATTGAAGAGGTTTAAGCTCGGTGCAGAGTCTCTCTTAACTCTGCTCAGCCGGAACTGGAAGGCGAGGGGAAGACAGACTGTTAGTTCAGGCTCAGTGGGAAATTTGCTTCGTTGATCTTTAAGGAGAGGATCTGATTGTTGACTCACGTTTCCAGAGAAGTGAAGGATCCTTGACTCCAATCTGTGTGTTGGTTATCAAGAGAATGTCTGATTCTGTGGAGGGCAAAAAAGGGTTTACCCAGAACTCGGACTGTGTAGATGAAGGGAGACGCTGATTGCCACTCAGATTTCCTGCTGTACTTGAACGGGTCGTGGTGAAGATCATTCCCTTGCTCAGAGAGTAATTTCAACGTCCTCAAAAGGAGACTGGATCCAAACCTCCTGTTTGAATCCCTCACTCAGTTTAAGACTCAGTTGATCCCTCCTGGGAGTGGAGGTCCGAAAAGGTCCAGTTCGCAGGATGACTTCCTGCCCAAAGGCAAAAACAAAAAACAAAGTTAAAACTCAGGGAGACAAGAACTCAGTCTTACTCAGTGAAACTCGGCTAGAGTACCAAAAACTGGCAAACACTCTGGCGTTGAGGTAGTGGCAACCAGCAGCTTAAGAGCACTCCAATATTGAGGTAACCGTCAGCGGGTGTGTGAGGAAGCGGACCGGAACCAGGCGCCTCCTGCTGGTGGAAGGGAGAACAACACAAAAGACAAACACACAGACTGGAGTCCTGACAAAAAGACTTAAAAACTGTTCACTCCGCCTTGGTTCCAACTTACTAAATGTGAAAATTTAAAAGTGTTATGTTTATTAAAGATCGGAATTGTCAGTTTATTCTTTCCTTTACATGTTATAGAAGATTATCGACAGTGATATTGATAAAAAAAAACATGAGCATCTGCTTCAAAACAGGACGCTGACAGCAGTGTCTACTCCTTTCTCTGAAAGCCAACAGCTCCTTCTTCATTTCAACATGTTCCTTAAAAAAAATCTCTCGTTGTTTCACAGTGATTGGCGAGCTGTCCAGGGTGTACCCCGACTCTTGCCCGTAGACAACTAGAGATAGGTACCAGCACCCCTCATGACCCCACTTGGGATTAAGCGTGTCTGAAAATGGATGGATAGATGTTTCACGGTGTCTAAATGTTCTCATCTCAATGAAAACTGTCCTCAAACACATTCTTATAATAAAAATGAAATATTAAATGGAGTGTATGTGTAATTAATATAAGCTATACCCAGTAGGAATATTCCTTTTTCTTAAGTCAAATCAATATTTGTGTTTAACATTCTTAACATCTAGTTCATAGAGGTTTTTGATCTGCAACTGGAAGATCATAAGTTCTCTACTTGCAGTTAAAATTTGAACAGGTGTAAAAAAAAAAAATTCTACTTGTGATTTTTTTTGTTTTTTACAAATACAAAACTTAGAATGTAACTCTCTTGACAACTACAAATTTACACTTACAATGAAAAAATAGTTTTGAAACAAAATAACCTTCATACATCATTATGGGTAGAAATATATGAGCTGCTGCCATCAACACCTCAGCTTTAGATGTTGGAGCTTAGCCTGTTTTGCAGTGTATTCCTGTTTCTCTGACTTGGCTAGCTGTATGTGCTCTCTTTAATCATCTGACATTATAACTAGCCAAGAGCTCATCTGCCTGACTGTCTTTCCTTGACTGAGCCACATGTGTAACTAGTTCATAGTTACCTTTTGTGTATCTGCTTCTTTTTGTGTCTGCTTCTATCTCCTTGGACCTCAGTCAGCCTCAACAGAAGGCAGGTCACTGTGCTTGGTTTTGCTGGAGGTTTCTTATTGTTCCTCTCCACAATCGCTTCATGCATGCTTGGTGTAAGCGATTGCTGAAGAGTAAAAGACAAAATTAAAGCGAAAGCCTTCACCACAAGGTTATATAGGAGGAGCATGTCTTGAAAGTCAATGAAATGATGCTATCTGATGGTTTTCCTAGAAACATTTACCTAATCTGGCTGTATTGTTTCTGTAAAGTGCTTTGCAATGACATGTGTTGTGAATTAGCACTACATTAATTATCTGAATTGAACTGAGCATGTTTGAGAATTTTTTTTAAAGCTTTATTTTTGAATTAGTCTTTTTCCTAATCTTCTATTGTAGCTCTGTTTTTTTCCCATTCTTCTTTGCTCAATGTGTAGTTGCTGTGGTTCTTTGTGACCAGGTATTTAGTGTCAGTTGTCTTTGTGAATACTCTTGCTTAATATTACCTGACCTAATTATCCAAGATGGCTGTTTCTCCTGGTAATTTTGCTGTTATGTCCCATAATTTCAATTCAGTTCAGTTTATTGACATAGAAATTCAGAACAAAAAGTTAGAAATAATGACAAAAGGCTAAGGTTCTCCAAAAAAGTTAAAAGATTTTTTTTAAACCACATGGACTACAAAAAAGGCATACATTCTGGAAGTTATTAACCAGTCAGTAGCTTTATAAAATTAGTTTTCACTAAATACAAAAAGTTTTGTAAAATAATCATGTATTAAGTTCTGGATAAAATCTGCAGTTTTCTTTTTTTAAGTCTAACTAAAAGCCTGGAGATCATACACTTAAATTCCCCAATTGGGACATTCTGATTAATGTAACACCATGTGGCAAACTCTTTGCAAGTGCAACAATTAGTCAAACTTAATAATAACAGAATAAGGAAAGCTGTTGGGATCTGGAGATCTGCCACCTGTCTCCAGCAGAGAGCGCTGTGGGTCTCCTGGGCTGGAGCCTCCAGCACACCTGGGGATCATCAGCCCATCAGGAGACCTCCTACATAAGCAGCAGCCAGACCTGTCTTCTTCGCCGGAGTGTTGACCAGTTTTGGTTAGCGGAACCTGAGCCTCTGTTCTCTTGAGAATCTCTGTCTGCTCTTGAGAGTAAACTAGATTCTAACCAGCCTTTGTCTTCTCTGCTCACAGGAAAGTCTGACTGAAGTCTTTAGCTCTGGAGGAGCTAGCTTGGAAACCTGCCTGCCGGCCCTTGGAAGCCAAACCTGAAGATAATCAGTCTGGATCCTTCAGCCAGCTCTCAAGGGAGAGCTAGGACATCTAATCAAGGTCTGAAATTCTCTGGCCTGAAGCTAGACGCTGCTGCTGCTGCCGTGCTCTCTGCTGAACCCACTGTCTCTGGACCCAATCGGTTCCCCATCTCCAATGATCTGTCTGAAATTCATCAAGGTATAAATCAGAATCAACACCAAACAATTCATCACCGCTGCCTGGCTAACCAAACAATCCATCTCTGCAGATCCTCTGTGATTCCAGTCCCGGACCAGTATCTGAACCAGCTTATTATTATTCTGTGTGCTTCTCTCAATAAACTGTTTAACTTTTACCCCGTTTCATGTGGTGTTCTGCATGTGGGTTTATACACTAGAGACCCATCATGACAAAAGCAACTAAATCTTCATGGTCTTACCGTCTCTTTCTCATTGGTTTTTGGCAATATATGTTGGCTACTATGATTTTAAGAAATTCACACTACCTGCGTACACTAAGGCTTGGTTAAAATAAAGTTTGATTGACTGCAAATGTGTTAATTTGTATATGCCAGTCGACCACAAATATACAGCAGTCCTACAGTATGCAGACTTTTCCAGACTGGGAATATTATGTACCCACTTGGAAAGAAAAGAACAGAAATCATGCGGATTGTTAAACAATCCATGCTAGGATTAATTGATCATTTGGATCAAGTGTTTGTCTGTAGTTTAAAAACTGATATGTACAAATGATGTTTAATTAGGTATCACTTTTTTAGTATACTGTATAATGTTCAGATAGACAATATTTTCTTATTTTGTTAAGTTTTTTTTACACTATGTTTGTTTAGTACAATTGCAATACAAATGACAAATCTTGAATACATACTAACACATTGGAAGGTTAAAACTGTGAGGATAGGTTATTTCCCAAAATGTTTGAAACCTTAACTGTGAATCATAAAAATCTGAATGTATTTTTGTTTGATGAGGTGTTATTGTTCTTTTTAAATATATCTAGTTTATTTATATAAATATCCAGTTTATTTATATAGTGCCAATTAACAACACATTTCATCTCATGGCACTTTACATTTTATCCAGATCATACCAGTCATATTGAAATAGGAAAACCAGTTGATTGCATCGACTCATTGAGCAGCAATCCCTCACACAAAGCATGCCTTTAGGAACAGTAGAGAGGAAAAAGTCCCTTTCAACAGGAAAAAAAACCTGCACAACCAGACTCAGTGTGAACGGCACTCTGCCGAGGCTAACTGGGGTTCAAGGAGACAAAAGCAGACATAAGAAAAGAAGCAGAGATACAAAAGACAACTGTAAACCAGCTCCACAGGTGGCCCCATCCAGGAAACACACTGCCAGGTAGACGAGTTCTGAGCCAGCCCTTAAAAATAAACAGGATGTCTGCCTCACTGACTAAAACTGGTAGTTGGTTCCGCAGGAGAGAAGCCTGATAACTAAAAGATCCACCTCCCATTCTACTTTAAGAAATTCTATGAACCACTAGTAAACTTGAAGATTTAGAGTGAAGTGCTAATCCCTAGTGGCTGTAAAGTGCTACTACATTACCAATCATATCTCTGATATGAGATGGAGCTTGGCCATTTAAGGCTTTATATGTGAGAAGGAGGATTTTAAATACTAATATACAAAGGGTTCAGAAGAAAAATAATTAAAATGTTTACTTTGAATTGCCTTCAAACAACATCTCAGTTCTCATAGCTATCATTGGAATTCAGAATACTTGAAGGTAATCCAGGCTGAGCCCTAGAGAGCTTGCAATTACTTATATAATAGTTGTAGTTAAAGTAACATTGCAGTTTAGGAATATACTTTCTTATGTTTAGTGTTCTATGGCATGATTTGGCTGCAAATGGAAATATTTATAGCATGGCTAAGCTATGTTTTACCAATGAATGAATATTAATGAGACTTGGCTACATTATAGTGAAAGATTAAAGTCCTCCTCCCTTCATGTATCTGGGGAACTTAAGCATATTACATGTCTTTATCAACCTGACAGCAGCAACAGCCTCTTTCTCAGGTTTCTATGTTGAGTTATGACCTCATCATCTCATTTGTACAAAAGGGAAAAATTAAATTAGAGTAATGAACCTAGGTGCTTTTCATATGATTTTTTTCATGCTCATTGTTCCCCAAGTAGTTTAAAGGAGTAATCTGCTTCACATACCTTTGAATGACTTAAATCCAGGCCATCTGAACAAGCTGCTGGGGGTATGCTTTCTTAAATATGTCTCCTCATGGGGGTCCTCGATCAAAGATGAAAGCATGCTGAACAGTGTGGGAGATGGTTAAAGGGGAGGCATGTAGGGAGTAGGGAGTGCAATACATCAAATTAACAAATTTTGTTTCCCTTTCCCAGTAGGCAACAAAGTAAATTCTCTGGTACTTAAATTGGCATTGGATCCACAAGAAAGAAGAGTGTGTGTGTGTGTGTGTGTGTGTGGATTGGGGGGGGGTGGGGTGGGGGGTGCGTGGGAGGGGGGGGGGGGGGACGGGGGGGCATGGACAAATGGCAGGAAGAAGTTCTTGGTAAGACTGTTATGAAAGACTGAATGAGTGTGTAATTAACAACATTCTTACTCCTAATTAAAACCTCTTAACTTTCTCCTCACAAGGTTGCAGCAGCTGGTAAAGACAATGCTCTCACTGTGAGATGAGAGACATAAATTTTATGTCAGTATCGCAAAGCAACACCTGGTTATGCCTTCACCTGTCACTGTTAGCATCATAGCTCATTTTGTCAATGAATTACCATTCTCTTGGGCTAACGCAGGAAGGAAAAGGTGTGTTCTTTCATCCCAGAACGATAATCCCTAGTGGCTGTAAAGTGCTACTACATTACCATTTTGAAAATTAAATATATCGTTGTTTGGTTCAGGAAGGAAGACACCTGCCTCCTCTAGTAAAAATGTCATACTCCAGAGCTGTGAGATTTCCCTGAGGAACAACATCACAGTATTGCCTTGTAACTATAACTTAATATCATGTCAAAATCTCCTGAGGACGATGATAAACCTACAGAAAAGAGGAAAACAAGAGCAAGTCAAATACTTGGAGGAACAGATGGAAGCCAGGAGCAGAGAGAGACAACATAAGGAAGTGGAAAGAGGGAAAAGGAAACTCTACACACAAAGAGAAACTGACCCCCCACCCCCAGATAATAAAAGCAACATGGGAACAATAAAGGCCTATCAGGCCATTTGAAAAGACAATGTGAAACAACAAGGGAATGGTTTTTAGTATTAAACTTTGATGTTAGCTCAATAAATGATTCTGTTGTCTTTTACAAAAGTGTCTTTAACCCAGGCAAGAAGGGTCCTATGGGACATGCATACGGTAGATGCTTTGCTTCTGTGATAGCTCAGCAGTACTGTGCCTGTGCTCTCACTATAGGAACCAACAGACTGGGCTATTGGTTTTCCTGGTTCTTCCTAATTGAATTACTCTTTCTTCAGTGGGTTTAATTTTGCTCCAAAGCAGTTGGCTTCATCAGCTTCTCCACTAAATGACTTAAATACCTTCCCTACAGAGATGATTGTATATAATCAGTGATGACATACAGTATCGACATGATTATGTTGTTAATATGACTGGTCAATAATTAGATCTGTTGTTTGCAGCTATAGTAGTCTTTCACCCTGAGTGATATTATGTTGCATAAAAAAGTTGAGTATGTGTGCAAGCCGAGCTTAGAGGTTGGAAACTCTGGGGGAAATCTGACAGCTGATGAACACCTGACTTAGAGGCATCATCTGCTCTACAATTTAGATCTGCTCCTAATTGGTGTCTTATTTACTCCCTTTGCCTAAACTGACATACCGCATGAAGAGAAAGGAAATGATCACATAGAAAACCAAACTGCTTTAACTGTGTTCCAGATGAATTTTCAGAAAATTGATTTAAACCTTAAAAGTACTTGTCATCTTAGTGCTGCTGATAAAATGATGAATTGCCACTATGGAAGCTTCGATCACCTAAGCTGTCTCAGTAAGACACACTTGATCACTGTCAGGATGCTCTAGATGGTCAGAGATTGCTGTATGGGCATGGGATTCACAGCTTTCTAATATCCCTCTACCCTTCTTTCCACACTCATTTGTGTCAATCTGTCGGTGTTGCAGACTGAAGATGAAAAACCTATAAAAATAAAGAAAATAGCAAGCGGGAATAACTTTCCAAAGAAATTTATCTGGGGAACAGTGTGGAATAACAAGGACATGCCTGAGTCAAAGTGGGATGCTTACTCTCCACTCCCTTGCCCAACCACCTTGCTGCATAGCTGTCCTGCAGGGTCAACTAGGGGATCATTAGTAGAGGAAGAACCCAGCAGCATGCTTTGCCATGCTACAATCCTATAGCATGGCAAAGCATGGATAAAAACAGGAGCATGAATATGTTTGGCAGTAAACAGGCCCAAATTTGCTAACCTAAAACCCTGCAAAAGTATGTGGAATTAAAAGCAGCGAATTCTGAATAGTTCTGAACTACTCAGGAAGCGAGGGGTCTAAATTGTTAAATTTCTTTCATAAAATGAAAATAAAAAGACTGATTTTGAATGAAAACCTGTATTTCAGTTCATTATTTTACATTATTACTTAATTACTGTTAATAACAGGGGATCCCCTTTCCATCTCTCCTTAAACTTGTGCACTCTTATTCTTCTTCATTGTTTACTGGGATTGGTAAATCTGCTAGGTTATTTTTGTTTCAATTAGGTTAATTTGTGTAGCTCCAGTTTACAACATGTCTCCTCAAGCCAATTTTCAATTCAATTTAATCGGATCATCCAATCAGATTGGTGAAAAAGTTTTAGAACTAATAAAGTCTGTTAGATTGCATGGAGTCAGGGAATTAAAACTTACCTCATCTGGGATGAGCCTATGCTGACAATGACCAGTTAATTGCATTTCGTTATATAACGAAAGCTGTTTGCATTGTGATTTTGTTTTGTATACACTTTGTGTATACAAAATGACAATAATGTTTGTCTAAGTCTTAAGTTGTTGAGATACAGCAGTCCTTCATACCAAGCATGCATGTAGTTATAGTGGAATGGAAAAAAATTTCACAGGGATAAATCTCCAGAAGAACCTGGATCAAAGTGGTAGGCCGGAAGAAGTTAGATTGGGGAAAAAATATGTACTTAAAGCTATGCTCTCTCTGCTTTTTCTCATTGTAGCTTCATCTGATCTGTTCCTGTTTGGTTGTGACACCATCCTGGAGAGAAAAATCAGCTGTGCTGCTGCCATTAACACCTTTGTTTTAGATGTTCAAGCTCGGCGTGTTTTTCAGTGAAGTCCTGTCTCTCTGATTGTGACTGGCTGGATGTGCTCCCTTCATTATCTGACGTGGGAGCTGGCTCGGACCTCGTCTGCCTGGCTGTGTGTTTCCTGGACGGGGCTGCCACTGGAGCTGGTTTACAGTAGCCTTTTGTATCTCTGCTTCTGTCTGTCTCCTTGAACTCCAGTCGGCCTCAGCAGATGGCCACTCACACTCAGCCTGGTTCTGCTGGAGGTTTGTTCCTGTTAAACAGAGGTTTTTCCTCTCCACTGTCACTACAACCATGCTTGGTCTGAGGGATTGCCTTCAAGTCAATAAGTGGATGGAATTAACTGTTTTTTTCTTAGATAGAAAACTTTGAATTAATTTGACTGTATGATCTGGTTGAATTGTAAAGTGCCATGAGATGACGTGTTATGAATTGGCACTATATAAATAAACCGAATTGAGTTGACTTAACAGAAGGATGGAGGTTTTAGTACATGTTTAAACTTGTATCTCAATTTAGGAATACCTCTATCTCACAAAGAATTGATATTCATTTGCATAAAACTACGTTTTGCCCTTCAATACATAGGCATATATTTTACTTGGTGTAACAACAAAATGTTTAAACATATACACCCCAAATGTCATGATGGGCTTAAAGGACTCAACCCAACATGCAGAACAACAAACTGGAGACAGAGGAAAATTTAACAAAGTTGACTCAAGGGTTTCAAAATGGCACGGAACTGACTAAAGACGGCTCACGGCTGGCTCAGGGGTCTTTAGACGGCTCAGAACTGGCTCAGGGGTCTCTAGACGGCTCAGAGCTGGTTCAGGGGTCTCTAGACGGCTCAGAGCTGGCTTACGGCGCCGCCGTCTCTTAAGTCGGGGTTCGTTAGGAGCAGGGCTAGTAGGTTCAGAGACTGACTGAGAGAAAAGGCTAACTGGTGTGCAATAGGGTTCAGGTGCTGGTTTAGCTGAAATGATAAAAGTCCTAGGAGTTGAATTAGTTGGTTTGATTTTAAGCCTCTTCACGGATGGTGCTAGCTGGCGGTCATGTAAGTGATGGCTGAACTGGACTGAACTGTGCAGAAGTGGACTGAACGAGGCTGTACAGAGCTGTACTGGACTGGACTGAGCTGGACTGGACTAGACTAAACTGGACTGGACTGGGCAGATCTGGACTGGACTGGGCTGAGTTTTAGTGGACTCAGAAAAGGCTAGAAATCCTCTAAAAAATGCTCAAATGTACATGAAATTCTGGGTCTTGAAGTCCAAAAAACAACCCACCCAGGGTGGGCGGAGGGGGAAACAGGCCAGGAGGGCAAAAAACAAAAACTGAGTCCAGAACAAAAAACAATCCACTTAAGGTGGACGAAAGCAACAAAAGTCTCTGATAGTTAATAATGTAGAGCCGTTGGACCGGCAGTGAGGCAGTGTCTCAGGTGGCCGACCGTAGGGTCGGCGGCGAGGCAGAGGTTCAGGTGGCCGACCGTGGGGTCGGCGGCGAGGCAGAGGTTCAGGTGGCCGACCATGGGACCGGCGGCGAGGCAGAGGTTCAAGTGGCCGGCCGTGGGACCGGCAGCGAGGCAGAGGTTCAGGTGGCCGGCCGAGGGGCCGGCAGTGTAGCGGAGTATCAGGTGGCCGGCCGTGGGACCGAAGACGTGGCAGAGGTTCTGGAGGCTGGCCGAGGGTCCGGCAGCGGGGTAGAGTCTTGGGTGGCCGGCTGCGGGACCGAAGGCGACGCTGAGGCTCTGGAGGTCGGCCGCGGGACCGAAGGCGACGCTGACGCTCTGGAGGTCGGCCGCGGGGCCGGAGGCGAAGCTGACGCTCTGACGCGCCGGAGGCGGAGCAGCTTCTTAGGAGGATGACGCCCCACTTTCAGTAGGTAGCCCCAAGGGGTACCCCGTCCCCTCTTCAGCGGCTCTGGAACAGGCTCTGAGGTGGCCGCCGATTGCGGCTCTGGAACAGGCTCTGAGGTTGCCGCCGACTGCGGCTCTGGAACAGGCTCTGAGGTGACCGCTGACTGCAGCTCAGGAACAGGCTCTGGGAAGACCGCCGACTGCGGCTCCTGGACTTGAACAGAGGAGCCCGCCGACTGCGGCTCTGGATCAGGAACAGAGGAGCCCGCCGATTGCGGCTCTGGGTCAGAAACAGAGGAGCCCGCCGATTGCGGCTCCAGGTCAGGAACAGAGGAGCCCGCCGATTGCGGCTCCCGGTCAGAAACAGAGGAGCCCGCCGATTGCGGCTCCGAGTCAGGGACAGAGGAGCCCGCCGATTGCGGCTCCGAGTCAGGGACAGAGGAGCCCGCCGATTGTGGCTCCGAGTCAGGAACAGAGGAGCCCGCCGATTGCGGCTCTGAGTCAGGAACAGAGGAGCCCGCTGATTGCGGCTCCACCTCGGGAACAGAGGAGACCACCGACTGTGGTTCCACATCATGAACAGAGGAGACCACCGACTGTGGCTCCAACTCCAGCAAGGGAGAAACCGCCCGTGGCGGCAAAGGTTCGGTCTCTGAAGAGGCTGGTGATGCTCGCAGAGGACTCTTGGCGGTAAGGGGCGCCTGCAGAAAAGTCCAGGGAGGCGTAAAATCACATACCTCTTTAAGATTCTGCTCAGGGGACGGCACAGAGCTAACTCAGGGGTCTCTGGACGGCACAGAGCTAACTCAGGGGTCTCTAGACGGCACAGAGCTAACTCAGGGGTCTCTAGAAGGCACAAAGCTAACTCAGGGGTCTCTAGACGGCACAGAGCTAATTCAGGGGTCTTTAGACGGCTCAGAACTGGCTCGTGAGTCTCTAGACTGCTCGGAGCTGGTTCAGGGGTCTCCAGACGGCTCAGACCTGGCTCAGGGGTCTCTAGACGGCTCAAAGCTGGCTTAAGTCGGGGTTCGTTAGGAGCAGGGCTAATAGGTTCAGAGACTGACTGAGAGAAAAGGCTAACTGGTGTGCAATAGGTTTCAGGTGCTGGTTTAGCTGAAATGCTAACAGTCATAGGAGTTGAATTAGTTGGTTTGATTTTAAGCCTCTTCACGGATGGTGCTAGCTGGCGGTCATGTAAGTGATGGCTGAACTGGACTGAACTGTGCAGAAGTGGACTGAACGGGGCTGTACAGAGCTGTACTGGACTGGACTGAGCTGGACTGGACTGGACTAAACTGGACTGGACTGGGCAGATCTGGACTGGACATGGCTGAGTTTTAGTGGACTCAGAAAAGGCTAGAGAGAAATCCTCTAAAAAATGCTCAAATGTACATGAAATTCTGGGTCTTGAAGAATAACTGGTCTTAGCCCATTTGCGGGCCTTTCCTGATAAACGTGAGAGAATGAAGGCTAGTTTTGTCTCATCACTAGGGAAATTGGACGGAGAAAGTTCAAAAAACAATTTGCATTGAAGCAAAAATCCTTTATAGTGACTAGGTATACCAGAAAACCTTTCAGGAAGTGGGGGACGGAACTCAGGAAGTGACGGAGCAGATTCTGACCTGAGAAGCGGAACTGGAACTGGAAGTGACGGACGGAATTCCGGAAGTGACAAAACGGGCTCCGGAACCGGAAGCTGAGCTGGCGTCGTGTTAGCGCTTCTGTAGTAGTCGGCGCATTCCTGTATAATTTGGTTCCGACGTTCAATATACGTTTTTAACTCACAGATGGCTTGTGCCTGTTCTTGGATCTGGGCAGCTTGTTCCTCAAGCCTCCTCCGGAGGTGATCCGCTGGGTTTTGTGAATGCCCGGAGTGTTCTGTCATGATTGGATTAAAGGACTCAACCCAACATGCAGAACACCAAACTGGAGACAGAGGAAAATTTAACAAAGTTTATTTAAGAGGAAACACACAGAGTAATATAGACTGGTTCTGGTACAGGTCCGGGACTGGTTTCACAAATATCTGAAGGGATGAGAGTTTGATTAGCCAGGCAGTTAGATGGTTTGACGAGTGAGTAATTTCTAAATGTACCTTGAAGAGGTTCTGACAGATCCTTGAGATGGGGAACCGGTTGGGTCCAGAGATTGTGGAAGTAGCAGAGAGCTCAGCAGCAGCAGCGTCTAGCTTCTGGTTAGTGAGACTCTGACGTAGGTTTTGTTTCAAGCTCTTCCCTGAGAGCTGAGTGAGGAATCCAGACTGAGATCTTCAGGTTTAGCTTCCTAGCTCTTCCCTGAGAGCTGAAGGAGGAATCCAGACTGAGATCTTCAGGTTTAGCTTCCTAGCTCTTCCCTGAGAGCTGAAGGAGGAATTCAGACTGAGATCTTCAGGTTTGGCTTCCTTGGGCAGGCAGGCAGGTTTCCAGGTAAAGCTCATCCAGAGCTTCGGACTTCGGTCAGGCTTTCTGTGAGTAAAGAAGACAGAGTCAGGTTAGAATCCAGTTCCTCTCTAGAGTCTACTGTGATTCACTAGATTAACAGAGGCTTATGTTTTGCTAACCAAACTTGGTCAACACTCCGGCATCGAAGGAAGGTCTGAGTGCTGCTTATGTAGGAAGGTCTCCTGATAAGTTCATGAGTTTCAGGTGTGCTGGAGGCTCCAGCCCAGGAGACCCACAGCGCTCTCTGCTGGAGACAGATGGTAGATATCCAGATCCCAACAGTAACCCCAGTCCTTAACAGAAAACATATAACAGAAGAGGATCCTCGGCGCCCTCTGGTGGGCAAGCCTCAGGATCCCAACACCAACAAAAGATCAACATAAATTAATTCCTTTTGTAACTACACACTTCTGGTTTGTAATAAATATACACCATGACATATAGATGGCACTCACATTCTCTTAAGAAAGCTTTTGGCCAAGTTGGCACCATGTCAATTGAAATTGGTGATTAAATAAAAATGGTAGTATCTCATCATAGGTGTCTTGGCGATCAATAATAAGTAAGTTAGCTTTATTGAGCTATTTAATATAATTATTTTGGCAGAGTGAACATTGATAACAATATGGACAGAAGAAAGGTAGAATAAGCAAGAAATCTTTGCCAAGCATTGCCAAGTCAATGTTGATGTTTCCATTTCAAAGCTGAATATTATTTTACTGTTATATACAATAAATGAGGAATGTAACTGCCTGGATCTGAATGCAGTTCATCACAGCAGCTAAAAATTCTGCTCTTATTAGAAATATAGTAGATTATCAGGGGGAAAAAAGCACTGTGCAAATTTGCTAATGTCAAACCAAGTCCATGTTGTGGAATGGATTGTTAGTTCCAAAAAAACAAATGCATAAACATTGTTATCATAAAGGCTGAAAAATGGAGAAAATAAATACATTAAAAAAATAAACTATAATTTTTATCTACCTACAAATTACTAGGTGACCTTTTGTATTTTTGTCTTGCATCGCCTGGAGTACTAGGAGTCTTTGGTTTCATTTCCATTTTGTGTTATTCTAGGTGTTAAGTTATATGTAAGCAGTGTTGTATTTTTTGAGTTACTCTCTGTTGCCCCTTGTGACAGTCTCCTTTCCCCTAGCTCCCTTCTAGTTGCTTTATCCACACCTGCTCCCTATCTGCTGATTAACCCATTCTCTGTGCTATATCTGATATATATTACCTATTATGCAGTTGTTCCTAATTGCTGAATTCTCTTAATTACTTATTTTCCTCCAATCCTCCATTCCTTTGGTTGTCTTTAGTTTCTCCTAGTTTTTGGTTCCTGAGTTTCTTGTCAATTGATTCTGGGTTATGTCTTCTGTATTTTTACTTCTTCGTTACATTTAGCAAGAAATTATCTCTGCCTCTCTGTACATGGGTCCTCAACAAGTATCCACCAATCCTAACACTAACATAACATTCAAGGATGAACTCAAAGCTGTTTTCTCAAACACATCGGGGTATAAATGTATCTAGTTAGGATTGTGGTTTGTAATATTTCATGTGACTTGCAAACTGTTTAAAACCACACACATACATATCTGGGGTCACCCCTTTAAAGTTGGAAAGTTGTGTATTGAGCAGTATTTAAAAATCTAGGTTTGTTTGTTTATATTTTATCTCATCAGAAATATTTATGGTGTTATTTAATTATTTTTAAATTTATTGATAATTTTTTTATTTAACTATGACATCATAGAATTATCGATTTTATTTTTATTTTCCTCCTACCCAACATCTTAATTTTATTACCACCTTAAGTTGTACTCTATTCTTTTAAAAATCCTTGGACCCAAAGACTATTTTAAGCTTCTCACTCCTGCCTATAGTAATCTTAAAACCACCAATTCCTTCAAGATTTGCTGAGTCAAACTAAATATGTATAAGGGTTTAATGAAGTTTATAAAAATCTGTTTATTTCTTACTGAAAAAATATCCAACTTCGTAAAGTTGTCTAAATTGACCCAGAATCCTCCCTAACTGTGAACTCTAAAAGTCAGTGTTACACTTTCTACTGCCCAAAAAGTGCCAAATAACCTGTTAAACTTTAATATTGATTGGATTGTGATTGAGTTACATATACAAGACAGAGGAACATTCTATGTAAAGTATAATCTGCACTGTAGCTATGAATGTGATTAAATGGTTGCTGCAAACCAATCACCTAATTACCTCTCACTAAGTTTCATCTACCTCTCTCCTGTTTTAAAAGTTTGAAAAACACAATAAAGATTATTCAATGCCAACAAAATATTATTTTAAACATGCCAATTTAACCCAGAAAAATGTTGGCATATGACATCTGTTTTTATTTGTATTGGATTTTTAATTATCTCAGAACTTGGAAAACCTCTTGTCATCTTAACAAGTATTTTTTGACCATAGCTTTCTGTTCCTTCTTTTTTGGGTTTAGTTTAATAGACACAAAGTTTTAGAAACCAAATAATTTCGGTACTGCAATAATAAGTGAATAAGTGAACTTAGAATTGCTTATTTGTTTTTATTCCCAATATTTCAAATTAAAATAGTTCTTAGCTTAAAATGAAAAAGTGTTTTACTTCTGAAGAAACAAGTATTGTCTTTTAAATGAAAAACCTGTTTAAGTTGCATATCACCTTGCCAATTTATTTTTTATCAAGGTTACATTGTACCAAAGTCCCTGTTAAAACACTCTCTAGTCTAAGCCATAATACATTATCTATGAATCACTTTTTTTTTTTACTCAGTGTGGTATTTTGCATCTTAACAACCAACCCTTGTTTTAATTGGGCAGTTCTCACACATATAAGCTACAGAAAATCTAAAAAAAAATATATATATATATATATATATATATATATATATATATATATATATATATATATATATATATATATATATATGCTTTTTATGCATTGCAGTAAAAAGTTGCCTATTTTTCTCTGTGTATGAAAATATCATAATTACAGACAAGCAGTGTTGTGTTCATCAACGAAGGCCAAATTATTTCGTTGATGCTCCTTTTTTTCATGAACGATGACAAAAACTGATGAACTAAACATGGATCTGTGATGACTAAAACATGACTAGTCATAGGTCTGAGTTTTCATCAACAAGACAAGACTAAATAAAATTCAGCGGGTGGTCGGTCAGACATGTAAAACGCATCATTATGTTGTAATCTGTTAGACAAGCTAAGTAGTATCAACTGCGCTGCTGCGTCCTGCTTGATCCTGCCACCCACTTGGCGTGCGGCACTACACATTCTGCATGACCACGTAAAAAATCCTTTTGTCTAACTATCAAGATTTTCTTTCTTCCAGCTCACAAGAGGTGATGCTAAATTATATCCAAACAAAAATATTTCATCGCATGCTGTTTATTTTTGGAAAAAGACCCAAGTGAAAAGGTACATAGATCTTTGAATTTCTCTCTTATTGTTCTTGTTTCTATCTATTTAAATATGATGTAAATGTTTCCTTGTATAGTCATTAAAACATTTTCTGTGTCCTTTGAATATGTTCATATTTTAGTTAGCACATTCCTTCCATTTAGGTCTGGATTGGCATGACATTACAAAGCAATTATATAGTTTCTCTTTTTTATTTTTTTCGTATCAAAACTTTGTGAATTTTAATCTACTTTGACCCCTCAGCAGCTGTAACCAATAGGCAAATTGAAGAAATAAAGCCAAAACTGCCAAAGTAGAAAGAGGAATGCTTTTGTTATTTACTTTTTTGGAGCAATTAAGATTTTATTGATCTGTGTATAATGTATATTTCATAGTAGATCAGGAAATTTTTGCTTTTGAATGGAAACCTTGTATGTCTAAAACCATTCCTTTATAGCACTTTTTGTTAGCTTGTCTGTCTGCTATATTAACCAATATGATGAGTTGAACTAGAGCTGCTATTTTCACAGCTTTTAATTCATAAAAAACTTTATTTGAATTCTATAAATCAAGCTTTTTTTGCCCAACAGTAATGATGGGAGCATTCTAAACCCAGCAATTGTCTTATCTAGCCAAGAGCTGCCAGTCTGGAAAAGAATCTAGTTTTTATTCAAAATTGTAAAGGTTAACTTTTTTTGCAACATAAAACTGACTAAAACTAGACTAAAACCTTTTTAAGTTTTACACGATTAAAACTGACTTAAACAATCACATATCGTAATGACTAAATGCGTCTAAGACTAATAATAGTTTTGTCCCGAAGACTAAGACTAAATTTAAGATGGCTGTCCAAAACAACACTGCAGCCAGGCAAACATACAGTTAACATAAATAAATATGTAAATATATAATTTGGCAGAAATAGTTACAAGTTACATAGGATTGTTAAGAGGATAGAAAAAAAAAAAGGAAGCACACCTTGGGTCAGTTTGCTCAGCCCAGCTGCGAACTGTGGAGCCAATATGCAGCAATCGTAATCATTAAAATCATTTAGAATCTCTAATCAAAAAGACAAACTTAGTTCTCAAGAAAAAAAATAGTCAAATAAAAATAAAACTCCTACCCTTTTTCATAAACCAGTAGCATGTCCTTTCAAATGTTAAGCTAGTTTGTCTTGAAAGTATGACCTCTTTATAAAGTTTTCTTAACCTACTTGCTTTGTTATTAATGCTGACAGATGCAGTAAACAACTGAGACTAAGGGACAGGCCATTTGCTTTGCGCAGAACATCTGCTCAAATAATCTTTTGGAAGGACCATCAATGTAGCAATGGGCTATTTCATCTAGTAGAATTCCAAGGAATTTAATAATATTCTGGATTCAAAATCTTTCATTACATTTTTGCTTATGATCGAATAATGATACAACAAAAATGGTTTTCACTTTTTGTGTAATTTGCTTTTCTTACTCAGTGTGACTTCTGCTTCTTTGAACAGAAAATATAAAATATCTACAAATAAGTTTTTTTTATTAATTATTTCCTAGTTTCTCACCATGCTACTTCTGATTTTAATATTTAAACAAATTATTATGAAACGCTGAGTGGATTTTCTCACAGATCACAGAACCTAGAGTATTAATGAAACTGTTAACATCAGTAAAAGTATAAACCTGGTTTATTTTTTGTGTGTTTATCTTAAGTCAATACTTTTGGCAGCATACTGTACATATTGAAAATGACTCACTAATATAAGATGAAGTACCAATAGAACAGCGATAAGCCTCTAAAGAGTAAAACTTAAAAAGTTGACAAATTGACTTCTGAATATTTCTTTAGTTATATTTCTTAAACAGGTAAAAATAAAGTGTGGTTGGTCGCTTTTTTGCTAGTGGACCGATGGATAGCATCTTGACACACAACAGCAACAACAACAAACAGACAGAATGTGTCACTTGTGAGGAAAACTGGAGAAAGGCTATTTCCATGCATATTGATGCCGGCCAGCCACATTGGCCCAGGTTTGATTGAATAGGCACACAATGGGATAAGGCAGGCTACATTTCATGTTCATCCATCAATCAGTGCAGCAGACTGGAGCTTTCTCAGCTTTGTTTGACTGTCAATTAGCTGACATGCTCTGGGTTGCAAGATGAATTTTAGGGTTTTCTGTTTTTCATAAAGCTAGCAGTATATAATGGGCAGCTGTAGGACCAGTCTACCCAAACAAACTCCACTGGGACAGATTAATGGTCAAAAACGGCTGACTGGTCAATGTTTTTGCAAGTAATTATAACTCACACCAGGCCACATTTGTTTAGTACTACTGCCAATTTCACAATGGAAAATAACATTTGTCTTTCTTGTTAAAGTTTGTGATTTTAAGCATTAACTGCTAAATGTGTTTAAAATGTCCATTCGAATATACATATAGGAATATACATATAAGCTGTCAGATTCCTGCTGGCTAAATATTGTATTTCAACATAAAATCAGGCAAGCAATTGTATTCAAATAAATCTTTCTTGACTTCCTATTTCTATTTGACTCAGATATATGTAAGTACTGTACATTACCTTAGTTTCATGAAAGGGGTTTAGTTTTAATTTTTTTCTCCTCAAGTTGTTATCATTCTGGCACCATGCAATCTCATCATATCAGTCATTACAACATTGCACCAGTAGGTTTTACAGAAAAGAAGCAATTCTTAAACGAGCCATAACCTGGTATTTTACATATACGTCATTGAAACTTTATCTTTTTAAGATGAGGTTCAACTCACTTATTAGTGACTTTAGGCCAGTGGCTCTTACATCACTATTAATAACATGTTTATAGAATAATGTTGTTTCCCTCTTAAAAGTGGAGTTAAATCCTAGTCTTGTCCTAGTCCAATTCGCTTAGAGACACAAATGAGGAACAGATGATGCCAATAACACAGGAAATTCCAGGATTTTCTGTTTCTCCCTCTCTACCAAAATTAATTGTCCCATCCACTGCGTGCTGCATGCTCCTCCTCCATTTTGCATGTTGCTGCCTTTTCTGAATGTGGCAGCCATGTTAGCCTTGCTAACAGTCACTTTTGCAATGCAAAAAGCATCTAACACTAGCAGCACCGTACACAAGTTTGGAGAAGCTCTAAAGCAAACTAGCATCAGCATGTTCACAGCACTTTCCTGCCTTCCCCTGCAACATCATACCTCTTTCCAGTGATATGTTGATAAGTATACTTTATTTAGATAATATTGAAAAAAATCTTCAAATTAAAAACCATTTAACATTTAGTCACATGGTAAAAGTTATTATATGATTCATCACAACAAACAGGTTTTAAATTTGAAGAATTTTTGAATTATTATTTCAACTTCGAATGTACGAATGTATGAAAATAATATTTTCATTGATCTGACCCCCACACACATATGTACAGCAGTGTGCGGTAATCACCTGTCATTTGGAACCCGAGACAAACAAGAAATGTAAACAGGGTGAATAGGCTAATGCTTAGCAGATCACAAGCGATCTTCTTCATAATGGAACATTGACAAAATGCTGCCTTTTTCGGGACCATATAATTACATTTTCAAAGCAAAGACTACGACAAGATTTAGCTGTATGACTATTTACTTTTTTTCAACAAATAGAAACATTTAAAACTAAATACATAAACACTTTTTCATGACTGCAAAAATATATTGTCAATAAAACTAAATTAGGATAGTCAGCGCCCATGTAGGAACTTTGACTAAACTGGTATATGCTGCTTTGTCTAAACTGGTATTTGCAACTGGCATATACCAGTTTCCAACTGGCATATACAAATTTCCAACTGGCATATACCAGTTTCCAAATGGCATATACCAATTTCCAACTGGCATATACCAGTTTCCAAATGACATATGCTGGTTCCCAACTCACCTATGCCGGTTCCCAACTGGCATAAGCCAGTTACCTACTGCCAGTTCCCAGCTGGCAAAAGCTGTTTCCCAACTGGCATATGCTGGTTCCCAAAAGGCATAAGCAGGTTCCAAGGGTTCACTTGAGAATACGAGAAGTACCAAAGCTGCGGAAGACCTCTTGTGTGGCATCGGTGCCAAAGATAAAACATCCAAAGGACCTCAGCAGCTACAGGTAGATAGCGCGGTATTCACACCTGATGAAGATCCTCGAACAGTTGATCTTACACTATCTACGTCCCCTAGTGAAGTCTTTATTGGATCCACTGCAGTTTGGCTACTAGGATTTGCCATCATCTTCCTCCTGCGCCAAACTCTTACTCACCTAGAGAAACCTGGAAGCACTGTGAGCATCATGTTCTTTGATTTCCCCAGTGCTTTCAGCAGCCAGGACTCCTAAGGGATAAGCTTGAGCTGTCAGGACATGTCCAAGTGGATTCTGGACAACCTCACTGGCCGCCCACAGTATGTGAGGGCACAGGACAGTGTCTCAGATAAGTTGGTTTGCAGTACGGGGGTCCCTCAGGGAACAGTACTGGCACCATTCCTCCTAAAGCTTTACACAGCAGACTTCTCCATAGACTCCCCATGCTGCCACCTCCAGAAATTCTCTAATGATTCTGCCATAGTTGTTGGGATCTGGAGATCTGCCACCTTTCTCCAGCAGAGAGCACCCTGGGTCTCCTGAGCTGAAGCCACCTACACACCTGAGGCTGATTCATCTCATCAGGAGACCAGTTACTAAGCAGCGGCTTGACTTCCCTTCAGCGCCGGAGTGTTGACCAGTTTTGGTTAGCAGAAACTGAGCCTCTGCCTGAACATAGAATCTCTGTCTGCTCTGGAGAGTAACCCTGATTCTAACCTGACTTTGTCTTCTCTGCCTCATAGGAAAACCTGATCGAAGTCTGGAGCTCTGGAGGAGTTCATGTTTGGAAACCTGCCTGCCTGCTCTGAGAAGCCAAATCTGAAGATCCTCAGTCTGAATCTTCCTGCTAGTTCTCTGGAGAGAACTTGGAGGACAACTCAAGGTCTGAACCTCGCTAGCCTGAAGCTAAATTCTGCCGCTGCTAAGCTCTCTGCTGAACCCTCAGTTTCTGGACCCAACTGGTTCCCTCCCTCCACCGATCAGTCTGAACCTTACCAGGTACAACTCAGAATCAAGCTCTGTCAAGGCATCATAGCTATCTGGCTAACCAAACAATCCCTCTCTGCAGATAACTCAGTGAACCCAGTCCCGGACCTGTACCAGAACCAGTGCAACTATTTACTCTGTGTGTGTGTATCCAAATAAACTGTTAAACTTTTATTCAGTCTCCTGTGGTGTTCTGCATGTGGGTGAAATCACTGAGACCCATCATGACAATAGTAGGCCTCATCACAGTTGGGGACGAGTCAGAGTGCAGACAATGGACCCAGAACTACATGGTCTGGTGCCAGCAGAACCACCTTCTGATTATTGCAAGGGAAAACCAAGGAGCTAGTGGTGGACTTTCGCAGAAGCAGATCCACCCCACTTACATCAGTGAACATCCTGTGAATGGACAATGAAAGGTCTTTTGGGGGTGCGGGGGGCACTCCTAAAGACCTTCTTTGACTCTGTTGGATCATCAGCCATCTTCTATAGAGCTGTCTGTTGGAGCAGTGGCTTACCTGTAACTGAGAGAAAGCGGCTGGATAAGCTGATCAGTAAGGCCAGCTATGTGATTGTATGCCCTTTGGACTCAGTGCAGGAGGTGGGAAACAAGAGGATCCTAACTAAATTAAAATCTCTGTTGGATAATGTATCCCACCCCATGTATGAAGGTGTTGCAAAACTGGAGAGCTCCTTCAGTGACAGACTGCTGCACCCTAAATTCACCATGGAGTGTTATCACAGATCCTTCCTCCAAGCAGCTGTAAGACTTTATAACCATCACTGTTCCCCACAACCTAAATAAGTTGCTACATTTATGCCTATTTTGCTGTTTCTATCTTAGTCAGTTAAATAACATTCTGCTGTCATTTTGGACATCTCTGATGTTGCAGCTATTTTCAAATATTCATTACTGTAAATATGTCCATAGCTGTTTATTGGTTATTTATTCTCCAGGTGGACAGTTTTACACACTTAACAGTACGGTATTTTATTTTAGTTGATCTTTTAACTCTTCACTATAATGTTATTCTTATACATTTTCTAAGGCCCACATTTAGGTGACAATTTTTTTCTATTACTTTTTTGCTGTCGTTAACACCAGAATTTCCCCTTTGTGTGACAACAAAGGGATTTCTATTCTATTTTATTCAACTGTGATTCTTTTACATACTATATATTGATTTATGAGTTTCGTTCATTCAGGCCTCAGTCATGCAAGTTTAGAAGGTGTCTAACAGAGGGGTGTTGTTTATCCAATTAGGTTTTTGTTATGAAAATAATGGTTCGCATAACGAGCTGGACTGCTTGTAAGGGATTATTTCATAACATTATGTGTTGTTTCAAACTGTCTGTAATTGTTTGGATAGCACTATATGAAGACCTTCACAGTCTTTCTGCAGGGTTTAAATTAGTAAGACAAACTTTGTATAGCCAGAGCACGGCTGGACGTAATGTCATCTTGTTTGCTTTTCTTTGCAAATAAATTATAGTGCCGAAAGTTAATTACCATCGATCTCCTTTATTTAACTGGATTTTATAGTTGAATACCTTTTTCCCACTATAGTCAGTGAACATCTGGTAGCGGGATTTTTCCTCGTGGGTTCTGGGTTCTTCCCCTGACCACCTCTACTGCTGAGCTGTTGATGAGCAGTGGAGCGTGGTTGGGCCGATTTTACCTAAAGTGGACAATGATCTCCTTTGTTTTCTCTACATTCAGGATCAGGCTGTTGTCTCTGCACCAGCCCACTAGCTACTCCACCTCCTCTCTGTACTGCTGGTCATTGTCATCTCTGATGAGTCCCACCACCATAGTGTCCTGTGCAAACCTGGGGACACAGTTATGTGTCATCAGGGTGAACAGCAGGGGGCTCAGGACACAGCCCTGAGGGGAGCCTGTGCGTAGGATGATGACTTCAGAGGTTTTCTGTCCAACCCGGACTGACTGAGGTCTGTCTGTGTGGAAGTCTTACAGCCAATTGCAAAGGGGTCTATTGAAGCCCAGCTGCTCCAGTTTTCCTATCAGATACTGTGGAATGATGGTGTTGAAAGCTGAGCTGAAGTTCAGGAAAAGCATCAGGTACAGTGTTCTTCTCCTCCAGGTTTGCTAGGCTCAGGTGAAGAGCAGAGAAGATGGCGCCTTCAGTGGATCAGTTCCATCGGTAGGCGAACTGGAACGGGTACAATGTTGGGGGGAGACTGGAGACGATGTGTCCTTTAACCAGCCTTTTGAAGCACTTCATCATGGTAGGCAGGTAGTCATTAAGTGAGGTGACCTGAGGCGTCTTTGGGACCAGAACAATGGTGGCAGACTTAAAGCATGCCCAGCTGACCCGCACACTTCTTGTAAACCCACCCAGATATGTTATCGGGGCATGGGGTCTTGCCACAACCTCCTGGTGTTGCTAGCATAATGGGAGAGACCCTGGATCTTTCAGCTGTGGTTCTGCTTCCCTGATCTTATAGCATGGTTTAAGTGGGCACGTGCTGTCCTCAGTGCCTCTTTATCACCGGACTTCCAAACCTCCCGATTCATCCAGGGTTGTTGGTTTGCTCGGATGGTGATGTTCTTTGCGATGCTGACATCCTCATCCCATATGTTGATGTAATAATATTGGTGCAAAATGCAGTAGAACATTGAGTTGTGTTCTATTTAAAGGGATTATGAAAAAAATCAGCCACATTGGTAGTGCAAATAGGATCTTTTCATGTGTGATGCAGAGTCTTTACTAGAGTATCAACAGTTTAACAGTCTGATGGCAGCCAGGAAAGAGCTGTTACAAACCTCCTGGACCTGCAGCGGATGCTGCAAAGCCTCTACCGAGAGGGCGGCAGGGAGAACAGTCTACGGTTGGGATGTGAGGGGTCACTGATCATGTTACGGGCTCGAGACACGCAGTGCTGGGATGAAATGTCCTCAATGGAGAGAAGAGGAGACCCGATTATCATCTCTGCAGCCTCCACAGCAGGGCGTATTGACATTAGAAGCACTGTCCTCTCTATTGTTCCATTTGTTGCTCTCTAAAATAACTAGTCAGAACTGTAAATATAGATATCCTAAATTACATTTTTGCAATCATAAATTAAATTTCAGGATGGTAAAAAGTATAATTGTACTAGGAAGAATAAACTTTTAAATACCTAGAAATCTTTAGAAATCGTAAGAGGCCCTTTTGACATTCATTAGCTTGACTGAATATGTAATTCATATTTACCAAATGCAGTTATCTAACATAACATTCTTCTTATCTAGAATAAACATTTCAGATATTTAAAATTTTATTCTTACTAGTGCTAATGACGACACATTTTTCATTCATGTTTACTGGGCTTTTACTTCCAGATATCTAAAATAACATTCTTCCTATCTAAAATAAAAATTATTCCTATCTAAAAAATGAATCCTGACCAAGATTAACTCTAATTTTATATCACTAATTAGAGTTACTGCTAGTCAAAATTACTATTTCAGATATCAAAAATGGATATAACATTCTAGATATCCAGATATCCAAATCTTGACAACAAAAATAGATTTGTGGTAGTAGAAATATAATTATAGATATCAACTATTGATGTATGACTAGTTATTGGAATTTCAGATATCTAAATTTTAATAATGCCTATGCAAATTGCAGTTTTAGATACGTAAATTAGAGAGGTTGCTCTTGGTGCTGCTGCCATCAGTGCTTTTGATTATAGATGTTGGAGCTTGGCCTGTTTTTCAGTGCAGTCCTTTTTCTCTGGCTGTGAATAACTGCATGTGCCCTTTTTCAATTCAATTCAATTCAGTCTATTTATATACTGTAGCACCAATTCACAACACATGTGATCTCAAGGCACTTTACAGAGACAATTTAACCACATCAATCAGCCATATTGATTCAAAGCTTTCTAGTTTTTTTTAGCTGATTTCATCAACTCATTAACTCAAAGGCAATCCCTCACTCAAGCATGCTTGTAGCGACTGTGGAGATGAAAACTCGCTTTTAACAGGAAGAAACTTCCAGCACAACCAGATTCAGTGTGATTGGGCATCTGTCGAGGTCGACTGGGGTTCAAGGAGACAGAAGCAGACATACAGAAAGAAGGAGAGATGCAAAAGGCTACTGTCAACCTGCTACGCAGGTGGCCCTGTCCAGGAAACACACAGCCAGGCAGACAAGCTCTGCGCCCCTTCCCATGTCAGTGGATGAAAAATAGCACATCAAGTAAGTCACTTTTAACTACAGTTTGTGGACTTCCTAATAGTAAAGAATTACAATAGTCCAGCTTCATAGTAACAAGTTACAGCAAATTCCAAAACAGTTTCTTCCCCATCGCCATCAGACAGCTGAATTTTGACAAAACTCTAAATTATGTCAAAGACTCTGCATCAAACTGACCATATCAATGTTTTTTTGCACCATATTTTTTCTCCCACAATGTTTACATTTGATCACTTTAAGAAAATTTAAATGTCATGAGAGCTGTACAAAACAAAATTTTGTTTTGTATACACTCTGTGTAAACAAAATGAAAACAAATTATTTCTAAGTCTATCTTGAAATTCAGAGTAATTCCTGGTTTGACAAAATGAAGTTACAAAAAGTTTTTGTTGTTGCTTGGCAATTTGGATGAGTGAAACTAAGGGTTAAATGTTCAAAAGTTAACGGATTTGGAGTAACTACTGTAGAAAGTAAGACTGAAAAATTGTTGCTAATACTACGCCTCGGCCAGAATTTCTGGGGTTGTGAAAATTTAAATAACTAGAGGGAGTGTCCTCATTTATACTTCCATAACCCTCTTGCTGCAGCCAAGTTTCTGTAAGGCAACATAAATTGAAGTAGTTTGATTATCACATATCAACTCAGTAACTAACAGACTACTTAAAGAAAGATATCTTATGCTAAATAAACTACATTTAACTTTTACCCCAAATGGAGTAATCTCAATTATAATTACATTGTCATGATTTACTCCTTTAGTATTCTTTTCTAATTTACAGAATTTTTGTTGGGGGCAAAGCTTTTTTAACCCCGTCAGGGGTTAGAGTTTTGGAGGATGTTGTGAGCGCTAAAAAAAAAGATTTAATAATTTTCTAAATGCAGTCCCTCAATTTTTTTCCTGCTCGAATTTATTTCAATTAAAATATAAATAGGTGTCTAAATTTTATTATAACTTAATAACAACTACATGTAAAAGGGCATTGAAATATGACTTTTTTAAACAACCAAATTACATATTTCTATTACTGTTAGCAATATTTTAAGAAAAAAGAAATGAAAATTTTCCAAGCAGCCAAACAGTAGAGCTTGTTCAGTACTCGTATGCCTGTTTATGTACAGTATGTGGGTGCATAAGCATGTTTGTGTTACTTTGCTTGTAGACATGGTCCGGCTCCAACTCATGGACTTATGCCTAATGTAAAATGAGAAAGTGGCAAAATAACAACCTTGGGGTATTCTTATTCTTAAGTTGTTTTTCTACTTGTGTTGTAAAACTAAATTGGCATTTGTCCCTTCTCAATTGCCTTAAGGGTGGCTGCAACAGATAAGAAGTCATTTATGATTTAACAGACCCCAGGCACTAAGCCAAAGCATGTAGAACAGTTGTCAGCAGTTTTGTGTTTTGTCAAATACAGTGTATACAATAATAATACCACTTTTTACATGTTTTACAATTTTCTGTCTTGCCTTTACCTTTTAAAATTTTAAATGGACATTTGTGTGCCCTGTGCTTGATTTAGTTCTCTAAAGAAATGTGCAAGAAATGTTCAATGTTTATTGCACTCTAAAAAATGATGAAAAAAATCTCCAACCTTTACTACACTACAACATCTAGTGATAATTTTGGTCTGGAAAAAAATAAGGAGGTTTGATGTCAACACGTCTGATACATAAAAGCCTTCTGTGCCCAAGTAATGACAGAGGTCTTTAAGTCATGTCTTTTCATATAGCATCTTACATGTGCATTCAATTTTGAATAATACAAAACATGTACGAGCATACGTGTTCTGTTGTTTTTCAATGATTTTGTGTCATATCTTCACTGTTTCTCACTATCTCTCCTTCTATATATCCATAACTTTACACAAATTTAGTGTATTGAATCTTAATATTGCTTTTGCAAATGTATGGCATGCACATGGACTGATAGGGAATTCTAGACTCAACTTAAGAAGCTTTCTCTGAAGTCATTACGTTACAGCACCTGTATCATTTTAGGATTTAAGTTCAGTTTGAAGAAATCTTTTTATTAACTATGTCATAGAAAAATCATGAGAATAAATTATGGGAATTGGACACAGTAGTGTAGTGTGTGAAATGTTAATTACTTAAATAGCAAAGGGCTTAGCTCTTATGGCTTGGCACTGGGTAAAAAAAAACAGTTGCTTCATAATAGCTGCATAATAGCTTTGTCAATTGAAACACAAAACAGCTACCTGGCTGTCTGTCTATCTATAAATAAAAGGAGCAGAGCAAAGACAATATTATAACATTTTGCCCCAACACCCAACAAGGTAATAAAAAAAACGTAAAATTTTCGGTTGATTTTAATAGTTATGTGATCATTTCTGAACCTATACCCTTCATTCCATTTGTAAATGTTAACATCAAGCACAAGGAACCAAGACAACGGAAGGCAGTTCAATATGAGGGGTAGTAAGTTTTTACCATCTAAAGATTCTTATTAAATTTTTGAAGCCACAATTTATATTTAAAAATCTATTCAAAACAATTTTCAATTGAAAACGATTTTATCTAAAGGAATGTTTGGTCCATTTTCTGATGGACCAGACATGATGTATTCCCATCTGCTTTGCAAGACATAACAAATTGAGACATTCAGGCTCGGACTGGGAACCGAAGATCGTTCCCAGTCCGGAAAAACAAAATAGAAGCACAGTCAAGCGCGTGCGTCTCAAATGTGAAACTCAATAAGAATAAACATTATGGATTAACCGATCTATCTTCAAGCATCACACGACAACCGTCACCAAGACTTCTATAATGCAGTTTTACTGGCTTTGGTTACTAACACAGACGTGACAGTGAATGCTGCTGCATAAGCTACACACTTGCACGAAGCCAGCCAGACACCCGCCCACCCACTTACACATATAGAACCATCATCGGCTGATGTTTTCTAGCCCAAAAAATTTTCATAAACTGCCTGGATATACGAAATTTCGCCCAATTTGCACCAAAGTCTATTGATCTCTTAGGCCATAAATCTAAAGAAAAACATTTTTTACCCATAAACAGCCATCCTAAACTGCCAGATTGGGAAACATTCCAACCTGGCAACAATGCATGTAAGATGAAATGTTAGCCTTTAGATGCAAAACCTAATCATACACCGCAACATTTTTTGCAAAATATTTGAACATAAATTCGGCAAATATAATAGCAACATCGTAGTTTGGTTTAAATAAAGCATTTTAGTTTTATTATTATTTAGTTTGTTGTAAGGATTTTACAGTTTGAAGAAATAGAAAATTACACCATGTGCCAACCGTCACAAGGATGTGCATGACAAGGCTATATATACTGCATGCATCATTTAAGTAGTTAACACTGTCACAGGTAGGTGTTTTGTCCCAGAGAATAAGTGTTGGGGCTGGTATGATTTAAGGAGGGCTGGCCTTTGAGCACTGAAATTAGGACCGGTCCACTGGGCAAATGCTCGATATCACAGATTACCAGTCCGAGCCTGGAGACATTAAAGTCTCTTTTTTACATTTATTATTAACTTTAAAATATCATCCAGGCTTAGATTGAGTTTTTGAAAATTACATAAAAAAGAATATCAATAACAAAAATAAAAGCGTTTCTTTAACTAGTACAGTTAAAGACAATGCCTTTTAAATTCTGATCAATTATCAAAAACAATGTGTGGGGCTCAACTGCTAGCTATGAAATAATTGGGAGCAAAAATAAAGTGTTTCTGTATAGTAGGAATGGTTTGCAGTAGTTGAAAAAGATACATTTTCATTTCACAAGAAATTTTTTATTTTCTTTTATTTTTTATTTTCTAAAGCTGTGGCACAGCTGTCTCACTGAAAATGTATGTTATGGTATAACTGTCTGCACATAAACCCCTCTATCTCCACCACACTATATGGCCTTAGATCTTTGGCGATGAAACAGGCGACAGACCGAGTTTTTTTTTTTTTTTTAGGCCGCTCTGGGTTAGCAGAGAGCTCCCTGAAGCACTGGAATGTACGTTAGTCTGCAGCTGGTGGCTCATGAATGAATATGGCACAAGTTGAATCTCCTTTTCCTCAATATTTGTTTTGGTGTCTTTTGCGCATGCATGCATTCCAAATTTGGCCATGTGGTGAGGTCACGTTTGTGTAGTTACAAAACAAAAGCAGAAAACCAATGTTTTTTTGTTTTTTTTAATAATTGATTTTGGGAAATTTAAAATCGATCCTGAAATTTATTGAATGAGAATAGCGATTCTTATGTGAAAAGATTTTTTGGCACAGGCCTATTCATTATATTTTCTTAACATTGTGTCTTTTACATCTTTTCTGAACACAACGATTGCTTTAGCTTTTTTAATTATTTCTCCAGACTGTTTAGATATGACTCTGCTCAGAAAAACAAATTGCTCCTGTGCTTTGGTTCTGAACATTGGTTTTACAAATATTTAATTTCCTTTAAAATATATATATATATATTTAAATGGCTTTTGGGTATTAGTTAGTAAAAATGTTTTGTGATCTCAGCTCAGATCCAGAGCAGTAACAACTGGATTGCCTATTATAAGTGTAAATATTGAAGTCCACACAAACCTATTAGAAAACAGGACAAAAGGCCACTGTGATCATCCAAACCGGGGAGTGTTGGATCCTAGTCTCTCTCGTCTCTCCCAATCAGTTCAAGTTTTACCCAAAAAGATGTAGTGCACATTGGTTGCAGGACACCACGTAGACAACAAACAATTGAATAACGACATGCGGCTAAACATGTCACCACTCGTCAAATCAGGGAAAAGATCATTACGGAGTTGGACATTGTTTTGGCAAACTTACACAACGAAGCAACACAAATCTTAGTGATCTCCAATCGGCGTAACTGGGTCTTAAGTTGAATTGGTCTGATGTCATTGGTCCTACTCATTATGCATGCTCCTATTTTTTTAATGCTCTATGTGAGCATCAGGGCGCATTTCATTTAAAGAGAAAACAGCATTGTCTTTATAAGCACTACACACACAATATGCTGTTTATTAATGTTTGAAGCATCAGTGGCTCAGAATAATGTAAAATTGGGAGAACTTGACACTTTGAAAAGGGTTACATTTGAACTTACCAGTGACTGAGACAGAAGGTAAATACGTGCCTTTTTAACCAAATATAGTCTAAATATGTCTGTTCTTTATGTATTTATTGGGTGTTTTCTTTTGAAGAAATGGGTGCGGCGGCGGCGGGGGGGGATCTCTGTTCCCATGCATATAGATGTCTGTGGCATGCACTCACTTAACATACACCTACGTAATCCTACAATAACATGATATCTACAGTTGGTTAATTAAAAATGCTTTTTATTAAAAGTCAACAGCAATAACTCTAATAACAAATGATAATTTTATTCAAATAGTATTTATTAAAAAATGCTTAACAATTCCTGTAATGAATGAATAGCACAATGAAATAAATAATGTCTCATCTAAACATCCCTCACTTAACAATAAAAGTTAACAATAACTCTTAACTCCCAATAACAGATGATACTCAGCCTCAGTAATGAACAAAATAATGTCTGTTCTGTAGGCTATTGGGAAAAAATAAATTAACAAATGAGCTAATTAACAAAAAATACCTCTTGTGTAGCAAAAGTAACTTAAAATGTACCAAAAACGAACAAACATATCAATAGACTATCTTTACTTTCGGTGTCCTTGTAGCTTTTCAGATCCCTTGTACCTACACTGGACACCAAGACATATGTGCCTGCTTTGCACACTGTGCACAAGGCCTCCCATTTGTCTCAACCCCGTCCGAAAGCGGGGAAACTCTTTTGTAAATCGTCGGTAAACATACATTTGCGCTTTGGCATGTTGTTGGTTTACTGACAGCCACGCTATCTATCCTCTGATTAAGAACAGGGCTGCCCGCACTGACGCAACTCAGGGATTACATCACACGCAGCGTCGTGCGCAGTGCCCTAGTGCCTGTAAATTTAATGGTCCAATGAAGGTAATTTAAAAAACAGGAAATTTCCTCACTTTCTAAACAAAACATGGGACGCCTGGGACAGGACGTGAAATATGGATATGTCCTGGGAAATACGGACGTTTGGTCACCCTACCCTATGGTCCCTATGCAAACCTACGCCCCTGATTGCATTGTAGTATTACTCAATAAAACCATTGCCTAAATCATTAAATAAATGTCTTCATGATTATCGTGTTTTTTAAAAGTCTGGTTAAGTAAAGCATTTTGCTTGTTGGCTCCATGGCAGTTTTGGTGGTAATAATAAACACATAGAGATAATGAAACATATTCTTATCGAATAAAGGTGACGGCATCTGAGTACCCTGAAAAAAGAAACAGCTGATGAATTTTTAAATGTTAATCTTTGAAGAAGCAGCAGGAGTCCACTCAGCAGCAAAAAAAGGGTGAAAAAAAAAGCATTGGGCTGCCAGAAAATGGCGGCAGGATAATTAATTGTTGAGTCTTTGCAGTGGGCATGCATCTACTGAGACCTATTGCAGATATTATACAGCTGTTAACTTTTGAGCCAATTTAGTGGATTTTTTTTCATCCCTGTGCTCCCCTCTCCAACTCTATTATACAGCTTCTGTCAGCATATGCATGCCTGTGCTAGTGTGTATTTCAGTATGTGTAATTAAGTTTACATATGTGCATTGCGCACACATGATGGAGGATGTGAAACCCATGAGTGTTGGATCCAGATGTTGCAAAACAAAAGTATAAACCTATTAAAGAGCATTGGGAAGCACATAAGATTTTCAGAAAACTTTGCTCACAATTTTTTTGACCAAGCTTATTAACAAAAGTGCTTTATTTGTTGTTGTTTTTTTTGTCATTTGTGCCTTTGTAACATTTTTTTAAATACAGATTTTAAATAATGCTCTATGAACCTTAAGTATGTATTCTGCATCTTGCCTCAACACATTTAGTATTCACCAGCAGTTGGGCATAAATTCAGCATTTTAGCTGTATCAGGATTAAATATTTGCTTTGCACTGACCGAAGGGCTTATTGATACTGATGAAATTACCCTCTTCCTATTTTCATGAATAAGTAATTAATTTCCATAATGTTTGTATTTGACCTTTATTTTACAACAAATAATGAGAAAAGTGAAATATGAAGTCCTAAATGCAAAGCGCATAGCTTCTGTATAGCAATCACCTCCTTCTGTTTGGTGATGAAGAACAAAATAGTTCCATTTTTATTTTAGTAATTAACCCCAGCTTGGGCCTAAAGCTGCCCAAGTTAATGAAGATGAGATTTTTGTGAAGGATTAATTAGACCTCAGATGGGGATGGGACAGGAGGTATGTTTGTGTATGGGGCAGGAGAAGGGGGATAAATAAACAATGTAATAAATGACGCAGTGCATGGTCTTTAATGCATAATTAGATTGGGATCATCTTGGGATCAGTCAGGAACACACAAGCTACTCTCTTAAGCTTACTTCATATATCATGCCTTCACTCATAATGGTAAGAGTCCGCCTGAGCAAGCCCCTTGGTGATGCTTAAATGCTATGCATAAACACACAGACAGATTCTGTGATTTCTTCTTACCAACTGCCCAGATAAACCAGAGTACATATTCTCCATGGGGGCTGAAGAGAGAGAGAAAAAAAATACAGTATCCTGGCATAAACATTTAATGTCACAAGAACATCAGTTTTCACTGAAAGGGTTTTACAGGATTTTTTTTTTTACTTATAAAGGATCCTTTAATGTATCTTTCATTATGTTTACTGCGGATTGTGACAATTCTTGAAGATATGTTACTCACCATTTATTAATTCAAAAATGTATTTATTGTAAAATGATTACCTTTAAATTATAATCTTTTTTTAGTTCAACTCTGACATTAGAATTTGTCCCCTCTTAATGTTATGGTACTGTAAAATGTTGTGCTCTATCTTGAAATATCATTTGGGCATATTCATTTTTGTTAAGCCAGTTTCTAAGGTCTAAAGTACAACATGGGCAAAGTATTTTGCAAAACTCTAACTTAACTGTGACAAATAGTGCATAAATTTGACTTTACTTGCATTTAGTTTTACATATATATATTTAAATATAATATATACAGAAGAGCTATATGTGTTTTTATTTTTATCTTTATATATATATATATATATATATATATATATATATATATATATATATATATATATAAAACTGTAACTGGAGCATGTGTGTGAATGTGATTGATTGTTTGTCAAGAGGGCAGGATTGTTGTTGTGAAAGGTTCGCAAGCAAGTTTGGTTGCGGCCGGTTTGGCGGAAGCATCTTGCTAACAAGTTAGCAACTTAGTGCTAGTAGGTCCCCAATGGGAAATTACATTGGGTCCAAGTAGCACTAGACACTGTCAAGGAACGCTATGGGTAGCGGAAAGAGAGTTTTGCGTCGGAGGGCGTGTATGAGTCCCCTCTGTCATACATTTTTTATTTAGAGAAGGAAAGTTATTGTGGAAGAGGACGCCAGGGCGGCAGAAACTTTGTTTGGTATAGAAGGCTTACAGCCGTACATGATTGAACCCTTGCCTCGTAACGCTGCCCGTTCTTTTAGCTCTACGCCTGCTGTTTGGATTAACTGAGTGTGCAGCTGCTGCAGCTGTCCAGAGGAACTCCATCTGAAGTTAAGTTATTTTCTCTGTGATATCTCTGTATCTAAGTAACTCTAACTGACTAGTTTAAAACATAGCACCTTCTGCTGCACTTTTCTACTGAGCACTTGTCAGTTTCACACGGTTTTATTTCTGATAGCAAGGAGTAGCTAGCCTAGGGTAGCGCTAGCTTAGCATTGCTATGGCTTCTCTCTCTCCCTCCCTTGACTCTTTTTCAACTCTTTCTTCTTCCTCTCCTCTCTCCTGCTCTCTGTGTCAGATGTTCAGTTATTCCTCTGCCTCCTTTAGTGATAATGGGATGTGTAATAAGTGTGGTATTTTTGTAGCTTTGGAGGCGAGGGTGTCAGAGTTAGAATCCAGGCTTCAGGCTGTTGAACATCCAGGAGTTAAAGTAGGCCCCCCATGTAGCTGTCCTCCAAAAGTGCCTGAGCAGCCAGGCGATTGGGTAACTGTACGCAGAAAGCGTAGTCGTGGATCTCTGCCCACTGGTCACCACCAACCCGTTCACGTTTCTAACCGGTTTTCCCCACTCAGTGACACACCCACTGAGAAGCCCACTCTGGTGATTGGCAGCTCCATAGTCAGAAACGTGGCATTAGAGACACGAGGGACCATAGTCAAATGTTTGCCGGGGGCCAGAACGGGCGACATCAAATCCTACCTGAAACTGCTGGCTAAGGATAAGGTTAAATACAGTAAGATTGTTATTCACGCTGGTGGTAATGACACCCGGTTACGCCGATCGGAGGTCACTAAAATTAGTGTTGCTTCGGTGTGTAAGTTTGCCAAAAAAATGTCGGACTCCGTAATTTTCTCTGGTCCCCTCCCTGATCTGACCAGTGATGACATGTTTAGCCGCATGTCGTCATTCAACCGCTGGTTGTCTAGGTGGTGTCCTGAAAACAACGTGGGCTACATTAATAATTGGCAATCCTTTTGGGGAAAGCCTGGTCTGATTCGGAGAGACGGCATCCATCCCACTTTGGATGGTGCAGCTCTTCTTTCTAGGAATCTCGCCACATTTATTAGTCCTCCAAAACCCTGACCACCCAGGGTGCAGACCAGGAAGCAGAGTTGTAGTTTAACACACATCTCTGCAGCTTCTCTACTGTTACCCACTCTTTACTCCATCCAGACAGTGTCTTGCCCACGACCAAAATCTAATAAATTAGCAAAGATTCCCAAAGGAGTAAATCATGATAATCTAATTAAAATCAAAATAACTCCAATTGGGGAAAAAGTTAAAACAATTAAATGCGGTCTGTTTAACATAAGATCGCTTTCCTCTAAAAGTCTGCTAGTTAATGACTTGATTTGTGATAATCACATTGACTTGTGTTGCCTTACAGAAACCTGGCTGCAGCAAGAGGATTATGTGAGCATAAACGAGGCAACTCCTTCAAGCTATTTAAATTTTCACATACCCAGAAGTTCTGGGCGAGGAGGAGGAGTAGCAACAATCTTCCAGTCTGACTTACTGATTACTCCCAAAACAGTTAATACCTACAACTCTTTTGAATATTTAACCCTTAATTTCCCTCATCCAAATTTCAAGGCAAGAAAACCTCTTCTTTTTGTAACTTTGTATCATCCGCCAGGTCCTTACTCTGAATTTTTAGATGAGTTTTCAGAGTTCCTTTCTGATTTGGTATTAAATACTGACAGGGTCATCATAGTGGGAGATTTTAACATCCATGCTGACATTGAAGGCGATAGCTTAAGAGCAGCCTTTAATGCTATCTTAGACACTATTGGCTTTGTTCAAAATGTGAATAGTCCCACACATTCTCATCTTCATTCTTTGGATCTTGTGCTGACATACGGCATAGAATGTGAAGAAATAACAGTATTTCCTCACAACCCTGTCCTCTCTGACCACTTTCTAATAACCTTCAGGATTACTTTAACAGAGTTCTCCTCCCCCAAAAGAAGGTTCAATTTTAGTAGATCTTTATCAGATAGTGCAGTTATAAATTTTAAAGAATCTGCTTCACTTTCTCTCTCCTCTGTGTCGCTGAGCAGTGCTGCAGAGTGCAAAAGCATAGCTTATTCCCCTTCACAGGTTGATGATTTTGTTGATGGGGTTGCTAGTTCTCTGCGTACTGCCTTAGACAACGCAGCTCCCTTGAAAATGAAAACTGTTGAAAATAGAAAGCTTGCTCCTTGGTTTAATGCAGAGCTGCGTACTTTGAAGCAAAATGCTAGGAAACTGGAGAGAAAATATCGCTCCACAGGCCTGCGGGAGTCCTTCCTAGTCTGGAAAAATGGTTTACTGCTGTATAAGAGGACCCTTTGTAAAGCAAGAGCAGCATACTTCTCCTCATTAATAGAGGAGAATAAGAATAATCCTAGATTTCTTTTTAATACAGTTGCCAAACTCACCCAGAGCCATAGCTCTGTTGAACCGTCCATTCCACCTGCTCTTAGCAGCAATGATTTTATGGGATTCTTTATAAATAAGATTGATCTTATTAAAAATAAGATCATAAGCACTCCTCTATCCGCGATTGTACCTGAGGTAGTCATGGAATCTGAACCGGGTTTAGACTGCTTTGATCCAGTTGAACTTTCTGAATTAGCAAAATTATTGTCTTCATCTAAGCCTTCAACTTGTATGTTAGATCCAGTTCCAACCAGGTTATTTAAGGAGGTATTCCCTTTGATCTCCTCCTCCATTTTAGATGTAATTAATCTATCTCTGTTACAGGGATATGTACCTAAAGCTTTTAAGGTTGCTGTAATTAAACCTCTGCTTAAGAATCCGTCTCTTGACCCAGATGACTTGGTTAATTATAGACCTATATCCAATCTTCCTTTCTTATCCAAAATTCTTGAGAAAGTAGTTGCCAAACAAGTTTGCGACCACTTACACCATAATGAACTTTTTGAAGAGTTTCAGTCTGGCTTTAGAGCTCATCATAGCACTGAAACAGCTCTGGTGAAAGTCACTAATGATATTCTCATGGCCTCAGATAATGGACTTGTATCTGTGCTCGTCCTGTTGGATCTTAGTGCTGCATTTGATACAGTTGACCATAATATTCTTTTAGAAAGACTTGAATATTTTGTTGGAATTAAAGGAACAGCACTAGACTGGTTTAAATCTTATCTATCTGATCGAATTCAGTTTGTTTATGTTAATGATAGATCTTCAACACGCTCAAAGGTTACCTGTGGAGTACCACAGGGATCAGTGCTAGGACCAATTCTCTTTACTTTATACATGCTCCCAATTGGTAGAGTTATTAGACAGCATGGGATTAATTTCCACTGTTATGCTGATGATACCCAGCTATATCTGTCTATAAATCCAGATGAAGCTAACCCATTACATAGATTACAGGCATGTCTTGAAGACATAAAAACCTGGATGACTCTTAACTTTCTGCTTCTGAATGCAGACAAAACAGAAGTTATAGTCTTTGGACCAGAGTCTCTGAAAAAGAAGCTGATTAGCCAGTCACTTCATTTTGATGGGATTAAACTGATTTCAGATAATAAAGTAAAAAATCTTGGTGTTATTTTTGATCAGGACCTGTCATTTAAATCCCAGATCAAAGAGGTTTCTAGAATTTCCTTCTTTCATCTGAGGAACATTGCAAAAATTAGAAATCTCCTGTCCAGGGGTGATGCTGAGAAAAAAGTCCATGCATTTGTTACTTCAAGGCTGGACTATTGTAATTCTTTACTATCAGGAAGTCCACAAACTGTAGTTAAAAGCCTTCAGCTGATCCAAAATGCTGCAGTCAGAGTTCTGATGAAAATTAAAAAGAGAGATCATATCTCTCCTATCCTGGCTTCTCTTCATTGGCTTCCTGTTAAATCAAGAATAGAATTTAAAATCCTCCTTCTCACATATAAAGCCTTAAATGGCCAAGCTCCATCTTATATCAGAGATCTGATTGTTCCTTATGTTCCTAACAGAGCACTTCGCTCTCAATCTGCAGGTTTACTAGTGGTTCCTAGAATTTCTAAAAGTAGAATATGAGGCAGATCTTTTAGTTATCAGGCTCCTCTCCTGTGGAACCAACTACCAGTTTTAGTCCGTGAGGCAGACACTCTGTCTACTTTTAAGACTAGGCTTAAAACTTTCCTTTTTGATAAAGCTTATAGTTAGGGTGGCTCAGGTTATCCTGAGCTGTCTTTAAAGTTATGCTGCTATAGGCTTAGACTTTTGGAGGACATAGGGACCCCCATTTCATCATTCTGCTTAATTCTCTCTCTGTTCTCCTATTCTGCAGAATCTGTTTGTTCAATCTCTAACCTTCTGCTCTCTCTGCTTTTCCTCAGAGTAGCTTTGCCTCGTCTGTTCCTGTTTGGCTGTGACGTCATCCAGGAAAGAAACATCAGCTGTGCTGCTTCCATCAACACCCTTGTTTGTAGATGTTGGAGATCGGCCTGTCTTCAGGTGTGGTCCTGTTTCTCTGGTCGTGGCTGGGTGGATGTGCTCTCTTCATCTTCTGGCATGGGAGCTGCCTTGGAGCTCGTCTGCCTGGCTGTGTGTTTCCTGGACGGGGCCGCCTTTTACAGCTGCTTTTTGTATCTCTGCTTCTGTCTCCTTGAACCCCAGTCGGCCTCGGCAGATGGCCGCTCACACTGAGCCTGGTTCTGCTGGAGGTTTCTTCCTGTTAAAAGGGAGTTTTTCCTCTCCACTGTCGCTACAAGCATGCTTAGTGTGAGGGATTGTATTTGAGTCAATGAGTCAATGCAATCAACTGGTTTTCCTTAGATAGAAAACTTTGTATCAATTTGACTGTATGATCTGGTTGAACTGTAAAGTGCCTTGAGATGACATGTGTTGTGAATTTGGCGCTATATAAATAAACTGAATTGAATTGAATTGAAGACACAGACGTCCATCCCTGTGAACACTGGGACGTAACTCAATGGTAAAGTAAATTATTCTTATTTCAATCATTGCGTATATTAGCTGCGACATATGAATCGAGACGCTATGACCGAAAAAATTTGATTGACAGATGACCTTTGATATATGATTGGCCGAATTTAGGTGTACAGGCTGACGTATAACTAACTGGCCTGTATAAGATAACGGGAAGAAAAAAAAACAGCCCGATTTTAAGACAGGATTTTTTTTTTTATAGAAATTTTCAAACTTTTGGGACAATATCGTCTGATAAAGAGTACATTTACAGTGGGGCAAAAAAGTATTTAGTCAGCCACCAATAGTGCAAGTTCTCCCACTCAAAAAGATGAGAGAGGCCGGTAATTTTCATCATAGATATACCTCAACTATGAGAGATAAAATTAGATAAAAAAATCTAGAAAATCCCATTGTCTGATTTTTAAAGAATTTATTTGCAAAATATGGTGAAAAATAAGTATTTGGTCAGTTACAAACAAGCAAGATTTCTGGCTCTTACAGACCTGTAACTTCTTCTGTAAGAGGCTCCTCTGTCCTCCACTCGTTACCTTCATTAATGGCACCTGTTTGAACCCGTTATCAGTATAAAAGACACCTGTCCACAACCTCAAACAGTCACACTCTAAACTCCACCATGGCCAAAACGAGAGAGCTGTCAAAGGACACCCTAAACAAAATTATAGACCTGCACCAGGCTGGGAAGTCTGAATCTGCAATAGGTAAACAGCTTGGTGTGAAGAAATCAACTGTGGGATTAATTATTAGAAAATGGAAAACATACAAGACCACTGATAATCTTCCTCGATCTGGGGCTCCACGCAAGATCTCACCCCGTGGGGTCAAAATGATCACAAGAACGGTGAGTAAAAATCCCAGAACCACACGGGGGGACCTAGTGAATGACCTGCAGAGAGCTGGGACCAAAGTAACAAAGGCTACCATCAGTAACACACTACGCCGCCAGGGACTCAAATCCTGCAGTGCCAGACGTGTCCCCCTGCTTAAGCCAGTACATGTCAAGGCCCGTCTCAAGTTTGCTAGAGAGCATTTGGATGATCCAGACGATGATTGGGAGAATATCATATGGTCAGATGAAACCAAAATAGAACTTTTTGGTAAAAACTCTACTCGTCGTGTTTGGAGGAGAGAGAATGCTGAGTTGCATCCAAAGAACACCATACCTACAGTGAAGCATGGGGGTGGAAACATCATGCTTTGGGGCTGTTTTTCTGCTAAGGGACCAGGACGACTGATCCGTGTGAAGGAAAGAATGAATGGGGCCATGTATCGTCAAATTTATAGTGAAAACCTCCTTCCATCAGCAAGGGCATTGAAGATGAAACGTGGCTGGGTCTTTCAGCATGACAATGATCCCAAACACACCGCCCGGGTAACGAAGAAGTGGCTTCGTAAGAAGCATTTCAAGGTCCTGGAGTGGCCTAGCCAGTCTCCAGATCTCAACCCCATAGAAAATCTTTGGAGGGAGTTGAAAGTCTGTGTTGCCCAGTGACAGCCCCAGAACATCACTGCTCTAGAGGAGATCTGCATGGAGGAATGGGGCAAAATACCAGCAACAGTGTGTGAAAACCTTGTGAAGACTTACAGAAAACGTTTGATCTCTGTCATTGCCAACAAAGGCTATATAACAAAGTATTGAGATGAACTTTTGTTATTGACCAAATACTTATTTTCCACCATATTTTGCAAATAAATTCTTTAAAAATCAGACAATGTGATTTTCTGGATTTTTTTTCTCATTTTGTCTCTCATAGTTGAGGTATATCTATGATGAAAATTACCGGCCTCTTTCATCTTTTTAAGTGGGAGAACTTGCACTATTGGTGGCTGACTAAATACTTTTTGCCCCACTGTATATACAGGTGCTGGTCATAAAATTAGAATATCATGAAAAAGTAGATTGATTTCAGTAATTCCATTTAAAAAGTGAAACTTGTATATTATATTCATACATTACATACAAACTCATATATTTCAGATGTTTATTTTGTTTAATTTTGATGATTACAAATGACAACAAATGAAAATCTCAAATTCATCATATCAGAAAATTAGAATATTGTGAAAAGGTTCAAAATTGATGGCCCCTGGTGCCACACTCTAATCAGCTAATTAACTCAAACCACCTGCAAAAGCCTTTAAATGGTCTTTCAGTCTAGTTCTATAGGCTACACAATCATGGGGAAGACTGCTGACTTGACAGTTGTCCAAAAGACGACCATCGACACCTTGCACAAGGAGGGCAAGACACAAAAGGTCATCGCTAAAGAGGCTGGCTGTTCACAGAGCTCAGTGTCCAAGCACATTAATAGAGAGGCGAAGGGAAGGAAAAGATGTGGTCGAAAAAAGTGTACAAGCAAGAGAGATAACCGCACCCTGGAGAGGATTGTGAAACAAAACCCATTCAAAAATGTGGGGGAGATTCACAAAGAGTGGACTGCAGCTGGAGTGAGTGCTTCAAGAACCACCACACACAGACGTATGAAAGACATGGGTTTCTGCTGTCGCATTCCTTGTGTCAAGCCACTCTTGAACCACAGACAGCGTCAGAAGCGTCTTGCCTGGGCTAAAGAGAAACAGGACTGGACTGCTGGTGAGTGGTCCAAAGTCATGTTCTCTGATGAAAGTAAATTTTGCATTTCCTTTGGAAATCAAGGTCCCAGAGTCTGGAGGAAAAGAAGAGAGGCACTTCATCCACGTTGCTTGAAGTCCAGTGTAAAGTTTCCACAGTCAGTGATGGTTTGGGGTGCCATGTCATCTGCTGGTGTTGGTCCATTGTGTTTTCTGAGGTCCAGGGTCAACGCAGCCACATACCAGGAAGTTTTAGAGCACTTCATGCTTCCTGCAGCTGACCAACTTTTTGGAGATGGAGATTTCATTTTCCAACAGGACTTGGCACCTGCACACAGTGCCAAAGCTACCAGTACCTGGTTGAAGGACCATGGTATCCCTGTTCTTAATTGGCCAGCAAACTCTCCTGACCTTAACCCCATAGAAAATCTATGGGGTATTGTGAAGAAGAAGATGCAATACACCAGACCCAACAATTCAGAAGAGCTAAAAGCCACTATTAGAGCAACCTGGGCTATCATAACACCTGAGCAGTGCCACAGACTGATCGACTCCATGCCACGCCGCATTGCTGCAGTAATACAGGCCAAAGGAGGCCCAACTAAATACTGAGTGCTGTACATGCTCATACTTTTCATGTTCATACTTTTCAGTTGGCCAACATTTCTATAAATCCTTTGTTTTTATTGGTCTTCAGTAATATTCTAATTTTCTGATATGATGAATTTGAGATTTTCATTTGTTGTCATTTGTAATCATCAAAATTAAACAAAATAAACATCTGAAATATATGAGTTTGTATGTAATGTATGAATATAATATACAAGTTTCACTTTTTAAATGGAATTACTGAAATCAATCTACTTTTTCATGATATTCTAATTTTATGACCAGCACCTGTACATGTCTAAGCCAGAATGATTTGACATTTACATATGACTTCCCTATGACTTTAATAAGAGAATATTTGACTCTGCTCCTTACATGCAGCCATGCTAACTGATTGTGCATTTCTCTACAGTAATACTTGTTCTGAAAGAACAATTTAGGACAAGCCGAGATGCTTTATTTTGTGCAACCTCTAATTTGTTCAAGTTAATCTCTGTAGTTGTTGCCCACATGATGACACAAAACTATTGATTCCACCAAAGTTTTTCGTATTAGAACTGGTAAATTTCCTACAATATCGAATTGCTGCCATATTCCTGTCCATATTATTCAATATTTGTTTTATCTGAGCGTTCCAAGCATGCTGTCCACAGTCACGCCTAACTATTTTACCTCAGCCACTTGTTCGATGATTGAACCACTATCAACCAGGTTAAGAGTCGGCGAGTCTTTTAAAAGATGATTAGATCCCAACACCAAAGGCAACTCCCTTGAGACACCCCACAATGCATAACCTTTTTCTCAGAAAAACTACTATTAAATGGTACATGAAACTTCCTATCAGTAAGATAGCTATGGATCCATTAGTTTACATACGTTTCAAATTCATAATAACTTAATTTTCTAAAAATAAATTATGATCAATTAGGTAAATCAAATGCTGCTCTCAGATCTAGCAGTACAGTCCCAACAGATTTTTTTGTCATCAATTTAATGCAACCAATTATCTGCCATCTGAACCAAGGCTGTCATTGTGGAGTGCCCTTTCTTATAGTATGTTGATAGGGTGAATTCAACCCATTTTTAGAAAAATAAAAATAAATTTTATCATAAACAATTTTCTCCAAAAATCTTACTCAAAATGGACAGGGTTCTATTTTCCCCTGAAAAAGGTTCTTTATTGTTTTTTTGTTTTTTTTGGAAGAGACACAATTTTAGTTTTTTTTCCAATTGGCAAGAAAAACACATTTCTCTAAACTTAGATTAACAATATAACATATAGGCACAGTAATCAAATCAGCAAACATCTTTAATAACTTGACATCAAGTTCATCAGATATTGGAGGTTTTTATTGATTTTAATATGTTTTCTACTGTAACCAGAATTAGTCTGTTAAATGTAAATGTGCATGATTTATTGAGCATAATTTTATATTTGACTGTCTTAAAAGATAAATCATGGTTTGACTTAGAAATCATGTCTTATAATAAATTATTAACACTCATTGTGAAGCAGTCTCCTGGATAATTCCCTATATCAGCAGGTTTAGTCAAAAAAGTGTCACCAATGTCTAAAAATATTGGTACAGATTTAACTCTTGGTCCTGTTAATTGTCTGGGAAAATTTGCGACTTCATTCCCTGAATCTCAAACTGCTTTTCTTTCTTGGCTAAAAGTAGAATCACATCTCTCATTTACAGTCTGTGCATACTTACAATCATTGCACGCTGTCCAGATGTACCCACGAGTGCAATATGTGTATTTTCCACTTTGGGTGCACAATGTAGTTTGTCTACAGTTCAGTAAGCAAAACAGACACAAAACTTGTTTGATTTCCCTTCTCGGGATTTAAAGTCAAACCAAGAATGTGAATGCTGTATTTCCAACTGTGATTCTCCAAAGTTAGCTTTCTCTTTCAAGTCCGTATTCTCCTTATGCAAACTTAGGTTCGCAGACTCCAGCGCCGTGACTCTGCTGTTCAGTGATTCCTGCATAGCAACAACTTTGTTAGAACACTCGATTAAGTCTTTTTTAGCAAGATCAAGTTCTGGTTGAAGTTTATTAATTTTTACTCGATCTTGTGTTTGGTTGTGTGTTGAGTTCTGGCCTCTTCTGAAATTGTGACAGTTCAACTATTCAGATATTAAGAAAAATAAATAAATAAACAGACTTGTATCAATTGTCTTTTGGCTTTACCATGTGCCTTGTCCTGAAGCAGCTCTCGGGGTCGAAAAGGTTGATGACCCTTGATCTTAAGAATTTCACCGGATAGATTCCTTTTTAATGCAGACAGTCTAAAGACTGTATAGCAGTTAAATATGAAATATTAAACATTTCAGTCAAGGTGCACAATTAAGATTTCTAAACTGGGATTTTTTTTTTTGTTGGAGAGTAATGATTAGAAAGTAAATATATCCAAGAGATATACAGCGAGTGAAAGTGTTTCCTGATTATTAGTTTTTTTGCATGTCTGTTAAACTTAAAGACGTAGTATAACAATTACTGGGATTTACTGAAAGAAATTGTATAAATTATACATAAGAATTTTATTAATTATCATTTAAGCACTGAAACACTGAATTCTTATGTTTCATCCTGACATGAGAACTGGCTTGGAACCCCTCTGCTTCGCTGTGTCTTTCCTGGACTGGGCCACCTGTGGAGCTAGTTAACTTCTACCTTTTGCATATCTGCCTTTTTTAGTATTTCTGCTCTCATATCCTTGAACCCCAGTTGGTCTTGGCAGAAGGCCGCTCACACTTAGCCTGGATCTGCTGGAGGTTCCTTACTTTAAAAGGGAGATTTTCCCCTGTACTGTTAGATGCTTGGCTGGTGTGAGGGACTGCTGAGAGTCAATGACAAAATGCAAGCAAAGGTTGTCACCATAAGCTCATCCAAGAGGAAGAAGTCTTGCAAACCATGACTCAATGCAATCAACTAGAATTCCTTGATAGAAATATTTAACCAGTCTGACTGTGTGTTCTCTGTAAAGTGCCTTGAGATGACATCTGTTGTGAATTGGCATAAATAAACCAAAATGAATTTAATTATGTTTGGTTTGGCTTAGACATTACTATTTGTAATATGCTATTTGTGTCTTGCATTTACAAAGGCAGACACATTTATGCTATGGCAGAGCAGAGCTTACAAACCTGTGACTGTATAGATAGCCATTACGCTCAAATGTGACTGAGGCAAGTTAGGCGTGGAAATCAAACTCCATCAGAACAATAGCAAAGATGTGTGGTCAGATATGAATACTATCATAGGCTTCAAGAAGAAGAATGATCAAACTAATGGAAGTCAGCCAATGAATGGAATACATTCTTCATAGGTTCAATTCAGGAACAAGCCCAGCATCCCTCTGTCTTGCCCTCAGACACATGAACATCCTGTCCTCCTCTGCCATTGACTCTCCTGGTTCTATAATTTTTTTTTCCAGCCAAATCAGAGGATGGCGCCTCACCATCTGCCTTTCACCTGTCTGTCTCTAGATGTCAAGGCAACTGGAAAGACTGAATCGTAATAAGTCACCAGGTCCTGATGGTGTCAGCACCATAGTCCTGAAGGGCTGTGCAGAGCAGCTCTGTTGGATTCTACAGCACCTCTTCAACCTTAGTCTGACCCTGGAGACAGTCCACGGATGGGGAAGACCTACTGCCTTGCAGTACCCAAGATGACTTAGCTAATAGTCCTCCATGACTTCATAACTCATAAAGGTCTTAGAGAGACTTCTGTTGGTTCACCTCAGAAAACAAACAAGCAGCTATCAGTATCCCCAGCAGTTTGCCTGTCAACACAGAACAGAGGACTTATTGACCACAATAATCTGATAGAGGATGGTTATGAACGTGTGAGTAACCAAGGTGGTTTAACAGTTCTATAGCCAGTGAATGAGGCAGTATCTGGCCAGTGGGCTGCCAACAAGATGCGGCGGGTGCCGCCCAGAGTGTCCCAGATGCTGCAGCCCTGGACAACATGCAGGAGTCCAAAGCCAGGTCAGGCAAACAGATCAGAACATGTACAGGCAAGCTCAAGGGTCCAGGAGTCCAAAGCCAGGTCAGGCAAGCAGATCAGAACAGGAAGAAAGTCTGATAACATGAGGTTTTTGTTGCTACCTTCATCTCTTCACTACCCCACAAGACAACTTCAAATTACTTTGTCGTCATGTTTAGCCTCTTAAAAGGAGTCCAGTTTAGTTTTAGCCAAATTTAATTGTAGTATACTGTAATTGCTGAGGTGACAGTATGCTAAAAAGGTTTGCATTTATTGTTTTTCCAAGCTGCAAAGAAAGAGCTGTTGGTCTGTTGGTGGGTAGTTTGAATTTTGAAATGATAACTAACTAACTTACTATCTTCCAAATCAATACCTAAAATCTAGTGGGTTTAAGACAACATATTGTGGTAAATTATCACTAACTAATGGAACACTTTATCTATGCAATTTCTTGTTGGAGCTAAAATTTCTAGCAGGTGCATGGAAATGTGCTTTCTTATTGTCAGCCTCTTTGATGTAACATATCAGTTTGCATTATCAGTGCATTGGTCAACCAGAAATGTAAGCTATGGCTAATATAAGCTATGTAAAAGCTGCTGCCATACAGAGTTAACAAAATGATAAGTTCATAAAACCTTCTCTGCAACTCTTTGGTATGTTATACTTACAAACATTCAGGGATCAGCCCATTCTTTGCTTATCGATTATTTTATGCTCACACCATTTATGAGCCTTTTCTTTCATATAAACTTACGGTAATTCTGTTCAAATGTACCACATATTTCTTGCTCAGTTGAAAATCATCAGTTATAACCGTATTAGGAATTCCATAGTCATAGCGGAAACAGTAAGATTCTTAGATGCAGTAAAACTCAGTAAGACTGAACGTCTGGCAGTCTGTGTTAGCCGAGGCACAGCAGACAGCCAAAACCAGGCTGAGTAACATGCTCATTTGTCCATATTTTTTCTTGAGCTCCCACAGGACATTCTCTCCTTCTGTTGCCTTATCCTGATATTTCTGAGGGTATCTTTCACAAGAGATCTCTATCAGAGAAAAATCTGTCTTCAACATTTCACTTGGCAACACTTCACTCAAGAGAAAAGAGACAGAGCTTGACATGAATTTAAGAAGCCTGAAAACTGCTTTATCTGGATAGCGCTGTTAGTATTACTGCCGGCCTGCTTTTCTTTATGTCATCTTTTGGGATAAAGGAGATGAAAGCTTCAGGTAAATGGCTGCAACTACAGCAGGGTGGGGGTTTGGTTACAAGGTAGACTGACCTGCAGATAGACCAGAGCCCTCTAATATATAAAATTGTTCTATAGGAGGGAAGAGTGCAAAGAAATTGTACTCAAGTAAAGTTGGATAAAGTTAAAGTTATAAATTCTTACTTAAATAGAAGCCCGGTTATCAGGGTAAAATCATGTTCAAGTAGAAATAAAAATGAGCTCAAAAGTGTTACTTCGGTTAGAAATTACTTTGTGATTTTTTTGTTGGCCAAAGAAAGTAATTTCATATAGGAAAAGAAGAGAAAATTGTTTTAAAGTGGTTATAATTAAAGAAGCACATTTATTGTTCAAAGGAAATCCAAAACAAGAAAAAAAGATGTGAAAACTTTTTTTTACATAGCACTAACTCCCAATATCTGTTATGCAAGATGCATTATACATTTTTTTTTTTATTATTATTCAACATTCTGTTATGAGAAAAAAAAAATGTCTTTTTTCTGCTTCTGTCTTTATGGTTCCTGCGTCTGATCCGTTCACCCATCTTAGCATCCACTTCTGCCATACCAAGCTCTCTGCATTCTTCAGTACCTCAGTAAAGCTTCTCTGGTGTTCATCAGGTTTTATGGTGTTCCTCCATAAAACCTGATGCTGGATTATAGTAATGCAAGTAACTTGAACTAGTTATTTCCCACCCCTGGTACTATAGATTACAAAAGGTTGCAATCCATCCAGTAAAGAACATAAAAGTAAATCAGAGAACATTTGCATTATCAATCAAAAACTTAAGTAGGAATGACACAAAGGTTGAGGGGAGGGAAGAAAAATGTATTTAAAATACAGGAGATATGATAACTGGAAGAGGAACCAAACAAGAGGAGATATCAATAAAAAGACCAAGATTTGGATGTAAAGGACTATATACATATATATATATATATATATATATATATATATATATATATATACTGTGACTGCTCTCAGGAGAATGAATCAACAGAAGATGCAACATACATATAGCACTAGAGTAACTAGCCTGTACTCGTACAGAGCTTTATCACGTCCGTAGACTTCAAAGGTTTACCAACTACAGCCAGTTGCCCAATCATAAGCACATTTACACTTTGACATAATTTGCTTAATTTATTCTACATTGTTCATTCATCGCAAATTACACATAAACCTTATCTGATTTCTCATTAACATGTAGTTTTATATATATATATTACATTTAGAAACTCAAATTACGAGTAATTGAAGCAAATTTATTCTTAAATTTATTCTCAAACTATGTGGACCCTACTGAGATACCTTTGCCCCACTCCAACCCCACCTCTATCCCTCACTCTCATTCCTGCAAATATATGTCAAAGTACTAAAAGCTTTAAAGTAGGATTTGTAACCTGTTTTTCAACAGAAAATCGGTTGTGATATACAAACACAACCTAAGAGGGGAGAGTCAGCAAAAGAATATAAAAACTAAATAAATAAAATAAAACAGAGACAGGAGACATTTAGCTTGTTGTATTTAATTCCCAAGTTGAGTTCAATATTGTTAAAGATCAGTGTTTTCATCTTTGTTGTCTTGAATTAAACAGACTAAATGAAAACAAACACAGCAGCTATTGGGATAGGGGTAAGCTTGCCCACAGCTCTTGATGAATGGTATTTTGTGCTGTGGTCCAGCCGAGTTAGCTGTGAAAACTAAATTTGTTCTAATTAGACTGTGCCAGTGTTCTTCATCAAAAACCTTTATAAGTAACAGCATTAGTAGCGGTAAACTTTCCAGTTTGAAAAATAAAAGGAATTTAAATGGAATAATTTAGTAATTATTCTGAATACTTTAACAAACTTAACATCTCACTTCGGTATATTTCTTTGATGATTTAAATTATGTCAAAAAAGAGACACAGTCATACTACATAATAAAAAATGAGTCATGTGTTAAAAGTTATTATTAAGAAGAAATTTCTGTTTTTTAATTATTTAAGATATTTTCATTTCGGCCAAACAGATATTTATCATTGAATTGTTTACTTTATAAAATAATGACAAGTACGGAGATGTGAACTTATATCTGATTTACCTTATTAAAGTGGTAACAAATTATAGCTCAGCAGATTTAACCATAGATATAGATTGTTGCTTTGATCAAAGATGCCCTGAAGCTTTTCCGCTGCTTCTTTTGAGCTGCGCTGCACAGCAAGTCAATGGCATGCTTCCTTCTGGATCAAAGTGTTATGGAACTCCTCTTGTTATGGGATATGTGTTATTCATTAGAAGTCCTGTCCTCTGGGTGAAGAACGTAGAATATTTGAGTTCAGGGCATGAACCGATCAATGCATCCTGCAGCTAAGCACACAAAGAAATTCAGCTTTGTATATTTGTACGTCTGGGTATGTAAAAGACCACAAAATGACCTGATCAGGTTATCTTCTGCAATTATTTACATATATAATAAGGAAAAACATATTTTAGAGTGTATTATTTTTTAACAGGATTCTGTTTTGTGAGCAACCTGACTTTTATTTAATAACCATTCTGCATGTTGGTGTATTGTTTTTAAAGTTCAAAACATTGTCTGAACAATAACGTTTATAAAATACTTCTCAAATCCTATTTATTGAGTATAATATTCTATTTGATTTATTTAGTTTTTAAGCTGAGTAAGAGATATTGCTGCAGCATAAAAGACCAGCTGCTTCCTAAAAAATTGCGATCTAAATGGAAATATATTTCTTTGTATAATATATATTTCTTATCAAGTGATGCCAGAAGAAGCCAAAAGTCTGCATGCTATTGCCCTGTTTAGAGTATTATGGAGAGGAAGGCCTACTGGCTTTATCCAAAGCTACATTAGTTCAGACTATATGGCTTTTAACTCCTATTTCCATTTCCTTCATTTAAATTTTCCTCATTGAGCAGAAAATAACTTACATTTGTTTCTGTCTCTAAAAGCAACATATATTTTTATGCCAAAAGCATGAACATTTTGTGTTGTGAATTTGAACAAATTCACAACACATCAAGCACAAAATAAATAATATTGCTGCACACCATCTTGTTCAAATAGCGTAAATGTGTATGTATGTATGTATGTATGTATGTATGTATGTATGTATGTATGTATGTGGACAGACAGACAGACAGACAGACAGACAGACAGACAGACAGACAGACAGACAGATAGATAGATAGATAGATAGATAGATAGATAGATAGATAGATAGATAGATCGATCGATAGATAGATAGATAGATAGATCGATAGATAGATAGATAGATAGATAGATAATACTAAAACACTGTTATGTTTTTCTGCAGCTTCGAATTATATTTTCCCAGATAAGAGCAAAGTATCCACAAAATGCAAGCCGTCCATTAGTGCTGATGTACAGAGTGGGGTGGGGTCATAACTGATGCATAAAAGCAGAGACATGGTGGAAATAGGATGCCTGCGAACTTTACAACATCAATTTAGCCAACTAGTTTTGCTGCATCTGTTTTGGCTTTTAGTCATTAGTATAAAGGGAGAATTGGAGCACAACTGACAATCACAACTGCTAAATAAATAGGAAACAAACAATTATTATGGAGGATGTTCAGCTAATTTGTTTCTCTGCCATAAAGATGACAAATAAAGCTTACCAGCCCTGCACTACCCAGGCCATCTTAGTTTCCTTTGGGATGCAAAATGATTCCTTTTTACTGTTCTGTTCATTCTGCTTCATTTCTTAATAATGCATTGGTGAACTGAGGTATTCTCTTCCAAGATGTTATAAATGATTAGTCTCTCCGTGGCAGTCTGTGTGTGCCTGGAGGGTTGCATCTGTAAAAAGGCAGTGTAAAGACATTCACACTTTACATCTGCTTAGCTTTGTTGATGATGGTATGGTATAACACCCTATGGAATAACTGGTGGTTTACTCTCTGATTGAGAGGGCTGCTTGCAAAGTGTAAAAGCAGGAATAGATAGAATGTCTTTGATGGTGCAAGCATGCTTCATGCAAGTTCAGAGCAGTACACCCACCCACATTTCCTGTTTTGTGAGAGCTCTCACTATTTAAGGTGAAATAGTAGAGTTACTTAAGGTCCAGAGCTTAAAGGGGGGGATATTACGAGTAGCCTTGACTTTGGAAATCACTGCCCACCCGCTGGATCTTAGTACTTTTTATGATAATCTGGGCAACAGCAGGAGGTCCTGTGACCCATTTGTGATAGTAAAACCAGGATCAGTCTTTCTCTTAGAAACAGAAAGAAGAGGGAGGACATGCTGAGATGAATGGGTGTTAGATTAAGGGCAAATCTTTTCAAATGTTCTCCCTCTACACAATGGCTGTTTAAGCACCACAACAATCTGCCTGCAATGCAAAATGTGTCTGTTTGTTATTTAGACAAAAAACAGAACGAGTGTCTGTTTGCAAATTTGCCTGATCACAAGCCTTTTTTTTCATTGCATTGGTAAGCAATTAGTTTTAGGATATCACAAACATCTTTCAGCATAAAAAATAGATATTGCCCTATACAAAGTATGTTTGATAAGATGAAAAAGATAGTGGTCTTGGAAGGATGTCATACATTAAAAAATTATTATTTCAGTTTTTACTGCATATTTTTTAATTATTTTTTTTCCAAATAAAAAGTGCTTTGAGAAAAGTGTTTTAACACTGAACAGGGTGTAAACATTCTCATCTCTGACAAGTTTCTTACAGCAGAAGCTATCCTAAGGTGTTAGCAAACACTATTAATAAAATTCTTTCCTCCCATCTTTTGTGCTCATCTCATTGAGAGTGTCATGATTGGTTTAAGAGACTTAACCCACATGCAGAACACAAACGGAAACAGAGTAAAAGTTTAATAGAGTTTATTAAATGGTTTGCACAGAGAAAACATGAACTGGTTCAGGCTCGGGTCTAGGACTGGAATCACTGATGTCTGCAGAGACGGATAGTTTGATTAGCCAGGCGGTCAGATGATTAGTCGAGTTTATTATTCCAGAAAATACCTTGACGTGGTCCAAACTGAATTCTTGTGAGGGAGGGAACCGGTTGGGTCCAGAGACTGTTGGTTCAGCAGAGTGCTCAGCAGCAGCAGCGTCTAGCTTCTGACTTAGAGAGTGGCAGACCTTGGTTTGGATTTCCAGCTCTTCCTTGAGAGCTGGAGGAGGAGTCCAGATAGAAATCTTCAGGTTTGGCTTCTTGGGCAGGCAGGCAGGTAGCAGCCTAAGCTCATCCAGAGCTTTAGACTTAGACAGGTTCCTGTGAGCAAGAAGACAGATGCAGGTTAGAATCAGGCTTCTCTCAAGAGACAACTATGATTCTGTCAGAATAACTGAGGCTCAGGTTCGCTAACCAAACTTGGTCAACACTGCGGCGTTGAAGGAAGGTCTGGCTGCTGCTATGTAGGAAGATCTCCTGATGGGCTGATGAGCATCAGGTGTGCTGGAGGGCTCCAGCCCAGGAGACCCACAGCGCACTCTGCTGGAGAAAGGTGGTGAATCTCCAGATCCCAACAGAGAGACTATAAAAGATCTATATTTTTTTATTGAAAAGTCACTAACAATAGAATTAATATTTTCAGTCAGCTGTCTTTTATCATTCCTGCCCTACGTGGGCCTATGTATTTTTAAAATAGTTTCAAATCTGTTTCACTGTCTGAAGTAGCCTGGTATTTAGTCTCTATTAAAATCTCTTGTTACGGTTTAGAGATTTTTCCTGGACCCTATTTATAATTTTTTTTTATCCATCAGCTCCTGCACCCTATCTACATGCTATAGTTAATGCTTAACTTGTTTCAAAACAACTCCCAGTTTGCTGCAAGAATTCCACCCTCCTTTAAAAAACCTTGGGTAGAAAGTCTGAAGGTTGTAACTGATGGTGCTAAATACATTGTTTTGTACTCCCCTTATTTTGGACTTAACCTAGCATTTCATGAAGCTGATTTGTCTGACAGGTTGAAGTCTTAGGTAATAGTTTCAAATCTGCCTTACAGTGTATCTTTCTGAAAAAATAGTGTGGTTGCTATAAAAGTACAGGTTTTCCTGTCTTTTTTTGTGTTCCAGAAAAAGTACATGACTTCAGAAATGTAATATTTTTATCCTTTAACCGTTTAGGCTTAGGAGACCCTGGAGTATCTTTTTTTCATCATTGCCTAACTTTAGTTATATTCTGTGTGTGATGTGCTCAGGTTTTTATGATTTCAAAATATATGTTGAAATAAATAGTAAATATCACAAACAGAACTGCTCATTTTAATTCATGCATTTCTTAGCTGAGTTGTAAAAAAAAAAAAAAGAAATGGGAAGGTTTTTTTTTTTTTTGGAGGCATACATAGCCTAATTAATATGTTCTATTAACCTAAAGCAGTATGCAGGGTATGGTTGTTACATGTCAGGTACACTGGTCATTTACCTTAGAGTAGAACTGCAGACAGTCCCTGGACTGGCAGGACTATCACTGACCCTACTTAGTTAGACAAATTTCCCACTAGAATCAGCTTCATAGTCATGGTAGGTCACTTCTTTGGTTTTAGTTTTGGCAATGAAAATAATAAGATTTGGAACAAAACTTCACAAAACATTGCAAATGAATATCTGTATCATTTCACATCAGGTTTTTTTTATTTATTTAAATTCAATTAATTCAATTGAAACAACTGAAACAATTTTTAAAATCTTTTTAAAAAATGGCTTACAAGTTCAAATACATTCAAATTAGCCTGAAAATGAAATAAGCCAAGATAAAATCTAATAATTTTACTCATCTTTCAAATATTCTTTTAGAGTATTTATTTCATAAAATAAAATCAGTATTGCTTCTATTGGCTATTTAAAGTAAGCCAGGCTACATGCTGGCAATGAATGAGTTAAAACTATTCTAACAGGTCCGTCGAACAAAGCTATTTACAATTGATCGGACAACAGGCATACAGCGAGTCACACGAGGGACTTTAGAGTCAGATGTCAACATTCAATTAATTTATGACCATTGGGCAGACATTTACATCACAATTGGCAGTTATTTCAAGATAATAATCTGAACACATGTCTTAAATTGCTAAATTAAAATGCATTTTTCAAACCTTCTATTCTCTCCTCCGGGGTTTTCCTCCACTGCTTTCGGCCACAGCTCCATTTGTCTTCCTCATGCTAAGGACGTGTAGTGCACTTGAAATAGCTCAGTATTGGTATCGGCCCAAAAAATATTGTGATCATCACAAAACTGATATCAGCAGCTGATATCTGTACTGTAGGGTATACATTTATTTCTGCCTTCTGCATGCCTCCGTAGTCAGATGGAATTAGAATAGTGACCTTCAATCTTTTTTTAGGTTAGTATTTTAACTGCTTTGCATTTAGTACCTTAATATACAATTTATCTATCTTACCAGACCATACCCTACCCTCCCCTGTCCTTACATGCTCCCTGATATTTATGACATTGACTCCTTCAGGTGCATTCTTGAAATATTTTGTAGTAAGGAAATAACATTGACGGTGTTAGAGGGTCTTTCAGCTCATCAATGGTGTTTTCTCACTCTAGGTTTAATTCCATGAAAAATTACATCTCGCTGCATAATTTGTGTAGATTTTTTCCCATGATTGTTTTATTCTATTGTTGTTATTTCTGACAGTCCAAAAATGTTCACATGCACATGGACCCTCTCTGTGTCATTGTGCCAATGTCTCCCTTATGACGGTAATCATCACAAATCGTTGCACGCGATACTGTCAAGCGTGCTATAGAAAATTGCTTAGTAATTACATTTGCAAATCATCCACTTATACATTTGCAGTGTTTGGTTATAAAAAAAATTAAATTAATTTCCTTTCAATTAAGTTTATTCATATAGCTCCAATACACAAAACCTGTCATCTCAAGGCATTTTACAGCATATTCAACCAGATGATCCTGTCGAGTGACAACGAAAGAAAAAAAAAAATTCTGGCATGCCATTTTTAAAAAATGAGGTATGCCATTTGAAAGGTGGGGTATGCTACATTGAAATGGCATATGCATTTAAAAAAAAAAATCTACCTCTGTTAGGATCCGGGGCTTTGCCCACCAGAGGGCGCCGTGGATCCATGCCTGGGGAGCTTGGACTCAGCTGTTTCCCATTCTGCTGATTAAGGAAGCTCCCTATATAAGCTGAGTGTGACCTCCCCTCTGAGCTGGATCGTTGTCTTACCTGTGCCACCATGCCTGTCTGAACTTGGAACCTGCAGTTTCCTTCTGTTCCAATAAATATTGGACTTTTAATCCTCCCTCTGTGTCTGTGAGTTCTGCATTTGGGCTAGTAAAACCATCGCTTCATGACAGAACGATCCAGCCAACAGACTAGCCCAGCAGACTCCTTCTACGCACTCCTGGAGAGCCCGCTCTGTGCCGTCTGGAGACCCCTGAGCCCGCTCTGTGCCGTCTGGAGACCCCTAAGGCCGGTCTGTGCCGTCTGGAGACCCCTGAGCCTGCTCTGCGTCTTCCAGAGACTCCGGATGTGGAGCCACAATCGGTGCTTCCCTCTGTTCCTGAGGTGGAGCCATAATCGGTGGTTCCCTCTGTTCCTGAGGTGGAGCCACAGTCGGTGGCTTTCTCTGTTCCGGATGCGGAGCCGCAGTCGGCGGCTTCCTCTGCTCTGGATGTGGAGCCGTAGTGGGCGTACCTGTTTGAGCCTGTTGCTGAGCAGCGGGAGCGGAGACAGCGTCCATCTCGGGGCTTCTTGCTCAAGCGGAGACAGTGTTTCTCCCGGTGCTTCCTGCTGAAGCGGAGGTGACGCCCTCCTCCAAGGCCCCTGCAGCTTCTGAAACTCTGCTCTGCTGCCGGTTCCATGGCCGGTCACCTGAGACTCTTCCTGGCATCCCTGGTTCGCCCTTCGCCCTCCATAGGCGAGTTGTTTTGTTTTCTTCGGGGCGTCTGGAATCCGCCCTTGGGGGGTACTGTTAGGATCCGGGGCTTTGCCCACCAGAGGGCGCTGTGGATCCATGCCTGGGGAGCTTGGACTCAGCTGTTTCCCATTCTGCTGATTAAGGAAGCTCCCTATATAAGCTGAGTGTGACCTCCCCTCTGAGCTGGATCGTTGTCTTACCTGTGCCACCATGCCTGTCTGAACTTGGAACCTGCAGTTTCCTTGTGTTCCAATAAATATTGGACTTTTAATCCTCCCTCTGTGTCTGTGAGTTCTGCATTTGGGCTAGTAAAACCATCGCTTCATGACAACCTCCCTACTTACCCAGTGTCTGTTTTACTTTGTAACCATGCCTCTTTTCATGTAAGACCCATGACATTACCTTTGAATTACTGTGTAGTCCGACTAAAATAAACCTGACGTCTATCTTAATGGGTAGACTGGTGTCAGGATACCGGCCCCCAGGAGCTGGAATTGCCCACCCCTGGCCTGGCCACTGTCTGTACAGTTATTCTTCTCTGTCTCTTATTGCAAACAACAGGTGATTACTGCCCCCTGCGCTGCATATGCTTGTGGCCTCAGATCAATTAAAATATACTTTTCATGCATTTGGATTTGAAATTAATAAAAAAAAATCTTCCCATCAAAAATCCATTGTTGTGAGACCGAACACAGCCACTTTATTTAGATATGTTTCAATTTTAATTAGGCTAACTGAAGTCGAAAGTTATTTCAAAAACTACAGAAAAATTACAACAAAAAGACGTTTTACTTTGACTATTTTAACCTTAACCATAATATATAAAATCAGATTCCAGACCACATTTTAATTTTTATTTGAGTTTTCATATTGTAATTGCAATGTTATTCTTGATGAAGTATTAAAATATCAAAATAGAAAATCAATATTGTAAAGCTATTTATTAAATGTTTTACATTACAAGACTAGCTGGGTAACAGGATCTTTAGAACAACAGACTCTCAAAAGTTAAAACAACTAATAGGGAAAGTAGTAAGTAGAAAGTAATAGTAGAGGCAGAAACTGGTAAAAATACATCAAAATACAAATGTATGCATATATCAATTATGTAATTTTACCGTTGGTAAACTCAAAATAAATTTGTTCCTGCTACTGTGCTTCTGGGGGTATTAGCAGAAAGTTCAGTGCCTTCTTTGTCTTCATTTGATTTTTTTTTTTTTGATAAAAAATCTCATAAAAAATAGCATAAAAGATCTCATAAATTCTCCCAACCAGATGCTGAGAGGTTGATCCATGCCTTCATCTCATCAAGGTTGGTCTACTGTAATGCCCTCCTCTTTGGGACCTCTGGTAAAAACCTGCAAAAGCTCCAGTACATTCAGAACTGTGCTGCCCGGGTCCTGATGAGGAGGCGCAAATACGACCATATCACTTATGTCCTTAATTCACTTCATTGGCTACCGATCAAACATAGAATACATTATAAACTCTGTCTGCTTACCTATCAATGCATCCATGGAGTTGCTCCTGCCTATCTCAGTGAACTCCTCTCATCGCACGCTACTTCTCGTAGGCTTCGTTCCTCCACCTCCTTTTACTGCCTGCATCAACCTAAGACCAAACTTGCCACTATGGGGGATAGGGCTTTTCAGGCAGTAGCTCCACGACTCTGGAATGCCCTTCCAGAGTCCCTGAGAGCCCCACAAGGTGTGGAGGCCTTTAAAAAAGGTCTTAAGACTCACCTTTTTAAACAGGCCTTTTAGAACTGTAAGTTTTGTTTTAAATTGTGGTTTTAATTGTTGGTTTCAATTGTTGGTTTTGGTACCACTTGGTGCGAGATGTGTTGCTGTGGGCCCTACAATTTACAATTTATTCTTTATTTTTTCTATTATTACTATTTATTATTACTATTATTATTATTTTTTGGTAATTGTTGGTTTTTTGGTGCCGCTCGGTGTAGGATGTATTGCTGTATTTTTCTTCTTCTTTTGGTCTCTGTAGCACTTTGAGATTTCTTTGAAATGTAAGGTGCGTTACAAATAAAATCTATTATTATTATTATTATTATTATTATTATTATAAATTCAGGCAGACAGTGGCTAGACTATTGATAAGCAGACCACTCTTAATCCACTTATACTGTTATACTGACATTGCAACTACAAAATTTGTGTTTGTTCATCAAATAATCCCAATAATTACTACATACATCAACATTACTTTTTCATAACTTAAACATATATTGTCAATATTTAGCTCCCATCTAGGACACATTTCAACTGCCATTTGCCACTTTTCCAATGGCATATGCCATTTTGAAGTGGTATAAGCTGTTTAAAAAAAAAAAAAAAAAAGGCATGCCAGATACTACTTTTGGCTCTAAGTGCTGCTGGTGGATTCTAACAAAATAGATATGACCGTAGCAGTATGTGTGTATCCTCATTTGCTGCCATGTTTATTTTTGGCATAACTCAACTTGGGTCTCTTTCTTTCATTGCAACTAGATATCCCACCTTAAGCCATGGTAACTGCAATGTGATTGGCCAACCTGTTTTCTTTTGGTCTCTGTGGTTGATCTGGGGGCGATACAAGATGGACTGCCATGTGTGTGAACATGCACATATAGATTCAGCTTGAACGCACCAAAAGAGTGCCTACAAGCCGAATTACCAACGTACAAAAAGTGTGAATGATGTCAATACAATGGTTCATCTGCATCTTTACCGGATGAACAATACATCGGGTGTTAAAACAAGTTTTTTAAATCTTTGGTCAACAACAAAAGAAAAGCACGCATATCTTTCATCTTTACCATCAAATGTAGTTTAGATTTACATTTAAAATTCAAAAACTCAATGAGCTCAATCTAATCAAGTTATGAAAATTAGCACTGACTATGAAAAAGCTTTTCCTTAAAGGAATGGTTTTGTGCTTTTTACTGTTGTTTTTCCTTCATTTAAAATTTTGTCACAGTCATTCCAAAATAAGTTAAAAAACAATCCACTGGACTTTGTTTCTAATTCGAAACGTTTCGCTTCCCATCCAGGAAGCTTTTTCAATTAAAAAAGTCAGGAATAGGTTTTGATGGGCTGCTGTATAAAACATCAAACTCAACGTTATACCTCAGGATTCCAAGTGAAACACTCTAATCACTTCCCATAGCATGCATTATTGTGGAGGGTCTTGCCTAAGGGCCCACACTGGCAGCTCTTTCCCCCAGCTGGGATACAAACCCAGGCCTCCTGTTTGCAGGACGGGTGACTTACCACTTGACAATACTTCATATTTTCACTCTCTATTTTACATACCATAAACAACTTTAAAGAGCCATTTATTGTTAAGTAATTGATAACATCATAGAACGTAGCTGTTTTTGTTTTAACTGTGAGTAGCATGTACACCAAGCAATAGGTAACAGTCATCCACTAAAGACAACCTCCTTCTCATTTGCATAATGAGGTAAAAAATGAATGGGATAAAAGAAAGATAGGAAGAATATCATAGATGACAGTGTATATACAGAAAATAATACATAAAAAGAAAATAATGTTTATAAAATACAGTTAAAAAAGTATAATGACAATAGATATATAGAGTAATTAGATTTGCACATTTATGTCTCATTTAGTAATCGTATTACTGCTTGCAACTAATAATTTAATGCATATGTTTTATTTATTATTTGTCTATTTATCTGTTGAGCATTTATTTATTGTTGTATTCTTTTTTAATTATTTTCTGAATTTGTCTGCTTTACCTGTCACTGTACCACACTGAATTTCACTGAGCCTTTGGGATTGGATTTAGACTTAGACAACTTTTTTTGTAAGTGTGTTTACACAGAGTGCTACGAGATTTTGTAGAACGTTATATTTTTACACACTGACAGCTTTCACTTAGCTTTAAAATAAATATGAAATTTAAAAGTCATGCTTTTCAAGTTATTAAAAAAATATATAACTTACAATAAATTAAACAGGCTTTACATTATTCTAGAAAACAAAAGGAAAATGATTAATTGAAGGCAGCAGCTGTCATTCAGTTTTAAGATGATCTGAGGCACCTATTTATATTTAATATTCTACCCAACATTTATAAAGTCCCTGTTCCTGCACATGATAAACAAACCACAGAAGCATTTAGCCTTTAGTGAGCACTTTACTGAATTTTTGCCATTGAATTAGTTGCCATGCGCCATTGTCTCTCCTCTGTGCTCATGTTGAGGTTGCAGGTCGCTGTTACTTGCACTTACAACTGTGCATTTTTGTCAGATGCACTTACACCAGAAAACTGTGGTCCTTATTTATACACCTTAAGTGACGAATAACAAATCTGTTTAAGCTTATTAATGATGCTTTACTGACTTTTTCAATTAGCTATGGTGCTAATTACTGAAAAGGTAACGCATTTACTGTAACGCATTACCTATTATGTGTTAGTCCAAACACTACTCATAACAAACACCAAAGTCTCAAAAATAGAAAGCACAAAAAACATATCCGTAAGGTGTGGAAGTGCTGTTCACTGTTGTGTAAATTAGGGGCAAATTTTATTATTTTAAAACAAGTGGGGACTTTGTCGCACATCCCTCTTCCCCCCCGTAACTTACTTGGCCCAGAGATTAGAGCGTGCACTTATACTCATATTATGTAGGGTACAGTATGTAAGCAGCAGCATGGGCCCCAGTTCTAACAACATACCTGCCATAAATCAAGTGAGTTTCAAAATCGAAGCTAACACATGCACCTGTTTAAAGTAGATCATGTTCTTCTGTTTTAGCAATACATGGATTCTTGTAGTATGAGACACTCTTGTATTTACTTTCTTCCTCAAATCAAAGTTGTCATAACCCAGGTACAGCACAACTGAAGAACAGTATTGTTACTTTCATGGGAATTAATTAACACTAAGCCTTGCTGGCAGAAACTAAATCACATTACTTACAGTAAGGGCTCAAGGTTGCTTTTCAGTTTCTATCACAGTCCACCACAGGAGTTTCTCACTATTATTTGGTGAGGCAATTCTTGTCCATTTTTATTTTTCTTTTTGTAATGCAAGTGAGTAGCCATATATAACATATGTACATGATTTTTAGTATAAAAGTATAAAACTTTTTTTAAATAGCAAGAACAACCCGAAAACAGAAACATCAGTGTCAGGTGAAATTGCCCACACTGATATATGTGGAGATATAAACAATGGTCAATATGGGACTGTTCTTTTTTCCCAAAAGAGAACAAGAGCTTATATCGGGCCCTGAACCATTGAAGTAAAGATGTCTGACTTTGAATTACACTAGCCTTGTTGTTTCTGGATCGGCTGAAGCCTATAGGGACTGACTTAGAGTAATGCCTTGCCCCATATCTCCCATAGCACTCAGCCAAATGCAGCTATGCAACAGAAGCCCCACTTAATGTGATCTTCCATGGCTTTCTGAGGTGGAAGTGGCAGAGAAACAAAGGACAGAGAAAGAGTTGGTTGACTCATGGATGCACAAAGCCACACTCCAGAATATGCGCCCACACTCCCAAAATAGTCTGTCAGCTTGTGTGTGAGAATATGTGTGTTGGGGGGAGGGGAGCATATACGAGTGCACCTAGCTCAAATTTGTTCAGTGCAGGCTCAAGTGTCTCATATCTCAAGATTTCTCTCACTCAGTTCCTAAACAAAGCTTGTTTGGTCAAGTGGCAAAGGAACAAAAGAAATCAATCATGCAATTATCCAGATTTCCTCTGTCACTTCAAACAGAGAACAAATAAGTGTCTGACCATTTGGTTGGTGTGGAGTAGTGCTGCACAAGGGCTTCTACATGCCCACATCTTTTATGAAAGAAAAAAATCTGTCACTCATGTCAGTTATGTTTAATGGCAAATGCTTTGCACTGAAGCAAAAGGAGGGCAGAAAGACAATCTCTGAAAAAAACTGAAAGAAAATTAAAAACTTTCTAAACGAGAAGCAGTGCTGATCATTTCACTATTGCGGTTATTGCATTTGCTTTTATTTAAATAATACCAGTAAGAATTGAACCCTGGCAACAAAACAAAACCTTATCCCTGGTTTGGGATCAAAATTCAAGAGTTTAGAACTCATTTATCATTTCTCTTGGATATCTGCAGCCCCAGATCTCTGTTTATCACTCAAACTTATTTCAGATGAGTTTTTCAAGCAACATATGTCTTAAGACATGATTTAATTTCAAAGAAGGAGCACTTTCATATTCAATTCTTTTCCTTTTCCATTTTAATTCACAATTTCCAAATACAGTTTTGTCTAAGAGTCAATAAAAAGTTACCTTGGTATCTTATTTTTTAAAACGCTGCGCATTCATGAGAGACACAATGTGCTTACTGATTACATCTTTAATGAAAGAGGAGAGTTCACAAACGTGTCTTGAATCATCCCTTCTCTCCTTGACGTAGCTCAGGTTCTACATCATTAACCAGGCAGCTTTGTAATATTGATCACATCATAATCCAGAAATATTCCAGCTTTAAAAAAAAAAAAATTCACTAGCTTTTACTACTTAGGGTAATGTTTCTTTTTCTATATTTACAATTTTGTTATGACTTTAAGTAGTATGCCCTCAAAGTGTCTGGAGGACAAGACATACTGTAGAGCACATTCAAGGTTGAAAGATCTGATTGTATACAAATCTGCCTGGATAGACAGTCTGTTATGCATTTATGAACTCTGTGTTCATTAATGTAGTATTTTATTATGCCTAATATTTAAAAAAAAAACTATAAAAATGTGTTCTTCATAAAAAATAAAGTTCAGATCATCTCAGATTAAGCAAATTTAGACAGACAGACACACACACTGATAGAACAGTGAGTGTAAGATATAGTCAGTATTAAAAAATGGGGAAAAGGAATTCTACATTTAAATCAGAACTATAAATGGAAAAAAAGTCAAAAATTAACCGTCAATATTGCCCACTTTTTTTGACAAAAAATGGAAATCATCAAATGAAAATGCTGCATTTAGAATATCGTAATCAGATATGTTTTAGTGGTAATTGCCGGAGGCTTGATAATCTTAAGCCTGTTGAGTGTTGATGATGGAACATTCACAAAGCAGGTCATATTGAATGATTCACAACAATGGTGCAAATCATATCAGATGACGCAACAATAGTAGAAAAAATAAATTTGTCAGGTGGAAATCCATATATATCGGAAATTCTAATAAGGGTGATAAGAGTGTTACACAGTGTTTACATCAGGTCGTACAGTCTGAATCCTCCACCAAAGCACCATACTTATCCTAAAAATAGTATTTGAGTCTCGCATTCACATAAGCACTGTGAAACTGGTTCCCAACATATTAAAAACTATTTCATACACTGTGTGAACCTTTTTCTTTACCAGTGTGTTTTTGTCAAAGTTAATGAATATCAAATGACTCATCTTGTTGGTTTTAAAGGTATTTTACACTTTCTCAGACAGCCTTTTACTAGTCCAAAAGACTGATAGGTGGGTGTAAATAAACATGACCCAGGTGGCAGAAAAATGACAAAGAAAAATATATTAAGTGTTTATTTTACAATTCATGCAGGCCAAAGTGTGAAAATCAGGAATATTTTATTTACACGGTTAAAAACTCATATTTGTTCACTTTTTTCTTTCTTAGGTTAGAAACTACTGTTTTGAGAAATTTAGATAAAAGTAATTACTACTGCTGAGCTGCACTGCTGTTTACCTTTCTTATAGAAAACTTGCCCTTTGTTTCTAGTTCCTTTCTTTGAAGACCTAATTAATATATTTGGCCTCCTTAGCACTCAATTCAGAACATTAACTGCTTTGTTAAAGGCCTGTTTTGTGTCATGCAGTGATTGATCATGGGCAGGGAGGGGACAGCAGAGTTGGGACAGACTGGTGATATAAATCACATCTGATAGAGGGCATATAGATAATTGGCTGTCTGGCCCTATACTCAGGAGAAGCAAGCCACTATCTTCCAGGGGGAGATAAACCAGAGGGCACCGCACAATGATAACAACATGCTTGACTGTCAACAGACGAGATGCAAAATTACCCCTCTTCCATCCGCTATGTCTCTGTCCCCTTCTCCTGCCCTGTTATTGTTCCAATGAGGAGGGGAGAGGTTAAGTGGATTGAAAATCAGTTGACGGAATGTTTCTGTATATTCTTCTTGTTGCCATATATGTTAATAGATTTACTGTGGGTGACCGTGATGCAGACTGATCAATACAAAAGCATATTCAAGGACTTCCAACATGATGCTATAGTGATGCTCTACCGGATCCCTGCAGCTCTCACTTTCTCTCTTGTGTCCTCTTAAGACACATCTTGTCCCCTTCAAATTCGGGAGGGGTGTCCTCCTCACTCAGCAGTTTCAAAGATAAAAGGAATGTCCAAGTTCATCTGACACACATGGCGCCGGTCTTGATTAAATAGCCTGACAATGCGGCAAATGTATTGCAGTTGCCAGGGAGACCGGGCTGACCTTGGTGGTTGCGCTTTGCATCAAGAGTTGCCAAGAAGACACAGAGTATACCTTCCTAGTGCAGAAAGGACAAAACAAGTAGGAATTCAAAGTGAAGGACAGCTGTTTATTCGAAAGATACAATTATGAACATCCATAACACTATAGTGATCTGTGTGATCCTGTTGCCTGATGGGAGCTAAGGTATACACCACAGTGGCTGAGAGGTGTGAAAAACCTGCATACTTTAGATTCAAAAAGTACTGGAAATACAAAAATGAGGCTTGCAAACACTAGATTTGGACAAGCAAACAGCATCTGCAAAGTAAAAATACTGCACAGAAGAAATGCTGCAATCAGTAAATAGAGAGCAGCAAAGTGAAAACATGCCACTAGCACAAAACCCAGTTGAAACGCTAAACGGGCTAAATCCGGACCACACCATAGACATTTCTAAGAATTAATGCCTATGGACCTGACCCATTGTAAAGATATAATAGCGATTCCTTCGAATAGGATATTTGGAGTAAAGAAAAAAAAGTCATATTTTCCTATTTGACTTTTTAAAACAGCTAATCTCTCTTGGCTTTCTGATTGTGCCCTTACTAAGGGTTTTGTCCCATAAAAGTTGATAATCATATCAACCAACTGGTCAGTAACACTCTGTAGTGTGTAGCTAGTTGTTTGCAGCTTTTCTGAACTTACAGTTGATCCTTCAACATTACATAACTCTAAATTTGCCTGTGTTTTAAATCTTAAAACCTGTTCAGTAGGGGTTGTATTGACAGTTAATTTGTGCTTTGCCACTCTCTATCTTTTATGATTGCATGCATTTTGTTATTTTGTTTTTGTTTCATTGTTGGGTTTTCAAGCCTAACTTTTGAGTTTGGAGTACTTTTCAAATTTGCTGTGCATCAATATATTTGAAGGGCATTTGTACTCCTCAGTCACTGTAATATTGACATGTTTTATTGCAAACAGTTTAAGTTTGAGAAACATGGCCTTCCAAGACTGTTCAGTTTCTTTGTTAAATTCTAATCTGTTCAGAATGCTGAAGCTTTCCTTTTCAGCATTTGGTGGATAATACTATAAAGATTAAAAGCCCAGCTGTGTAGAATGCAATGCCCTCTCATCATACTCTAAGCATTCAAATACTTTTCATAAACCTATGTATTGGATTTAAATTTCCCAAAGCCTTCACACTAACAATAGAGTAGGGGATTCAAAGTAACAAAACATTCCCTGAACTTTGAAGCAAGGTTCTGCATTTTATTTTTATTCATCACACTCTCTCTCATACATATTTTTTTGAAAAGCTTAATTTGACAACACTGAGCTTTGGATCACATTAAGGGAATATTTTTAAGCATCTAAGGGAAAGCCAAACCATGCTGCTCTGTGAAGGATAATGACTTAAGCACCACAAAAAACATGTCAGTTAATGTCAGATCCATCACCTTGAAGTAATATTGGAGATTAACATAAAAGCTGTGCATATACGTGGTTATTTGTATAAAATCTTTGTTGCTCCTTTTGCGTGTAATATTTGTCACATCACAACGGAATCAGACAGAGCTACATCGAATTAGAGAAATACTGATTTCATTTTAACTCAAGGGTGTTTGGCAGTGGAGAAAATGCAGTTAGAGCCTCAGTTATGTGGAATTAGAACAATCGGAGAAAACAGATGCAGCAAGCATCTCTTTAAATGTGAGGTTCTTCTCTCTCTAAGGAGTCCTTTGTGCAGCTGAGGTTTTTTTGTAACACCCTGGACTTTTGAAGGCCTCCTGCTCTTCTTATGCCAAATCTGGAACCTCACTACAAGGGTTCTCAGGTGGGAGTAGGCTCACCTGCTGTTCCATGTGCCATTTTATCATCCAGATACACGATAGGAATACACATATTTAGCGAAGCGAAACACACACATAAAATGAAGATGCTATATTTCCATACATTGACCTCCAGGAACAAGGCTGCACTGTTTTTTTGTTTTTTTTTGCAAGCAATTGCCCAGGCAAAATTGTGCTCTCCTTAGACCTGGTATTAAAACTGCAAGAAATTGGAACAAACCACATGTGCTCAAAATAACAATTTATATCATATGCTGACATCAAGTAGGCAGACAGAGTCAAAGAAATATTCATATTTGTAAACATTTGTGAGAGAGGTAATGTATGGTTGATGAGCCTTCATTTTCAGCTTGCTCTTGCAGCTGGATGTTTGATGTCTGTTATTGAGGAGGATGCAGCCTTCATTATAGCCATTCACATCACACTATTCCTCTGTGTGTCAGCTAATGTATGGTATTTTTCATCTTCATTTTTTTCTAGATTAAGTAATTGTTTGCTCTTTATATTTGCATATGATGAGGAAGCAGCTTCTACTATGACTGTTGTCCCTTCATTAATTGAACTAAATCTAGAGAATTCAGCAAAAGCATTTCATAACAGAATTCACAGCATGACTTCTACTTGGGCATTTGCTGAATTTTTGTTCAATTATCAGGTTTGCTATGTTGTTGGAACATGCAGAGTATTTTTTTTTTCTATTTTTACCATCAGAAGCTTCTCTGTCCTGAGAAATTGGATAGCGCTTTCCATTTTCTAATTGCAGCCCTACTTGTAAGAGTCCAGCTGCTATTCTGGTTTGTTTTTTTATTCATTGCAAGTAAGCTAGCACTTCTTATGAAATATTTAAAACAAATAACATATCGTTATCCTTTGCAAAATATTAATACTCACTAAAGTGTGATGCTCTGCCACATTAAAACCTTATATTTAGTTCAAAAACTTATTTAGAACAATTTTCTTTTAAAACAGCAGGAAATAAGCATAATGGTAAAGTGAAAGAAAATTTTTCATATCCATTATTTTTATCCAAGTGTAGTATGTAACTGCATGAAATACTTTATTTCAACCTGAAGAGATTCACATGGGAAAAAACCCAGCAGTTTGAAAGGTTTATATAATGTGAAGAACTTTAAGTCTTCATCGCTAACACTATGCGTCAGAGTGACTGTTTATGATTGTTGAATGGCGATGACAGTTTTGCCTGCACAATGAGATGAGAACAAAAGTCATGCAAAAGGCCTTACCCTGTGAATGGCTAGAATAGACTGCCCGTCTGGCTTCCTGTGAAGGGCATAACGATCAGTGCCTTCATGATGCAAGCACACTCACAGCAGCCTGTAAAGCAGGGGTGGGCAATTCCAGTTCCTGGGGGCCGGTATCCTGCAACATTTAGATCCATCCTTGCTCCACACACCTGAATTAAATGGCTCAATTACCTCCTTAGTATGCAGTCACTTGCTCCAGAGTCCTCTCAATCATCTAATTATTTGATTCAGGTGTGCTGAAACAAAGACACATCTAAAAATTGCAGGGTAGCGGCCCTTAGGAACTGGAATTGCCCACCCCTGCTGTAAAGGCTTCGATAGACATAAGGTGTGACTTCCAAAAGGATGGAGTAAGTTGGATTAATACTGGAAAATTAAAAGCATAGGACCAATGCACCTGGTATGGCATGAATAAGAGGGCAAATGTAGAAGGTCTAAAGACGGACTTCAGGAGGTCTCTCTGTGCTAAATAGATTGGTGATAGGAAGCATTCTGTCTCACTTTCTAGCTCCTTCCATACTGCCAGCACTATTGGGATAGCTCTTCTTATGGTTGCTGCTGACACACTTCCTGTCATGATCTTGGTTGGATCCTGATTTGATTACTCATTTCATTTACCTGCCTAGCTCTGACCAGTTCTCATTACCTTTCATCTGATCCACCTGCTTCAGCCTCTATTTAACCTTTTCTTCAGACCAGCCATCAGCCACATTATTCGAGCCTTTGGTGAGAATTATTTAGCTGGTGCTGACTCCTGACCACATCCTTGACTTTGGCTTCGACCTCTGGATTATCCTGCCTTCCTTCATCTACTGTTCTCTGACATCTGGGACTTCAGCATCTGGGACTCTCAGGGCAGCTCCTGCCACATCTGTTTGGCAGTCGACTGGCTATAACAAACCTCTTCCTCTGGGCATGGACTGAACTTAAACACCAGAGGTTCCTGCCTTAGATGTCCTCGCTGATCACTGGAGATCTGTTTTCAAAATAAAAGTTTTTGACAGCTTTTCCTTCCCGATATGTGGTATTTGAACTGACCCCATTGGAATCTATTTCATTTTTGGACAGGGTATTGTTGTCAGTTGCTTTCAGAGGAGCATAGCCTGAAAATCAAGGGTCTAGCACAATAAAGGTTAAATCTTTTAAAGAGTTGTTTTACATATATTTATTGAAAAAATAAAGCCCTGCATTTAGATCTTGACACATACATAATGTTCCCAGTGCATGTTGGACTCCGACAGGGCTGCCCTCTGTCACTGGTCCTGTTCATAACTTTTATGGACAGGATTTCTAGGCGCAGCCAAGGACCGGAGGGGGTCTGGTTCGGGGACCAGCGGATCTCGTCCCTGCTTTTTGCGGATGATGTAGTTCTGCTGGCTCCCTCCTGCCAAGACCTACAGCGTGCGCTGGGGCGGTTCGCAGCTGAGTGTGAAGCGGTGTGAATCAGCTCCTCCAAGTCCGAGGCCATGGTTCTCGACCGGAAAAAGGTGGCTTGTCCCCTTCAGGTTAGAGGAGAGTCCCTGCCTCAAGTGGAGGAGTTCAAGTATCTTGGGGTCCTGTTCACGAGTGAGGGAAGAATGGAGCGGGAGATCGATAGACGGATCGGTGCGGCTGCTGCAATAATGCGGACGCTGCACCGGTCTGTCGTGGTGAAGAGAGAGCTGAGCGAAAAGGCAAAGCTCTCAATTTACCGTTCGGTCTACGTTCCTACCCTCACCTATGGTCATGAAATTTGGATCATGACCGAAAGAACGAGATCCCGGATACAAGCGGCTGAAATGAGCTTCCTCCGCAGGGTGGCTGGGCTCTCCCTTAGAGATAGGGTGAGGAGCTCGGTCATTCGGGAGAGGCTCAGTGTAGAGCCGGTTCTCCTCCACATCGAGAGGAGTCAGTTGAGGTGGCTCGGACATCTTCTTCGGATGCTCCCTGGATGCCTCCCTCGGGAGGTGTTCCAGGCACGTCCCACTGGGAGGAGGCCCAGGGGACGACCCAGGACACGCTGGAGAGACTACGTCTCTCGGCTGGCCTGGGAGCGCCTAGGGCTTCCCCCAGCAGAGCTGGAGGAGGTTTCTGCGGAGAGGGAAGTCTGGGAGTCTCTGCTTAGTCTGCTGCCCCCGCAACCCGGTTCCGGATAAAGCGGGAGACGACGAGTACGAGTACGCACATACATAATGTAACAGGTGGCACCAGTAGGTGTCGCACTCTCCCAAGCCTGAGCCACTATAAAAGGGGAAGCAGGAAGGGTAGTAGCCAGGAGTTCGATTCCTGTGTCTGGGACCAGGGGTGTGTTGGATCCATGCTGTTGGCTGACTGGGGTATGTTGGGAGGAAAATTGTGTTTGAGTTGATCCTCTCCAATAAGTTGGTGCTGATTTGGGTTTTTTTATACAGGGCCGCCTTATTAGTGTTCTGTCAGTAACTTTACCTGGGTGTGTGGTTGTTCTACGCCACAGGTAGGCTTTTATATTTACTGTTTTAAGTGATGCAGGTAAGCAGTGTTTTAATGTGGTTAAACTGTTCTGATTAAAGTATTTTAAGGAGCATTTAATAATTTTGTATTTTTGTTTTGACAGGGTTGTCACTGCATCCTGCTGTCCTTTTAAAGTTGATTTTTTTGTTTGTCCACTCAGGTTGAATTGTTTGTTTCTTTAAGTACTTGTGAGGGTGGACTAACAACTTTCCATTTATTTTGTTAGCTATTTAATTTTAGATAGTTGCATTTTATTTATATACAATAAAGATTGGGAAAATTAACTCAGATTCAGTTATTCTTTCCCTTTTAGACACAGCAACCATAAGTCTGTGTCATGAAGGATTACACTTGCATTAACCCAGAGAAACCCCCACTCGGACCTGTAACAATAATATTTATGTAATACCAGCAATAATGTTCTTATTGGAAATATTGAGGTTTTTCATTCCGCTACAGTGGAAAAAAAAAAGTTAGCCTAAACCGAAACTTTATGTTAAGGTATGCACTTTTCAATAACTATAAAATATGAAGCTCACTGGTAATGAATGATTTGCTAACCTTAAGCAACTTTAATTTTAGTTTAAATAACAATCATTGATACAAGACAAAAATCTGCTATTCTCTAATTGGCTATGTCTACTGTATGATCCAATGATGCCAAACTCAACATAACATGCAAGTCCAAAGAAACTCTATTGGTAACAGGAATTTCCAACACCTGCAGATGCTCCCTTTTGGTAAAGATGGTGCATTAGGTTGTTGATTTCATATTTTTTTATATTGTTTCATATATAGTCCAATTTTAAGATGTCTTCACATTAACACTATTTGCTTTCATATCAATAACATATTAATGTATGATATCTTCATATAGTCATTGGCTATCCCTGCAATACCAAGTTTATTATAATCTATCTATCTATCTATCTATCTATCTATCTATCTATCTATCTATCTATCTATCTATCTATCTATCTATCTATCTATCTATCTATCTATCTATCTATCTATCTATCTATCTATCTATCTATCTATCTATCTATCTATCTATCTATCTATCTATCTATCTATCTATCTATCTATCTATCTATCTATCTATCTATCAATGTATATATATATACTTTAATGTGCATCCTTCTACATATCTCTATCACCATAAATAAGACTCTGTGTAGATCCTCAGGACCACATCGATCCTGCTCAGCTGAATCCTCTTATAACTGATCAAACCGAGCTACCAACAGCCCTTTCTAATCAATAGCTATTTCAACAGCATAGAACCAGAGCAACAATTCAGAATAAATGGAAAGTCCCAACATATACATCTGACCTCTTTGTTATGACAATACCCATCTGAACAGGATCATAAAAATAGTTCTTATCAATCTAGTCCAAGTTCATGAGGAGGTGAGTCCTGTAATGCCAATTAACCGAGTTAAGGCCACAGCTTTTTTATTGTATTTCTACTGCTACAAGGTACATGGTCTATATCAATAGTAGAAATGTTGAAATAAGTCAAAACATTGCATAACCTTAGCTGCCCCAAAGGCTACAGCTTCAGCCCAGCTATGTGGTCAAACTTAGGGTAAATCATAGAAATATATATGCCACATCCACTAAAGTCTGTGTGTTGATGTTTGCACAAACCCAACAGGTTTATCTTTCCCCATGTGACAGCCCCCATTCATACCAGAGACGTGATCTTCAAATGGCAACCCCAGGGCAATATAAAGGGACAAAACAAGATCCCATCAGACTCATCCATTCCTATGCTGCTGTGTGAAAAAACATGGGGAAAAGGAGATAAAGCATGATAGCATCAACATGGCACCTTGTGCAGTTTAGAGTTAAAGTCATGCACCACATATGTGGAGGGTTTGTATATTTAAAATTTTCCTGATTATTGCTAATTAAATCCCAAAGCCTTTTAAAACAAAAGGCCCATAGCAGCGGTTTTAGCTTAGGAGGTTTTTGGTGTTTTTGTTGTTGTTTCCCCGTTCCATTTTGCTGCAAGATAGTCAAACATGTAACGGTAATTTGAAATGTTTGAGCAAGTGGCTGCCTGGTTGGAATTAAAATGAGAGTTTTGAAAAGATGGGACATTTTGTGAAATAAGGGATTCAAAATTATGTAACATACAGTGAAGCAAAACATTTTTGAAAAACGTATCTATATGTCACAGCAGAAATTAAACTAGATAAATCAGTTTCTATCAGTCTATGTCCTACAAGACAGGCTTTTCAAAACTCTTAGCATTGACCTTGTTGATCACTAAAGCAGGTTTTTTGAAGTCATGTGCACCAGTAGTTTCTAAAATGTTATTCATAAATATTGCAATTATTAAAACAGATTTAATAATAATAGTTTTTTTATGCTGATCTATGATGGATTGTAAGAGCTGGAATAATCACATTCAGCCTTTTATCACATTTGAACAGAGAGCATAATATATGAGAGACCTACTAACATAAATAACATAATGAAATACATGAATGTAAATGTTGACAAAATACATTCTTTTGGGTTGGGAATAAAATACTTTAAATAATATTTAATATAAATGTTTAATTTTACAACTTTTTTTGTATTTAAATCTAACAATGTTCTAACAGTCTCCCATGTGCATTGATTAGATATCTGGTTTTGTGAAAACATGTATTGTGAAACATGTGTGATGTTTCACTTTAATTAGGGTAGTTGGCAGGATCAAGTAAAAAGGTAGAACTAATATAGAGAGAACTTTATTACCATATGTCCATTTTGCCACAAAGTGTTTGATATTTTAACAGCTATAAAAAAAAAGTAATGACCCACTTCATTTTATGTGTTTCCTACGGCACAGATTTTTTTGTCCAGACAATTATTTTAATACTACATGAGATTTCTGAGTCATTTTGAATTTTAAATACTTCTTGGCAGTTTAGGCAAAATGAACTGTGGCCTTTAATTTAACACTAGGCCTAACTTGTACGATTGGATGTCGTAAAAGAATTAGAAAAAATTATATATATATTAGTGCTGTCAAAATTATCGCGTTATTATAGCGTTAACGCGAGGCCATTTTAATGGCGATAATTTTTTTAACGTGAGATTAACGCTATGTGGTTTTATGGTAAAATTTTCCAAGTACATCCCGCTGCAGCCTGTGGGAAGGCGGGGCTATTTTCCCCCAGTCTATGCATTTTCCATAGGCTTCGAGAGCGGAGCTCCTCAAGGAAAAAAGACGCTCATACACTGGTTGGCGCTAGTGCCTTTTCTTTAAGCCCCACCACCAACAAACAAGTTGAGTGTCTGGTGCCTAGTAGCAACCTGAAATACGCTAAGAAAACAGATTACTGAGGTGAAATGGAATCTGCTACGGCACTCTTGCTGTCTGTGTACGCCACAGGTCAGTATCGTGTGTGTGTGTGTGTGTGTGGGTGTGTGTGTGTGTGTGTTCTCATTTTTGTTAAGAGGCTGAAAAGTAACTTTCTAGAGCATAGACTACCTCCATCTAGTGATGTCGGTCTATTGATTTTGATGTATTGATTGAAAATTGTTCATTATTATCTTGGTTAATTAACATCTAATGTTAACTCTACTACATTTTATAGCAATAGGGTAAAATGCTTGTCTTTGTTCAAAAGACTGTATTGACTGTAAAGACTGTCTTTTACATCAGCCTGTTTTCAGGGCCCTTTTTTTGGCTACATATTTGTTATTTTTTGCTACATGCCTCCCCATCTTCTTGCCATATGTTTCTATGGCATAAATCAGTGTCTGTGACCTGTTTTCATTTAAAAAAAAGAATGTATGTATTTTTTGTATGCCATGGAGAGTATTTAAATGATTTTCAATCAGAAAAAAAATGTGTGACTAAAATGTGATTAATCGCGAGTTAACTTAGGCATTGATGCGATTAATCGCGATTAAAAAAATTTAATCGATTGACAGCACTAATATATATATATATATATATATATATATATATATATATATATATATATATATATATATATATATATATATATATATATATATATATATATTCCCTTCATGTGCTATATACCAAAAACAGTTTATTGTAAAGGAAAATATATTTCCCCTTGGCTTTTATATTGCCTATCTACTGTATCTAAGGTTTTTAAAACTTTCCTTCATTCAGAGCTCAGCAGTAGTTCTAGTTTATAGAAATATTTTATAAAAGTAATCACTAGGAATTAAATTTTAATTACCATGTAAATTTATACCAATTGCAACTCTCTAAGGATTTAAGTTTTAACAGACTGACACAATATTTTGTTCGGAGCTGAGCCTCTAAACTGTGACTGTTATTTATTTAAAAAAAACCTTAACCCCTCACTGCTCCCTGGGCACTGCACAATGGCAGCCCACAGCTCCCCAAGGGGATGGGTTAAATGCAGAGAGTTAATTTCCTTGCTCTTTACTTGTGACAGTGTAATGACAATAAAAGAAAACCTGAAAAAAAAAGTTATTCAAGATTTAATTCAAGAATGCCACCCCAGATCATTCTGGGAAGTCTGTTTACTTTACTAATTTATTCTGAACTCCCCAAGATGACAGAGTACCTCACCCTATCTCTAAGGCTGAGAATAATGTCACACACTTTATGCAAGATCTGATATCCTGTCCCTTAACATATAAAAATGATCAATGACAAGCAAGAGCCCTGGCATATGACCACGCTGGGAAAAAGGTAAACTTGGTCCAAAAAACAAATACAGCTTTTGTTTTGGGTATGCAAACAGTATTAAGCGTAAGAGGTACCCAGACATAACACACTTGGACAGCAGTACCCACTAGTTTTTTTTAGTAGGACACACATTTGCATGGGTCTGATTCCAAGCTTCAACAATACTGTAATCAGAGTCTCTTCTCTAACACCTTCAAAATTTGGATGAGACATTTGGAATTTGGAATTAAAATTGATTTATGGAACACTCTTTGCAGGGGCAGGCATGAAAAAAAATACTTTGTTGTTCTGTCACACAATAAGAGGTCTTTAAGAAGAAAATGGAAAGGCAATTTAGATTATCTGTTCCTATTTGTAGGTGTGATTAAAAAAAATCACCTTTCGAATTGAAATAAGGAGATATATGCAAAAAAAACTTAATGTACAAATTTGACATCTTAAAATTGATCTTGAAAACTTTCACTGGGATATTTTGAAAAATACATTTTAGATATCAAACTCTTATTTGGTCTAATTAGGTTAAAAAAAAAGCAATCTAGGGGAAAAAAAAACATAGCTTGGATAATGCATTGGTAATTCTATGCATGAGCTAAAAACACTGGTGTGAGTTCAAAATGAAAAAGCATTTCTTTAAAACATTTAATTTTGAAATTTAACATTTAAAATTATTCTTTTACTGAGACATTTCTGAGAATTAAAATTAAAGATGTTAAACAATTAAATTAGAAAATGGGGAGATACTTGCTTCCACACTTCATAGCAGCTGATCAATGCTGGTCTGATTGAGAGCATTTGGGGAGACAATCGTGAAGCATTGTTATAAAGTGTTTAAAGGTTACACTGCATGAAAAGTGGGATTTTCGTCAATATGCGGCACTGTAGATTGTCGTGGAAGTTCAGGTTAACGGCAGTTTACGGTAATTTGCAGGCATCGCCGAAAACTCCCATAAATTGTCAGAAATTGACGTGGGCTTTCTTAGGCAGTGTTCCCCCCATGCCTCCCCCCCATTTACAGCCTTTACAGTGACTAATTGTATCTGCCCTTTTTCATAAATTTTTATATGAAAACTGGCTCAGTGCTTATCTGCTTAACTTTCTCTTTCCTACACAGAGCGTGGTATGAAGCTAGTTCACTGTAACTTTTTCTAAACTAAATATATTTTTGAATCAGTGCTTCTATGTTCCTTTTTTGTGTCTACTTCAGTTTTCTTCATCTGCCAGTTGGTTTCTGGCTAAAGACCACTCACATGAGCCTGGCTTTACTGAAGGTTTCTTCTAGTTTAGTTTTAACAGTTGCTGCATGCATGCTTTGTGTGACGGATTGCTGCAGCATAATTGACACAATGCAAGCAAATGTTTACTGTCATACTGTCATGCTCACCCAGTAGGAGCGAATCCTACCAATTTAATGGCAATCAGCTGTGTTTTTTTAAACAGAAAACTTTTAACCAATCTAGCTGTGTGTTTTGTTTTGAATTGCCATTGTAAAATGCCAAGGCATTTTACAATGGCAATTTAACCAGCCTTCTGATCTGAAGCCTGGTTAAATAGAGGTTAATGCAGGTGGATCAGATAAGCAGGTAATGAGAACTGGGTGGAGCTAAGCAGGCGTGTGAAAAAAGTGATCAGAACAGGGATCAGTGTCAAGATCATGACAGTATCTGGCATTTTACAGTTTTTACAAAAAATCTACAATTATGTATTTTCAATTGTATATTACAATATACCTATAAATATTTATTATCAAACATTTCTCAAAACAAGATCTAAAATATTTCACTAGTATAAATACTCATAATGTAGAGGGTAATCAAAGATGTAAGTAGAGCCCTGTGGATGGTATACAAGAGGTAACATTTGCACGATACAGGCAATTCCCTGATGATGTGATCTTTGTGCAAACAGTGTATAATTTAGCAAAATAGCAGCACATTGTAATTCTACTCAAATAACATCTCCCCAGAAATGATTTCTTGTTTTTGTTGTTTGGCTTCTTCAATTTCCCTCTTGGTCGCTCACCATCACACTAACAACACACTGAAAGGCAAAAACGGCAACAAACAAATAATCCTTTGCTCAAGTTAATTATATTCTATATCTGACTAAGTATTATTTGTGAGTTAAAAAAAAGAACACTGAGGAAACCAAAAGTAAAAATGCAGCAGTATTGTTTCAATAATCAAGTAAATGTGAACGTTCTTTAATGTAATGAGACAGTTTTTAATCACAATAACGTATCATTTTCACCAGAGGAAAAATAACTCTTATTTGATATAAAAAATATAGAAAACACCTAAACGCAATTTTTGCAATTTTTGAAATTGAATGGAACATGTGAAAAAAAAAAAACAGCTGATTTCCACAATCTCACCCCAGGACTTTGGAAATCCTCTACAATCCAGTTGATGTGCTGAATTACCTCTAAAGTAGATGGCATGAAAGAAAATTTTCTTCTTTTACCAAAGCACACAAACACCTCAAGTGAGAACCATAAAGTGTTTGTGAAGGACGGATTTGAGTTCGCTCCTTTTGACAGGTTTAAACCCAGCCATCCAATCTTAATCTTGTGGGCAAAATGCCTTCTTGCAACAAATTCAGTCATCTTCTTTCAACCTCTTACACTGACAGAAAATTGTGCACTTACTAACATCACCTGTGTATTGTGTATAACCTTTTACATCTATATCTATATATTATTACAGAATTTAACCTTCTGCAAGTACCATGCAACTTTTATAGTTGAAAATGTTCTCTGTCATAAGATTCAAATATTTATTCTAAATCCTGAAATTAAGATGTCAAAGTAACAAAACGTTTACAAATTATTGTAATTTTTTCCTAGCATTGTTTTTTTTATATTAACACTCAAGAAACATTTGTTTTCTTTTATTAGTTTGACCCAATTCTTAAAGTTCAGGGCATTTGGGCTTCATTGTTTATCAATGTAAGGGTGTCAGGAGTTGAAGAAGTTTGTTGTAGCAGGGCGGAGGCAGAGATGAGTTCTTGTAGATTTAATGAGATATTGCAGCCAAAGTATAAATCCAAAAGTAAAAGGCATGGCACGCACTAACCAGAACCGGGTGCACAGGGGGTGACAAACCTAAACCAATCAGGACATGAAGGAATGAAGTCATGTAATCAGTCCAGCAAAGACTAACTAAGGCAATCCTTGTTGGCACATCACACCAAGTACAGTCATCCTCCATTACTAGTATAACATCTCTGGCCAGGACATTCCCCTCTCCACAACAGTCACAAATCTTGGTGTAAGATTTGATCCACAACTCCCCCTTGAAGACCATATCAAACACCTCCTCAAAATCTCCTTTTATCATCTAAGAAATATTTCAGAAATACGTTCTACACTCACCTTGGCTGATGCAAAAAAAATGGTCCATGCTTTTGTCTCCTCCAGGCTGGACTACTGTAACGCACTTCTCATTGGGATCCCTAACAAGAGTCTACAGAAACTACAGTTGATTCAGAACAGTGCTGCAAGGATCCTGACGAAAGTATGACCACATCACACCCATTCTCCACTCCCTTCACTGGCTTTCTGTTTCTGCAAGGGTTGAATACAAGCTCTCAATTCTCACCCACCAGTGCATCTATGGAAATGCCCCACTATACCTGAAGGAACTGCTCACCCCTCTCACTACAACACGATCCTGCTGCTCAAAACACTCAAACCTCCTCCTCCTCCCCAAGACTAAGCTAAGCACCATGGGTGATCGTGCCTTCTGCTCTGCTGCTCCTCGGACCTGGAATGCCCTCCTTGATCATCTGAGGGAACTACAGACCATTCAGATTTTAAAAAAGGATTAAAAACATTTCTTTTTAGCAGGACGTATGACTTTTAACATTTTTACAATTATGCTATTGATTTTTTTCATAAGTGTTTTAAAACAATGTTTAGTTTTACATTTTGATTTTACCCTTCTATGATGATTTTACCTGTAGCACTTTGAGATTGTTTTTTATGTAAAGTGCATTACAAATAACATTTATTATTATTATTATTATTATTATTATTATTATTATTATTATTATTATTATTATTATTATTAACTTTAGAGGTACATATACTGAAGAGGAGACTAATAGAACAATAACCAAGGGAAAGGAAGGTGTTACTAGGGGTCAACTGAGAGTAACCAGGGCCATTTCTCAATACGCGTACTTGTGTGTTCTCATGTGCTTGTGAAACATCATCAGCCTAAGCCCAAACACTGTTCAAATTGACAGGAACACAAGACAGAGAATTGACAAAATCCCAGGATATTGTTCTCGCCCCTCCCTCTTTTCCAAACATGCATCAGAGCAGACTTGTGCATTCTTTAGAATGACAGCTTTCCCAACATGCACTGTGGCAGCAGCAGCTTCCAGGAGAGTGTTCAAAAAGCTCATAGTATTAAGTAAAAACTTTAGTTTTTTGTTACCATTGTTCTATAAAAGTATTTTTTAAGGTAATTTGAGGTGAAAACATTATTGTGGCAGAAGCCATGATAATGATTTTGGACATTGGGAACCATAATTGAACTTTATTGATCTCACATTCGAGAAATTTACCTCTGCATTTAACCCATCTCCTTGGGTAGCAGTGGACTGTCACCGTGGGGCGCCCGGGGAGCAGTGTCGGCTTAAGGGTCTTGCTCAGAGACCCAGAGTGGCAGTCTGTGGGAGTGGGACTCAAACTCAGAACCTCAGGATTCCAAGCTCTATGCCCTAACCACTAGGCCGATTATTGGTTAGTGGCTTATGTATCTGTCAGATATACAGATAAGATCCTGAAAAGATCAATCAATATTTTATCTGCCAACTATCCATGCATGATTCATAAATTATCTTTGTGCATCTGAGTATTCCAAATAGTACTTTTCTTTCTATCCGATTTTTTTTGTGATATAAAAATATTTAATAAGGTACAAATCTTTTCAAGCATCATGTTGGTTTGGCTCTCTCACAGTTAAAATATTGGGACATCATATCAGAAGAACTGCTGGATGTCTATAATGAAAGTCTGGCCACTCCCGCTTTTGTGCCGCAGAGAAATCTTCACCCTTCTACCAAAAAAGGGAAACCTGCAGGATATCAAGAACTGGCGCCCAGTGTCTCTCCTCTGCACCAAGATTCTCTCCAAAGCCTTGCCATCTCGGCTGACAGAAGATATGGAACAGTTCATCCACCGGGACCAGACCAACTGCATCCTGGACAGGTCCATGGTAGATAACATCTACCTAATTCAGGATGCTAATTCAGGATGCTTTGGAGATCTCAGGTTCATTGGGTTTTGGATTGGTCTTGATCGCACCAAAGGCATTTGACCGCGTCGAACATAGCTTCCTCTGGAGAACAATGGAGAGGTTCGGTTACGGCGTCGGTTTGATCCCGTTCAAGGCTATGTACAGCAGCATTGAGAGAATGCTGAAGATTAATGGTGATCTGTATGATCCTCTCCCTGGAATTCCTGCTTCTATAGATACATTCCAATGTTCACGGTTTGGTTTTACCCGGTAAATAAGAAGCGTGGGGAGTGGCAGCCTAGTTCAATTCAATTCAGTTTATATAGCGCCAATTCACAACACAAGTCATCTCAAGGCACTTTACAGTTCAACCAGATCATACAGTCAAATTGAATCAAAGTTTTCTATCTAAGGAAAACCAGTTGATTGCATCGACTCATTGACTCAAATACAATCCCTCACACCAAGCATGCTTGTAGCGACAGTGGAGAGGAAAAGCTCCCTTTTAACAGGAAGAAACCTCCAGCAGAATTAGGCTCAGTGTGAGCGGCCATCTGCTGAGGCCGACTGGGGTTCAACGAGACAGAAGCAGAGATACAAAAAGCCGCTGCAAAAGGCGGCCCAGTCCAAGAAAAACACAGCCAGGCAGACGAGCACCGAGCCAGCTCCCATGTCAGGGGATGAAGAGAGCCCATCCAGCCAGTCACGGTCAGAGAAAAAGGACTACATTAGAAAACAGGCCAATCTCCAGCATCTATAAACAAGGGTGTTGATGGAAGAAGCACAGCTGATATTTCTCCCCAGGATGGTGTCACAGCCAAACAGGAACAGACGAGGCAAAGCTACTATGAGAAAAAGCAGAGAGAGCATAACGTTACGTTAGAGATTGAACTAACAGATTCTGCAGAGTAGGAGAATAGAGACAGAATGAAGCAGAATTATGACATGGGGGTCCCTATGTCCTCCAGAAGTCTAAACCTATAGCAGCATAACTATAGAGATAGCTCAGGATAACCTGAGCCACTCTAACTATAAGCTTTATCAAAAAGGAAAGTTTTAAGCCTAGCCATAAAAGTAGAAAGGGTGTCTGCCTCACGGACCAAAACTGGTAGTTGGTTCCACAGGAGAGGAGCCTGATAACTAAAAGATCTGCCTCCCATTCTATTTTTAGAAATTCTAGGAACCACTAGTAAACATGCAGATTGAAAGCAGACATAAGGGACAATCATATCTCTGATATAAGATGGAGGTTGGCCATTTAAGGCGTTATATGTGAGAAGGAGGATTTTAAATTCTATTCTGGATTTAACAGGAAGCCAATAAAGAGAAGCTAGGATAGGAGAGATATGATCTCTCTTTTTAATTTTCATCAGAACTCTGGCTGCAGCATTTTGGATCAGCTGAAGGCTGAAGAATTACAGTAGAATTACATTTGAAGTAACAAATGCATGGACTAGTTTCTCAGCATCAATCCTGGACAGGATATTTCTAATTTTTGCAATATTCCGCAGATGAAGGAAGGAAATTCTAGAAACCTCTTTGATTTTAAAGAATTTATTTGCAAAATATGGTGGAAAATAAGTAATTGGTCAATAACAAAAGTTCATCTCAATACTTTGTTATATACCCTTTGTTGGCAATGACAGAGATCAAACGTTTTCTGTAAGTCTTCACAAGGTTTTCACACACTGTTGCTGGTATTTTGGCCCATTCCTCCATGCAGATCTCCTCTAGAGCAGTGATGTTCTGGGGCTGTCGCTGGGCAACACGGACTTTCAACTCCCTCCAAAGATTTTCTATGGGGTTGAGATCTGGAGACTGGCTAGGCCACTCCAGGACCTTGAAATGCTTCTTACGAAGCCACTCCTTCATTACCCGGGCGGTGTGTTTGGGATCATTGTCACGCTGAAAGACCCAGCCACGTTTCATCTTCCATGCCCTTGCTGATGGAAGGAGGTTTTCACTCAAAATTTGACGATACATGGCCCCATTTATTCTTTCCTTCACACGGATCAGTCGTCCTGGTCCCTTAGCAGAAAAACAGCCCCAAAGCATGATGTTTCCACCCCCATGCTTCACTGTAGGTATGGTGTTCTTTGGATGCAACTCAGCATTCTCTCTCCTCCAAACACGACAAGTAGAGTTTTTACCAAAAAGTTCTATTTTGGTTTCATCTGACCATATGATATTCTCCCAGTCATCGTCTGGATCATCCAAATGCTCTCTAGCAAACTTGAGACGGGCCTTGACATGTACTGGCTTAAGCAGGGGGACACGTCTGGCACTGCAGGATTTGAGTCCCTGGCGGCGTAGTGTGTTACTGATTGTAGCCTTTGTTACTTTGGTCCCAGCTCTCTGCAGGTCATTCACTAGGTCCCCCGTGTGGTTCTGGGATTTTTACTCACCTTCTTGTGATCATTTTGATCCCACGGGGTGAGATCTTGCGTGGAGCCCCAGATCGAGGAAGATTATCAGTGGTCTTGTATGTTTTCCATTTTCTAATAATTGATCCTACAGTTGATTTCTTCACACCAAGCTGTTTACCTATTGCAGATTCAGACTTACCAGCCTGGTGCAGGTCTATAATTTTGTTTCGGGTGTCCTTTGACAGCTCTCTAGTTTTGGCCATGGTGGAGTTTAGAGTGTGACTGTTTGAGGTTGTGGACAGGTGTCTTTTATACTGATAACGGGTTCAAACAGGTGCCATTAATGAAGGTAACGAGTGGAGGACAGAGGAGCCTCTTACAGAAGAAGTTACAGGTCTGTGAGAGCCAGAAATCTTGCTTGTTTGTAACTGACCAAATACTTATTTTCCACCATATTTTGCAAATAAATTCTTTAAAAAGCAGACAATGTGATTTTCTGGAATTTTTTTTCTCATTTAGTCTCTCATAGTTGAGGTATATCTATGATAAAAATTACCGGCCTCTCTCATCTTTTTGAGTGGGAGAACTTGCACTATTGGTGGCTGACTAAATACTTTTTTGCCCCACTGTATATATATATATATATATATATATATATATATATATATATATATATATATATATATATATATATATATATGTATACATATATATATATATATATATATATATATATATATATATATATATATATATATGTATACATTTATATTGTCATTTCCATTTATACTAACATGAGCAGAAGACTTAAATTGTGCAATCTGAATAAACTTTGATGAATTTGTAGTAAGAAATTTTCTCTTTCAGATTTTATATTTTATATATTATGAAGGGCTCCCCTTTGTCTGTGCCTTTTTTTCATTTGCCATGCCAGCAACTTAAAACTTAAATGTCATTAGTTTTTAGAAACACTGAGGTAAAATGAAAATGACTGGTGTTGATATTTTTTTCAATAGCACCATTTGGTTTTTCCAACTGCACTGAACTTTAATGCTACAATATTAGAATAAATAAAGTAAAGATAAAACAGTCAAAATTGCATTTTAAATTTTCGTGTATGTCATGGTTCTGATAGTTTTTCTAGTTTTGACTCAATGTCATGGTAATGACTGTTAATTCACCCCTTTTTGTTATTCACCAGTGGAAAAGCCACATTAACATGATGTTGGAAAAGATCTGTACATTATCAAACTTTTTTATATAATCACAAATCAGACAGCAAAAAAAATGAACAATTTGGAATACACAGATCCACAAAGATAATTTATGAATATATACTTGGATACTTTGCAGATCACATTTAAAGAATTTATTTGGATCTTACCTGTATATCTGACAATTTTCAAGAAGAAGGACGTCCCATCTTTTCCAGTTGGTTTATTGTTTCTCAACAAGAAGGCACATATCCCTCAGATACACTGGATATATCAGAGACGTACAAAAACGATCCCCCAGTCCCTGGGCTACTACCTGCTAAACATCATATTGTCAAAAATGAGCATCTTGGCAGGGTGTCCACCTTTCTGGCAGTAAAATTATGCTTATTCCACATTAACACACCAGTAAATGCCAGCAACAAAAAAAGCATAAAAGCACTTTATAAAAACAAAACATAATTTCATGTACAGGTTTACCTTTTGTACGTATATTTTGCCCTTCTGAGGTTTTTCAACCATGCAAATCATGTTTTGCATGGTCCAATATGGTATCAAAAACTTAAATAAATAAGTTTAATATAAGTTTAATAATGGAGAAGCTATTAAAGTCCACTTCATATTTATATAAAATTTAGCTTTATTTTTTTTTTTTTATATATTAAAAACAATTTTCTGAGAAAGTGTTTAAGAGCAATTATGCAAATGAACTGGACACCTGGAAAAAGTACACTATATTATATTATTTTCCATGTGAATCCCAGATTGATGTTTCTTTGTCTTTTCTAAAAAGCGCTTTAAATCAGTCATATCTGTCTAAATCCATTCAGGGTCAGAACCTGACATTTGTAGGCAGGTGTCAGGATTTGGTTTGGGATAGTTGACCCAAAAGTAGAGGCAGGCAGGTAGAGGTAAAACTTTTAGTGGATTTAATAAAGAGTACTGAAACAAAGTCCAAAACCAAAGGCAACAGGAATCCAGAAATTCAAATGAAAACAAAGTCCAAAAACAAACGAGAAACCAGGAGTCCAAAAATTTAAAGATTAAAAAAAACATGAAAACACAAGTCAAACGTGACCAAAAACCTAGGAGTCATCAGGGGAAGAACTGTAACCTGGAGGGAGACTCATAGAGATGAGTAGGAAGAAGACTGATGAGGTTAAACGAGGACCCAGCAAAGAGGAACTGAACAGCAAGAGTATTTATAGGAGACAGAAACAAAGAGAGGGCTAAAGAGCAAACTGGGAGCAGGTCTGCACAGAGCAAGAGAGGAAAAGAGCTAGGGAAAAAGGAGAACAAAAGAGGGCAGCAGAGGGCATACAATAGAAACCATGAAAACTGAAAATAACCAGAAAAACAGAGCAAAATAAGAATTAAACCCTTTAAACTAGAAAACAAGGAGTAAAGCAAAACTGGATACTCAAAAGAAAACAAAACTGAAACAGTAACAAGGAATTAACCAGAGAACATAACAAAAATAAAAATTAAACCATTTAAACTAGAAAACAAGGAGTAAAGTGAAACTGGATACTCAAAAGAAAAACATAACAGAACCAGAGCTCTAACAACAGGGAAACCAAAATAAAGCGTTAGCCTTGCTGCATGCAGATTAATTTCGATGTTCAGCTGCTCAGGTCCAAACTGTTTCACCTCCGGCTTCTCTGACTGACTTCATTTAATTAAATTTTTCTTGTGGCATTTACTTCTCTCTCTCGCTAATGATCGTCTCCATTTCCACAACCCGACCTGTCAATCAGCTGCACTAAGACTTTGAGGACAGTTCCTGTCACGTCAGGGCACAACTCTCCTTCCCCCCGAGCTCTCCTATCCTTTTGCATTGCAGAGGCGCTACTGCGCATTACCAACTTTTAATGAGAGTCGGCAGCTTTATTCATCATTAAAGATTGAATATCTAACTTGCACATCCAAAAAATATATTGATATATTTCTAAATATTTTAATTTTATAATTTAATTTCTATTTGGTGTTTTGTTGTGTTTTTTCCTAATACCTGCCTGATTTTCCCCTGGAATAGATATTCTCAGGAAGTTATAATCTCTCCTGACCTGTAAAGACCCTAAATTGTTCTCCCTGCATCTGGTCTCTAGTCCATCGCCTCCCTGACTCTGCTCTTTCTATTATGGCAATACAAATTAAAAAAGCATTGGAAACAACATTCTGAAATGCCATTACGAAGAGTAAAAATTGCAGTTGAATTCAACCTTAAAATAACTTCAGCAATGCTCAGCATCACATTGGAATTCTGTACGCTAACAAAAAGACAGAAGAGGACTAAGTGTCATGATCATGGCTCTGAGGGCTGGCCTAATTGCTCATTTCATTCACCTGCCTATTCTGCCCTGTTTCCAATTGCTACTCATCTAATCGACGTACTCCAGCCATTGTGGCCAGATTATTGAGATCTTTGCTGATGTGCTAGTTCATGTTCTCGTTCTTTGGGGCCACTGGTGAGAGTCTGTGGAGTCTTGAACCCTGAACCAGCCTGTTCTGATCGGTAACCCTGACCAGGCTTCAAACTCCTGGACCTCTGAGCCTTACTGTTCCGATCTGTTCCCCTGACCTGGATTGGATTCATGCTTGCCATACGGGACTGCAGCATTGGAGACACTCTGAGCGGCACCCGCCACATTAAGTTGGCAGCCCTCTGGCTGAATCCTACTGCATTCTATGGAGATGGACTGAATTGATAAACCAGGTAAGTGACTCGCATGAATAATCATCCTGCGTCAGATTATCATTTTCACTTATCTGTGTTTTTCTTCAACCAGAGTTTCCAGTAATGGGCGGTGTCCAGCCAAAGCAGACCTGCCAGAGATTTAAAAAAAAAACACTTTGAATTATCCCACTGTTGAATACGGGTCCTTCTGTCCTGTTCCATGACTCTAAGAATCACAGCCAAGAACCCCCATTTCTCTGGACCAGTGAGGTTACTGCTTATTACATAACTCTGTGAGTGACTCCAAATTTCGGCTGTATTTTTAAAAAATTCTTCTAAGAGTAATGCTGTGACGCTGAACTGCTAAATGCTTGATCACGCTAGAAGGGTTGATCCAATCTGCCTAAAGTGTGAGCTAACACTAAACCACCCAGTTAAGTCAAAGGACAAAACCTAAGCTTATGCAGTGGGAAGAGTGCAAGTATTGAACTGTGCTACTGGGACATCGCCCTGGGTATCGGAGCACTGCCATTCAGAGGAGAAACCTCATTGATTGATTGAATTACTTGCCAAAGAAACTCTGAGTCATCGGCTGACAATGATTTCATTCACCTGTCTCTCTGCCCCCGAAAAAGGTCCAAAGCCTCTCCTAGAGACCTTAGTAGCTGGCCTTACAAAAAGCAGGATGTTTAGTTAAATTTTATCTTTGATTTTTAAGATTTTATTAATTTTGCTGTTACTAATTACTTGCTAAATGCATACTAAGTAAAGAAGCATCATAGTAAACTGTTGACATTGAATTTGAGCTACTTTTCTTTTAAGTTTTTGATAGTTGTAAAATAGGCTTGGTGCATAGTTCATAAAATAATTGGGAGTTCTTTTAAGGTTGCTAATAGCAAAAGTTAAGTTATAAACAACACCCTTGGGGCTTTTTAGTCTCTAAAACCTTATCTAACCAAAGTAGTAAACACCATCACATTAGAATAAGAGACGCTATTCACTGAGGGTGGTCAACAGGGAAAAAGATGGCCTCAGGCTACTAGGCTGAAAAAGGGTGTGGACCTAGGATGTAGGATTGGTGAGCGAAATGAAGCTATGTAATGAACCCTCTTTTGAACCGCACTGCAGTTCCAGGTTCAGTAGGACTACTACAGCTGGTTTATGGTTTACATCTGTTTTGGAATTGTCAGGTGCTTAAAGGACTAATCAAAACAAAAACGCCCTCCTACTGCCCTCCAGCTGAAAGCTGAGGACCTTTCATTATATCTTGATGGAAACATCCATAGACTGTCAAAAATGGTGACTAAATCTAATATCATAATTGAATCAGTTTAACATTAATCCAATGTAGTTTGTTTTGTTGTTTTTGGCAGGTTTCCTCACTTGTTAATCTAATTGGGGAATTTCCTACAATAATAAAGGAAAAGAAATAAAAATTTAATTCTACCTGATTTCTAAATGCAAGTGGCATATACTTAATACTTATATTTATCTATATATTAAAACTGATTGTACGGCATCAAAAATTCAAACACAACATTTGAAAAATAATTGCAATTTGTTTGACTATGTTTGGAGTAGCAAGGTAAGGCAATTTATTTCGTGTATAAACATTTTAGTGGCAAGACAATTCAATACTGTACATAAGTACTGTTAAAAAAAAAAACTTAATAGGAAAAGTGCATTGCAGTGCATGAATGTAGCAGTATTACTTGTTGGCACAAAAACAATTTCCCTGTGTTCTGGAGCTGATGCACACAATTTGCCGGCACAACACTTTCATGTCAGTGACAGAAACCTTCCCTGGACAATATGAAGGCTTGACATTTCCATCTTGTTTAAACGTCTTGGCACTGTGGCCCAGTGGGTTGTCATCTTGCAATCCAAAAGTTGTGAGTGGATGTCAGCTTCCTAATGCCACATGTTAATTTGGTCCCAGAACTGGGCTGTTAATCCACAGTACCTACAGATATTTCATATCAATGTGTGTGTTTTGATAAGTGTGACTGGGTAAATATGTCTGTAGTGCAAACTGTTTTGAATAGATGGCATATCTAGAAAATTGATACATAAACTCAGATTATCATAGATTAATGTGGGTTCTGAAAATTGTACCCAGAATGAATCAGATAAAAAATATATACATATTTCCTTGTATCTTGGCTTATTTAATTAAAACTTGTCAATGTTGTCAAATAACTGCGTGTGGTGTTTGAAGGTGTTGTCCTAAAATATATCCAGAAGTGCCTCCTAAAGTCAGGTGTTCTGTTTTAACCAATTAGAGGCTTAAAAAAGTGATCTCATTACCTGAGATTTTCTATACTCTTCTGAGGTCCAATCATCTTAATACATACAAAACTTTTTAAGAAAAAATAAAAACTAATTGCAAAATATAGTACAGTAGTGTGGTATTTGTGTTGGTGGGTGTTATGAAAAGAGCTAAAGACCAGTAATTTTAGCCAGACAATCTCTGAACATTAAAAAGGTTTATTGAATCTGAAGTGGAATAGTTGGAACCTACCAAGAGCAGAATCACAATCCGCTGAGGAGGGAGAGACAGGTTAGTAGCTGATTCAAGATATACAAGAGTTTATAAAACAAAAATACAAGGGAATCTGAAATATGACTCCTCAGTATGGGGCGACAAAAAGGTGGTGGCATCACAGCGAGTCAGACAACTCTGAGACAATTTTCTCTTTAATTCAATAGAAAATATCTGAACGAGCAAGGATCCAAAAAGATAACACTACTTAGGTTTACAAAATCTGCAGATCTTGGAGGTCAAAAGACAGAGTTTAGGTCAAAACCATAGAGGCAGATTATAGTAGCCAAATCTGTGGACTATAGATATCTACTAACACTATGGCTTTCAAAAATTCTGACACCATCTGCCTGCCAAGGAGCCATATTTATCTGCAGGGGAAAAGGTGCATGGCATGAGCCTGATTGCACTGCATAACAGCAGTGCACAGGTAAAATAAAATAGCTTGACTGCGGACAAGGGGAGCCGAGGAAGAAAATAGAGCAGATAGACAGGCCAAAATCTTAAAAGATGGGTGTTTCCTTGCCAATATTTGTTTATGGGCATTTTTTCCATTACAAACAGAATCCGTCCTCTTCAATGCAGTAGTCCACACCACCTCCGAGACCCTGTGGCATGACAAACAGCTTGTCAGCGTAATGGCTCAAACAGTAGGACCTAGGACTCAGGCAGACAGAACAGATGTCTTTTAAAAAGAAACGCTTTTATTGACTGTTCAGAATTGTGCGGCTTGTCAGCTGGGATCGGCTTGCTGGAATCTCTGTAGAGATAAGTACTCACGTTAGGGACCACGAGACTCACACGGGGAACAATAAAGAGTATGTGAGTCACTAAGCTGGTTCTTAGTTCTGTCTGTTTCCAGAGGAAAGCCTGGAAACCAGTCAAATGACTTCTTCAGTTCCAGGAGTGAGGCAGAGCAGATTGGCGAGACGGAGTCAGCAAAAGCAGAGGAGCAGCAGAATCCAGAGGGAGAATCCTGAGCAGATGACGAAGCAGAAGCAGATGTCCATACCAGTAGATCAGAGAGACAAAGAGGTATCGAAGGCGAATCCAAGCTGGGGTGTCAGGGGACAGATCCAAGGTCATTAACAGACAGAATCCAAATAGCAGTTCGAAAACAGGAGCAGGCAGGAACCAACCAGAAAAGGGGTAAACCAAACTCAGGAGTCCAGAGGCAGAAAGAGATCAGGCAATCAAAACACAACAGGGTACGCTACAGAATCTGGTACTGATGGCTGGAAACAGGCAGCATAAATAGGAGCTGAACAGGTTGATCAGATGAGGGCAGATGAAAGCCAGGCAGGACTAAGCAAGTGGAAGAAATTAACTAATAATCCAGTCATCTGTACCAAGATCATGACAGTCAGATAATCAAATGTTTTTTTCTATTTTTGACACATGATGGAGCAAAACTTCTAAAACCTTTCTAAAACATAGATGAGCAAAGTAAGAAATAAACAAGAGAGAAGGTTGTCTGAGTGCATGGACTGATACAATTCATATTAAGTAAGTTGCGTGTTCTGCAATTCATACTGAGTAAGTTGCGTGTTCTGCTTTTGCTCCAAAGGCCAAAGCAGGTGTAATTTCTGAGCTCTCTCTTCATATCACCCGAACTCAAACAATGGACCTGATCAGCTGGTCTCTCAATGCAGTTGATCACATTTTCTCAACTGGAAGACAGGAAAAAGGGGACCTGTCCTGTCCTGCCGGGACATACTTGATGAGATACACCATGACTCCTGGAAGGCTTGGAGGATGGTGTTCTTCACAATACTGTCAGTGAAGGATATCGAAGATGTATGGATTTTTGGTTTTATGATACTTGGATTTCTCCTGTTTGAATTTGGAGGATACCTGATGTATCTACAATTACAGAGGATGTTGGCGGCACTTTGGGTACTGATCAGGCTGCCAGCAGTGGTTGATGCCCTCAAAAAGGCTGTAAAATTGGAGATGAGCTGTATGCTGGCTGCGATTAAACGAAGGCTGGCTGCGGTGGTGGAACTCAAAGGTGAGATAGGATAATATCTTGGATGTGCACACTAAAGACTGACACGGGAGTGGATTTTCACTCCTGTCCCGTCCCACTCCCACAGAAAAAAATGGTGTCCCGTCCCGGGCCAGAGTAGAAATCTAAATCCTGTCCCGTCCCACTCCTGGTGAAATTACTCCCACTCCCATCCCGCTCCCATTCAGAATGACTCCCGCTCCTGCGCCACTCCCATTCTTGTTGTTTTTGAGCGTGGGTGAAAAACTCAGAGCGGAAGCACTGTTGGTTTTTGGGTCGTGTAGTTTTTTTGACTCGCATTATAGTGTAGGCTTCAAGGAAAAAACTACAAAATGGCGGCGCCGCGCCAGTACTGGATTTTTTTTCTTTCTATTTTATTTTATTTTTTGGCATCGATCCTAGTTTTTCTTTTAGTTATTATTGGTTTGCTCCCACTCCTGTCTGCTCCCGTTAATGTTTAATCCTGTACTGTCCCAATCACGTGATCATCACTAATACTGACTCCCATCCCACGGGAATCTCACGGGAATCCCGTGACCCGTGGGATTCCCGAAAAAATGTCAGTCTCTAGTGCACACCCTCTTCAAGGCGGAAAAGCCCAATTTGGAATATTAGGCTCACTCACAGCCAAAAGACTCAAGGCTGATGGAAAATTCCTGTGCAGCCTGCTCTCAAAACAATAAGTGTTATTCTGGATTCGGCCTAGCCCCCTTTATCAAAGTCTCCCGTGGATGTTAGGGCGCAAGGGCACAGAAGAACTGCTCTGCCCCTACCTTACAGTATCTGCAAACATCTGTGGATGTGCCCAGAACTGTTGATGAACTTCCATCTTATCAAAGACACTGGCCTGTGGACAGTGTCCATGAAAAAATTGAACGCACTCATCATACACACACAACTAATGTCTCAAAGGTCAGATTTACTTCATGTGACTAAGCCTCTGATGTGACACAAACTGTATCCTGTCAAGGATAAAGTGTGAAATATGCTTTTGTTTTCCCCCTCTGTTCCTCAATGTGGCTTCTATCTTTCCAGAGAGATAAAGGCAGTAACCGCCTGGGACCTGGGAAGCCAGCTAACCGGTGGGAACCTGGGAAGCCATGAGAACGTGCCAAAGGCAGCGTTCTGCTGCACGCATGGCATCAGTAAAACCGCTCCTCCTCTCAGCCCCCACCCCAATGTATATTATGTATTGTGATGAACAGTTTGTACCGAAACTGAAATCTTAATTGCAATGTAAATTGTAGTTGACAATAAAGTTGATTGATTGATTGTAATTTAGTTGTCTTTCTGCAAGGAGGACTTTTGAATCTCAAATTCTCTCCGGACTACCCTTTTAGACCAATAACAGAGGCAGTGCACACTTGAGCAAGGAATCAACAGACAATCCATCCTGCAGATTTCAAGCTTGGCCATGTTTCCTCTGTTTCGTTACAAATAGAAGCTTTTCTAATCACCATGGTAATTCCTACTGACTCTGTTGAATATCAGCATGACGCACAGCTCTGCTCCATTGTCCTTTAGATATTCAAATTAAATATATTTGTCATTAATAACAGTGAAAAATGTGTCAATCTCTAAGAAACAGATAAGGTCTTACTACATGGAGTTTTCATGTTCTCCGTGTGCAATCATGGGTTCTCTCCGGGTACTCCGGCTTCCTCCCAACCCAAACACATGACTGATTAATGATAGTTAATTGACTTCTCTAAAATTCTCTTTAGATGTGAATTTGTTCATAAATGGTCTTTCATCCTGTTTGTCGATTTGTTGCCCTTGGATAGACTGGTGACCTGTTCAGAGTGACTCCGCCTCTTGCCCATTGACAGCTGGAGATAGGGCACAGCACCTCTCGTGACCCCAGCAAAGATAAGGATGATGGAAAATGGATGGATTAAGTACTGCAACTTACTATGGTGTATGACGGACTGGATACGTGAACTGTTATGTCTGAAGCCTGTTTAAAGCAGATCCAGTAAATTTAAAAATATAAAGATCTAACTGCAAACTTTTCAGTAATTTACTTATCAAGCTGCTGCATAATATATGGAGCTGAAGCATTATCTCTCTTTGTCTTTGTGGTCAACCTATGGTCTAGTGTCAAGCCTCAAGTTATTCTTTATAACTTTGACGACTTTGTTTCACTGTTCAAATTTACCAACAAGTTATCTTCAGTCCCAGGTTATTGATGGATTCTCAAACCTATCCTCCATGTCTTTTACTTTGCTCTTGTCAGTTAGATCCCCTTCAGCAATCCTCCTACCCAATCATTTTACACAGCTCTCCATTCTAGGCAAATATTGCCAAGGCCCTGAACCACTTGTTGCCCTTTCTGTTGTGCTCACTTATTCTTGCTGACCAAAGTCACAGTCAAATTGTTATATACCACCACATTTTACATGCTGTGTCCCTGATGTGAATCTGCATCTGTTCAGAAACGTTAAAAGAACTGTTATGAAAAGGTTTATCAGTGACATGATTTGAGCTATTCATCTACAACACATTTTACAGCTTGCTGTTGTATAAGTGTTTCCAAAGAGATGCATCCTTATTTTGTTCTTTAAGTGTACTAGTAAACTAACTGACTGGGATTCCCATTGTAATTTATGTGTTTAATATTGAGCAGAGGCACAGAGTTCAGGTAATTGGTGCAGGAAGAGTTAAAAATGACAGTGAGCTCCCTGAGATTTAGATTAAAACCATCAAACATGGCAAATACCTAAGGTCCATAGGAAAGTGTTATATTTCATGCTTAGAAAAGTCCCACCTTGTCAGATTCATAGAAACAATATAAACACAGCTGTTTCATGAAAATTAGATTGACCATATTTTCACCTGTTTCCAAAGCAGCTGATATTTTAAGGTAATCCAAACAAAGGAACCGTACACTCAAAGGTAAAATCCTGGGGTTAAGGACTAAGCTGCCTGTTAGTCAAATTTGGACAGATATTGCATTAAAAGATAACATGTAAAGTTATTTATAAAATTTGTTCTGTTACAATTTTTATAAGATGCTCAACAGTGCTTATTCCTAAAGGTCGAAGCTTAGAAGATTAGATGTTATGCTCAAGACATTTAGTAAATCCTGTTTGTTGATTGAGAGGTGTTTGCTTAGCAGGTAATATTACAAAGTATTATCTTCTTCTCATAAAGTAACCACAGGTGTCAAGTAACGAAGTACAAATACTTCGTTACTGTACTTAAGTACACTTTTTAGGTATCTATACTTTACTCCATTACTTATTTTTCCTCCTACTTTTGACTTCTACTCATTACATTTTCACACAAGTATCTTTACTTTCTATTCCTTACATTTTTAAAACAAACGTTACTCGTTACTCTTTGCTTCGGTTTAAAGCACAGGTCACCGATTAGCGGTCTGCGAAGTTATGAACAACATTAAATCCAAAGATTTTGTCCGAGGTAAAGCTGATATATTTGTTGTAGTCTCTTGTTATTCACACACAACAATAAACAGCGATTAGCCGACGTGGGTTTTAAAACTACAAAGCTTTGTCTTCAGCTGAAAATCAAACGCGCATCTACACAGACCAGTGTGATTCATTCACGAGCGTCAGATAGCTATGGTGCATTCAGGAGCATGGGACATTTCAGACTTATAAGGAAAGAGACAAAACGGAACAGAACTCATACAATAATGTATTTATTCAGAAACAGTGTGGGCTTTCTTATAATACTGAATGCTCTATAATTGTGTTTCTGTTATGTTTTGATTATGCACATCTGCTAGCCTTTTATTCTAAAAAATCGATAATATTACAGCAGCAAATTATCAAAGTTTTTCAAAAGCCTGTTTAAAAGCTCCAAATGAAGCTTCGGATCGTACAGCTACAATTGCGCTGTCATTGTTTTACAGGGCAGAATTTTCATTTGCTGAATCTTGTCTTTTAACTAGTGATGGATATACAGGAATACAGTCATACAAGTGTAAACTCCTCTCAGATAGAACAGGATGCAATATTTGGCAATTTCTATTTTTATTTTTTCATCTTTTTTTTTTATTCAATGTAACATGAATGCATAAATACGTAATTTTATTTCAGTGTTAAATTCTTTTTAAAGTAACAGATAGTTGATCTTTGTTTCTGTCTCCTATTTATTCTCCTCCTGTTCAGTCACTCTTTGTCTGGTTTGTCAAGCCTCCACCCCAACTTGACAGTAGAAACACTTTGAGCAAAATGTCTTTGTCCCTAAGCATTAAGGATATGTTCATGGTTTACAAAACAAAATGTGAACAGGACTTAACTATTCTTGTCATCCCTCCAAATCAAAGAAAACAGAAAAAAATACTTTAGGATGTGTTTTTAAATTATTATTGAAACACATTTTTTTTTGTTTGTTAAAAAACATATAATTTAAGTTTTTAAGGTTTTGTAGAATTTACTCCACTTTTCAGTGCCACAAAAATAGCTTTTACTGGTATTGAAAAGCCTCAATCTCAGATGTATTCCTTTAAATAATGACAAATTAAAGTGTAAGAATTTATATAAAAAGATTTATGTTAAGTTTCACTTGGAGTGCTATGTTTTCAGTACAATTGTTTATTCTTACTCATTTTTTTCCTGGACTTAGTTGCACATGAGTTTGTATTGGCCCATGGGTTGCCTTAAACCCTTCTAATTTGCGTTATTGCAGCAGACACCAGAGAGAGTAAATGCTAAATGAATCAATACTTCAGGAGAAAGAGAGCCTTACCATACAACTTTTGCACTGCTATGGACTTTTCAACTAACTGTTCTGAGCATTGTAAGACTCTTCTCTCCAAGGAATCAGACGAAATCTGGTGTTTTTCTTCCCATGGTTCTTTAATAGGTCTCATGGGCCCTCTATCCAATATGCAGCAGCAGCAAAATAAAAACATTGATAATTTCTAAGTTATGCGTAGAGAGGATAATAAGACATTGCCTACCTATCTAATACTGTTCCTTCCATTTAAATAATTCACAAGACAATTTAATGCTTATTTTATTTAGTTTTTACCAGTGCAGGAAGCATCCCCTTTGCCTTTTGCACTTGTTCTTCAGTTGTGAATGGATTGTAACATAACAGATGAGTAGATTATCCCCTTCTTTCAGACTTTTCTCCCCTTAAGACAATGTTGAAGTTACTTAGAAGGTGAGAAATTAAACGGTGTTTTATATACATCTGTTTAGACTCTAGAACAATGTAAAAACTATAACTCTGTTTAGATACATTAGTTTCTTCAAACTGCGGATAACTCACAGATGATTTTTTTTGCAAAATCTACCTTTTTAGCTTTTAAATTTTATTTTGTGTAGTCGGAATCACTCAATATACAAAGATGTTTAATGTAAAGTGCTATGTTTTTAAAAATCCATTAACTATTGTGTTGATTTTTCTGCTAAAATCTTGGTACAAGGCAAAAGCGCTACGCACTGCTCCAGCAAGCAGGCCTTCAGTTTAGTTCTCTCCGAGTACACCGGCTTCCTCCCACAATCCAAGAACATGACTGTAAGGTTAATTGTTGTCTCTAAATAATGTGTGCATGGTAGTATGTCTCTTTGTGTCTCTGTGTTGGCCTGTGAAGAAAGAAGATGCTCATGTAAGGTGTGTGATAGGTGTGTGATACTTGTGTGACAGGTGTGACATATTGTACAGGAATTTTGGACTCATTAATAACAGGCAAAATAACATGAGACAGCCTATCTCAGTTGGTGATCAAAGTATTTATGCTACAGTGTCCAAACCAGGGCACATATTTTTGGGGTCTGTTTTTATGTCTAGCAGTTTAACATAAATGTGCACAAAATTCTCAGAATCCTTTGCAAAGACTGAGAAATAGAAATATGGTAAACAACATATTTGCTTCTGGGCTTAAGTTGTCATGCTGAAGTCTTAATTTATTTTATTTTTGGTTTGATATTGTTGTTTTTTTCTTTTTGTTACTCTTTTTCCAACAATTCCCTTCTCTTTGCAAATACGGGTTTAAGCTTGATATTTAAATAGTTTATTGTATGTTCTTTTCTATATATTAAAAAAAAAGCATTTACCAAAACATCTTGATTCCTTGTAAGCAGGTAAATACACATCAAAATCCTACCTTTCAGATTTTTTACAATGGTAAAATTGCATTAATAAGACTGTGAGAAATCATTTAAAACACATTTACTTTGGACACCTCAAAGCGATTCCAAATGTTTTCTGTCTGTTTTTCTCTTAACACAAGTCTTTATTGCTTCAAGGCAAAAATGCTACCAATTGTGCCAATGTTCCACAGAATAAGAAACCTTGTTAAAAATTTAAAAGGAATGTGTACACTTTTAAAATGTGCTGTACAGTCCACAATGTTTTATTCCATTTATATAAAAAAAAAGACTTCAAGGGTGAGTCATGTTAAGCAAAATATGCTCTGCTGAATATTTACTCACAGCATGTATGATGATTGTTTGGCGTGCCTAGTTTCTGAGGTCTTTTGCCTTTGTCCCTCATCTCTCAGCATCTCCGTAAGGCCATAGAAGCATTGTCTTCGTCTTACCACAGTGTGGGCTACCTTCAGTAGGTAAAGGATTCAAGTTGGGTTTATTTCTCATTTCTTTTAACCTCTTCCCAGTGACAGATGGGAGCAAAACTGAGGAAATAAAATCCTTGAGGACAAAGAAATTAGTGCCTTTTATATGGATCCAGAGCAGCCAAACACCAGGGATGTTTGGCAGGGGTAAGACAGGAGCTGCAGCCTTTCAGTATCATTTTACCCCTTATTGTTGCAAAATATTTTACACTACAGTAGAGCAGCCATACAAGCTTGGGTATAATAGAACCTGTCTGACACATTGTTTGTATTGTTTTAGCAAACACAAGAGCTGTATAACTCAGTATGAACAGAAGAAAATGCACACACTGACACATATGCTCACATCTATGCATTCGCTTTTGGTTATTACCGAGCAGACAAACACACACCGTCACACACACCTCTGTGAGCTGGTGATAACTGCTTAGCAGTGTATGCTCCAACAATTGTCAGACTGCCATGGCACATAGAGCCAAGGAAGGAAAGAAGGGGAGGGTGAAGGAGCCAGCTATGAGTGGCGTCACAGAGTGGGTACAAGGAGAATTAGACAGGTGCCATGTGGAGTGGTTGGCAGAATGAAGAAAAAAGGTAGACGTTGGTAAGAAGGTGGCAGTGCAGATAACAACCAAACTGGGACGGAAGAGATGGGAAAAGGCTTCAAGATTTCTTCAAATGACAAGAAATATACACGGGGACAAAAGAGACAGGGTACTGGGAAGACAAAGGTGAGATCAGTGGGACTATAAAAGCACCCAGCCAATAAAACGATATAGAAAAATGGCAGAGGAAAAGAATAACAGAGGAAGTGTAAAAAGGGTAGGAGAACAAAAAAATAAATAAACAGTGAATGATAATGTGTTGTGCAAGCACCTCCACCTCCATTGAATGCAACATTCCCACTCCCTTCATGGTCTACAGTCTGCCATCAACATCCATCCCCAAGGACTGTACAGACAAGGCTCTGTCAGGAGCTGTGCAATAAAAGTCATGCAGAATATATACAAGTGAAGCTGTTAACTTGTCTTAATTTTACTTAATTTGCCATAACACCTCACCTCATCTCCCATTATGTTCAGAAGGAAGAGCAAGACAAAAAGTGCAGGGGATGTTATAAGTCAAAACGGGAGGGACTGAAATGAGATGGTGAAGAACTATAAGGACAGAGTGTGTTCAGCAGATAATCTGTTGATCAAGTAGTCAGAAGTCAAACAGCACCCCCATGTGGCTAAACGTTCTTTAAAGTAACTAATCAAATGCATTAAAGGTCTACAAATATATTTATTGCACAACTTTATTAATGTAATTATCCGTATTTTCTTACTACTATTATTATGCTTCTTCCAGTATACTAAGTGGATTTACAATGCATAAACTACACAATATATTAAAAGATAATATAGTATGATATATTATAATACAGTATAAAAAGTATCATATAATATTATATCCTATCAAATAATATTATTATATCATTATTATAATTGTGGCCTTCGATCCTAACTGGGTCACAGTTTATGCTATTCTGCTGTTTCCTCATTTGTCCATGTCAACAACTGACCTGCTTTTCCTCTTCCTCATTCCCTTTCCTTCTCTCCTGTGTAAAACCATTTAGTTTTGGATGAGACAACCATTCAGTTTGTGGAAAAAAGATTGCTGCCCAAGTTTAAAATCAATCACATCGACCTTTGAAAATGTCCGTTTGTAATGTGCTGCAGTGGTGTATATGAAAAGTAAAATTCTCTTCTGTTAACTAATGCCTCAACTCAAATAAGGGGGGAAAATAACTCATATTTATAAGTCTGAAATATCATACATCAACACATATTTGTAGGATATTTTCTTATTAACCTTTCTCTGTTTCAGATAAAGGGTGGAATAACATGACACAATAAGGCAACACCTAATAAATAACTAAAAGTTTACATTCACCGCCTTTGATTGCTTTTTAGCAAAGTAAATCTGCATTTCCTCCTACTTTCTCTCATCTGTTTGGTACCACCTCTGGTCTAATATGAATTTCAAAATGTATCTTTTTAGAACTGTTTCAATCTTCTCATGAAATCACCGGCTGAGACATGTGGTTAATGCAAATGCATAATGCATCAACTTTAGAAAAAAATATTTTGCAGTGCTGCATGCTGTGCTGCTACTCAGGCGATGGCTGTGAAACGATGATCATTTTGATCATTTGCTGATTTGATTTCCTTTCACACTATTGTTTATCCCTAGTAGTTGGCAAAAATGTAACTGAGTTTAACATGTGTTGTTTTCATGGGTTCATGAGTGATTGGGAATAATGGAAACACTAAAATATAAAACAATACTAGTAAAAAACTTTGATTCGCTAAATATTTAAACCATAGTTTCATCCAGTTAAAACAGCTTGGATTTCTATTTAAATGATCAAATACCAGATTTCAAAACAATTTACTAACACCTGCTTGAAATATTTCATTATTTACCCTCTTGCATTGCATTCATCTGTAGTTGAAAATACACAGACATTTACAATATCGGTAAAACACATTTACTGACACATCTCTGATGGGGTCACTGAGGAATTTAAGGCAATGATTGGGATATTAAACACAATGAATACCATACCTCATGTGAGAAACTTAGGGAGAACTGATAAATTTGGGAATGACTCAATCACATTATCCTATGTAAATACCCCAGTCAGCCCACACTGTCTATACAACCAGCTTTCAATTCTAAGGTTCAGAAATGCACATGGGGCAAATTAACATTTGCTCTCTTAGTCTGCAAATGGCAGGCCGTGCTTGCCATAGAAATGAAACTGTAGCCACTGCAGGGGAAGGAAGGGGAAAATATTTGAGCTGGGAGCGATTAATAATTCCACAGACAGAGCAGTAACATTTGCTTTTAGGGCCCATGGATTGACAGAACTAGCTTCTTAAGGAACCTTTGAATGAAAGCTTGTTTTTTTTATTGGCAATTCCATCTTCCTTCTGCATTCATAAGCACAGTTGCATATATTTGTATTGACCTGCATTTAGATTATCAGTCCTACATTTTTGCTGCACAGTCAAAATGTATGTATGAAGCTATTTTGTCTTTCAAAAAGGAGTTAAACCTTTACACAGACAAAGAGTCTGGAATGTTTTTCTTATAATAACCAGCCCTTTATGAAAGGAGGAATATTTGTCCTAATTACCATGTGAACAAAAAATTCTTAATGCTGTGCTTCATAACACTAAGCCTATAGTGGTAGTACGCTTTAAAGACTGTAATTATTTGACATTTTCAGCTGTGCAAATATAAAAGTATGGAGACACTGACTGATTACTTCATCGCAGAAATGCAATAAATGGTTTGCAGAGCCACTCTGAGGCTCCAACACAAGTCTATTAAAGCCACGATCATTCAAAGGGCTAAGTGGACAGAGTTATTGTAAGAAGTGAAAAAAGCAACATATTGTTGAAACTCCACAGGCACCACAAAAGGAGCACCTACCCCATTTGCTGCTCAAGATGTTTGACTCAAGGCGATTCTTGGTGCAGATGGCTTTTCTCTGCTCCGCTGTAGCTTGATCCTGCTGTGGAAATATGCTGTCGTTCTGGAATCCTTCAACAAGACAGACAGACGTTTACAAGAAGAAAAAAAGGAGCTAAAAGGATAGCTTTAAGCACAAATCAGACATCCCTCTTTGCATTAATAAAAAACCTTTTACAGACTGGTGAAATGTGTCAGTTTGGGCAAGCTGTTAAACAATTATTAACTGCACTTTCCCATTCAGTTCTGCGACGTAATATGTTCCAAGCTTTTAATCTTAATAATTCAGAGTCCGATATATGTTTCCCTTTTTTCAGAATTTGAGCTTAACACTCTGGGGCATTTTTACATGGACAAAGGCATCCAAGAGGGCAGATGTTCATCTCAACAAGGTTTTAGCTTGCTTTTGTTAAATAATTTCGTGTCTTGTTCTTTAAGACCATCTCAGAAAAGCAGAATGTGTAGCGTAAGACACTTTTTCTGAATTGATACAAAATCTCCTGACACTTGGATTTTACATGAGCTGCTGTAATTCCAGCACAGTGTTTTCAAAGTCTCAGAATCACACCTAAAAAGAGGTATTTTACAGAATAATACAGTAAAAAATAATACAGTATCTGTGACAAGCTTGAGTTATTCAGTTAATCCATAATTCCATATAATTCCATAATAGCAGTAGGCAAAAAACTTATCTTTGTATTTCACACCATATATTTTTTATCTTTAATTAATGGCAGTTAATTATAAAAAAAATTACAGCTTGACTTAAAAACCTTTTTACTGCTAAATCCTGCCATAAAAGAATGAATGCTGGTATGGGAAAGAACTAAAGCAGAAATATTCTAATTTTTAGAGTAGCAATTTGTCTATAAAGCAAAAAGGGAAGGTAGATTATACTGTAGCCTTATTTCATCATTTGATATATTTAACAACAAAAACTCTTAATCTTGCCATCCATCCAAGATATTACATTTAAAAGATTATGTGTTGAGAGTTGTCAGCCTGAGCTGTGCTGATCAGACGTTTCAGATCCCTGCAGCTGTAAAATCAGTTGTGACATTAGCAGCTACAGTAGTTGTCATGGTGCCAATTTAAAGCTTTCGTTGCAGACGGGGAGACAAGTGCGTGTGAGAGCAGGTGAGAGAAAAAAGGTGTAAAAGCTGCCTAGCGAACATATGTGTAAATGACTACGTAACTAAGCATTAAGGCAAGATAAAGGTTGAGGTTTTCTTTTTTTTTATAATTTAAAACTACTGTAATACCAGTTCATCACCTGATTTCAGATCGTTTCCTTTATGCTGTTGCATCTCAATAACTATGCTGACTGAGGAAGTCTCTAACTCACAAGTTTCAAATTGAGGAAAAATAGGCCTGCCAAATCCACGTTCTTGCGCTCCAGTAGACTGTGACTGACTGAGCTTTTTCATAAGCAACAAAAGGTGGTCGATTTTCTGTTATTGTTCTTCGTAGCCTACCTGGTTGTCTTTCACATCAGCGACTAGCCAAGCATACTCAACTTCAAGGGGAAGTTTCTCCTTTGATGTGAGTTTCAGAGCTGCTGCTGATTAAAAGAAGGAAAAGAAATTTGAGCATATGTGCACTCGCTGTATACAACCTGCTAAGCATGAGATAACTCATTTGTTTCAAAAATGTTTATTTTAACTATGCAATGACAGAAAATCAAATGTCTAACTCTTCCTCTCGCAGTACTTATCTTTCTTTTTTTTTATACCACTTTTCATTAAATTGAATATATTTGGAGTCTTTTGAGAAGCAATAATTGACACAGTTGATTGAGGCGTATCCTCACACATTACTTTGATTGCTGGTGACTGGAGTGAGAAGTCCCACTCAATCCGCTGGACTAATTTTCATGTTGGCACAGTTTGAGATGAATGAGGTTACTTCTTCAACTGTGTCTATTTGGCATTTTGGTGACTACACGTTGAGGCAGAGGACTGCAGTGGGCATGGTAATGCCAGCCCAGCAGCAAACAGAAGCTCTGCTGCCAAGAACGAATATGTTTTTTGAATATGTTCACAGCTAGAGCTGTATAGAACAGGTTTACGGCTCAGTGCAGCAATTTCCATATTATTTAGGTCTCCTTATTTGGTAAAGGAAGATTTAAAAAAAGAAAATCCGCTTTTGTTGAAAAAAAAAACCTTTAATATGTTTTATTATTTGGAAAAAATAAGAAAAGAAAATAGACATCCATTTACACAAACGTTAAATGATAGACAATGTGTAAAAAGTGGGTTACATTATAGACCCTTTCCCTTATGGTAAGTGTTTTTATTGATAGAGCCCAGAATATTTGCTATTGGAATAAAACATTTCTGAAAAGAAAATACTGTATCTCAAAACAAGTATTCCTAGTAATAAGATACAATGCATAAACACATTTTACAAGGGTTAAAAGACACTTGCCCCACCTTTAGAAAGAAATATATTGTTTTAAACAAAGCAAGAGTGTCAATTGTTGATTTAACTCTGTATTTTGTTCAATGTTGTTAAAGATGTAAAACAATGTAGTGTTCAAACACAAATATAATCATTTGACAGGTCATACAAGATGATAAGTTTAAACTAACTGCATTCCCTAGACAGAATAAATTGTTAGTTGCTACGGAAGAGTTAAAAATTATGAATTAAGATTGATGAATACAAAAAGATACAAAATAAAAATAAAGCAGCACATAAACCTTATAACTACACTTTTAAAAGCCACATTTTACAAAATGTTTTTTAATGATTGTTTAAAGGTTAAGAATAAAATAAATGAGAATATTTATGATATAAACAGCCATTGTTTTTTTAAAGACTTATGTTTTTCTTATTTTTCAATCATCTTAGACAACCAAAACTCAAAAACCTTTCAAAACTGTAACAAAACTAATATTGTTTTTCCTATCACACTTTTGACAGAATAATTATGTTTCAACAAAATTTGCAAGGAGATTTTAGTCCAACCAAAAATTATTTCTTCAAGTGTACCTGACGTATTGTCAGAAAATTATTTTGTCATTTTTGAGACTTAATACATTTTTCCCTTTTTGTTTTGTTTTGTTTTTGGACTGAGGCCATCAGAATAGGGCAGACAGTTTTAAATATCATCAACACTGTGCATGCAAAGTCATATAGCGTAATATGGAAGTTCTCCAACTGAGTCCAAACTTGCTAGGTATCAATGTATTAGCAGTTGTTTTGCTAGACGCAATTTAGCTCTTTATATATTTATGTAAACATCCAAAAACTGATAAACAAAGTATTTCTGAGGTGTAAAAAAAGACCATAAAAGGCACATAAAGAATCTAATTTCTACATCATATTCTGGTAATGTTTTTATTTTGCTTAAAATAGTACAGTACAGGAAAAGAAATTATACTAACTGAAAGATTTACATTGTAAAAGCTTTCAGTTACTTTCTCTCTTTTTCCAGTCTGTCATCTTATGCTTTGTTTTATAATTCAATGTAAAAAAAAAAAATAAATAAAAAGGAAAAAGGAAAACAACAGCTTAGTGCTTGAAACAACCTACTGAGACTAAAACCGCCTCATTTCCGATGGTGTCCTAGAAAAATAAATCTCATTATAATTTCTAACATCAAGACAATCTGCTTTGGAATAACAAAATTATGAGTAAAGCTAAAAAAAGACTTTAAAATAAACATATTGGGAAATCAAAACAACCAAACACCATACATATGCATGGGGTGACTTCAATGAGATGGAGCAAATGCTCTTCAATATTGGGAGATAAATGAGTGCATGTTTAATATCTTTAGAAAGTTTGAAAATACAATTAACAGAATTGTTCTCCTTTTATAAGTTTAGTTGATTAGGTAGAAAATGTTTATAAAGATATGACTGAAGAAATCTTATTTGTATGAATAATTTCAAAATTTAAAGATGTCACACTATCAAAGACCTTCTAAAACAAATAAGACATTTTTTAACTTGTCATTTGCAGAATCCCCATTTCTGCAAATATTTTTTGTGAATTATTTTGCGTCTGAAGCTCCTTCTACGCCTTCAATTCCTTTGGTCAACCTGTCAAGACTCCTATTTTATCTCCTTTATTCGGATACAAATCTGGATCACCTGCATTCCAGTCAGAGAGATAAACCAACTGACCATGGGGCCTTCCCAGACAATCTGGTTAACCTATAACAAAAAAAAAAAAAGTTGAGCTTACTTTCAACCAATTTTCAGCCTGAATGCCATCAACCCAACTGAACAAGAAAATCATAAATATGACCTGTCTGAAAACATGGAGTAGATATAAAAAAAGACACAAGATAAAATAATAAAAATAAATAAAATGAAAAACATGAATCTCTACGGTCCTCATGCATAAAAAGAGTGCACCGCTTTCGTACTAAAAGTTAGAAGTAGCAAGAAATTCGGGAGCTCAGAAAGTCAGATGCATAACACCATGCATGAATGAATTACCACACACCTTTCCTTCATACAATTTCATAGAATTGATACTATATACCTGGGCATTTACCCAATGGCGTAACTATCGGTAAGCAGAGACTGCAGTTGCTTAGGGGCCCCGTCACTGACACCTGGTTGGCCCCCTATGCAATTGTGGACTAGGATGTCTCTTTGCAGATGTTATTCAGCAAAAAAATCCTCCTAAACCCACCTGATACTAGGATAACTGACCAGACTTTATTTATACCTCAACACATACCAGATTTCAACATGATGGTGAGCTGTTTAAACACGGCACCAATAGCAAAGCAGACAGTGGTACTTTTAATTACTATGTTAATAACTGTGTATAGTTCATTAGAGGGTTGGTACGAAATACACTCATATAATATATTTTAAACTGCAATAAAGATCTTAAAAGAACAATGCATCTGAGTATCTTATTTTTTACACTACGACGTGGAATTATGGGTAATACAGATTAAAACCATAACCGTTATGTACAATGTCTTAGGGATGATGGATACCAAAAAGAGGTACTTAAGTGAATTCCAGAAAAGAAAATGCAAAGAAGAGCTGCTGGAAGAACTTCATATGGGGCCCACCCAGATAATGATGCTTACATGCCTATTGTTGTGTCGTTACGCCATTGCATATACCCTGCCTTTTGCCTTCCCCGAAATACATATGCACATTATAATAAATGTCCGGTAAGCACCCACCATGTGAAACTACTGTACTGCTTTTTTTTACCCAAACAGCTTACAGACATGGTGACTGGTGGATATATGGACCACTTTTCATCATTCTGCTTCATTCTATTTCTATCCTATTATGAGGTATTGGTTAGTTCAACGTCAAACTTTATGCTCTCTCTGCTTTTTCTCATCATAGTAGCATCAACTGGTCTGTTCCTGTTTGGCTGTGACACCATCTCAGAGAGAAATATCATCTGTGCTTTTTCAGTGTAGTCCTGTTTCTCTGAATGTGACTAAATGGATATGCTCTCTTTTATCCTTTAGCATGGGAGATGCGTTGGAGCTCATTTGCCTGGCTGTGTCTTTCCTGGACAGGGCCATATGTGAAGCTAGTTAACAGTCACCTTTTGTATCTCTACTTCCTTTTCTATGTCTGCTTCTACCTCCTTGAATCGCAGTTGGCCTTGACACAAGGCGGCTAACATGGAGCCTGTTTCTGCTGGAGGTTAACTTCTCTTAAGCCTCTCTAACGTCGCCACAGGCATGCATGTTATGAGGCAATACTGTTTAAAAGAGTTTATTAAACTCAAGAAACTGGACAGTTAGCCAGGCATCAGTCCTGAATGGAGGCAGCGCAGTACTGGGAAGAAGAGGAAAGTGATAAGATTAATGGATTGGATGGTGAAGGTCCAGAGGTGAGTTCTGGGGGGAAAGGTAGGTCATACACTAAACTTAAGCAGAGGAGGCTGTGGACCGAATCCCTTGGGTTTTACTGTGGTAGGCAGGTGGGTATACAGAAGACATCTTAGGACCATATACCATGTGAGCGGTTACTTGGAGGTAAGAAAAAGGCTACAGGATGCTGATTAGAGAACTTCATCAGCAGGCAACAGAACAGAACACAGGCCCACAGTGACTCCTGAATGGCTAAAGCACTGTGGACACAGGAGACAGATTGGTAAGAGTAGTGCTATGAGACAAGGTTTTCTCAGGTGTCATGGTCAGGTTTACTATCTGATGCCTTCCACCTTGCTCCAGCTCCTTATGAAGCTCCACTTAGGGCTAGATAATAAATACCTGTGGAGTAATACCTGCCAAATCACACCTGACGAAGAGGAAAGCATAATGTGGATCTACTAGTTTAAAAGAAAAATCACTATGTAATTGGTGTCAGTAAAACCTAGCACTCACTGGGACAGTTTGCAGCCAAGTTTGAAGCAGATGGGATGAGAATTTGCTCCTCCAATTTAAAGGCCATGTTTTTTTTTACCAGAAAAAAATGGCTTGTTAACTTTAGGTTGGAGAAGAGTTCCTGCCTTTATTGGAGGATTTCATCTCAGGGTGCTCATGAGTAAGGGGAGAATGAAGTGGGAAATCAATAGATGAAGTTACTACTATAGTCCGGATGCTGCACCAGTCTATTGTGGTGCAGAGACAGCTGAGCAGAAAGGTAAAGCTGTTGATCTACTGGTTGGTGCATGTTTCTCTCTTTATTTATAGTCACTAAATCTGTAGGCTCATGACCAAAAGAACAAGACCATTGAAACAAATGGCTGAGGTGAGCTTTCACCACAGGGTGGCAGGGCACTACCCTCAATCATGCAGGATTTGGAGTAGAGCTACTTCACCTTCAGCAGAGGTGATTCGGACATCTTCTTGGATCCCCCCTGGAAGCCTCCCTAGAGAAGTGTTCCAGGACAGTCACAATGAGAGGAGGCCCAGGGGATTACCCAAAATACAATTTACAGATTATGTCTTTTAGCTTGCTTGGGAGAACCTCAGGCTTCCCCCAGCAGATCTTGAGGAGGTTTGTAGGCAGAGGGAAGCCTGGGAGTCGCTGCTAAGACTGCTGTCCACTCGACCTGGTTCCGGATAAAGCAGAATATGACAAATATGGTTTTGACCTGCATTTTCACAGCAGGTCAAAAGTTATGCAACATTCATTTTTATTACACAATCTAACTAGTTATAGCTGCTAATTACTTACACCCAAAAGTTGATCAGTTAGCATCTAACTTACTGAGCTATCAAAGTAACTAAATGCAAGGTAAGTATACAATTACCTGTTACTGGGAATTTAAATCCTTCTGGGAGTTAAAATATGTAAGCTTTATTAATAGAATATCTGAAAACATTTTATACTAATGTACACCATTTTACTGTGTGTGTTGGTGGGAAATGACAGTTTCAAAAGTATTTTACTATGATGTTCAGTATTTATCATTGTGACAGTGTGAGGTCCTGTCACTCGGACTGATGATACACCTTGGCTACATGGCCAAGGGGATATTTCTGTGGCTGACTGGTCAGCACGCATGACTTTTATCCAGAAGTCTGGGGATAGAATCCTGCCTGGGCCCTCTGATGTTTTGTACCTTACACATATATAGGAACAGGTTTTCGGACAAGGCAAGTTTATTTATATAGGCTAATTCCATACAAGGACAATTCAAAGTGCTTTACATGAAAATATAAGAAAATTTAAAGCAGAAAAAAGCCGATAACAGTAAAGATAATGTTTTAGAACTTGATACTAACTAACAAATAATAGGTAATGTTTTTTAAGCAATATAAAATAAGAAGATGCAGTTTGCCAACAAATCAAATAGAGGTCTCATCATTCCACACAACAATGAAGTAGAATCTCTTTACAGTATTTCTGTGTAAACAACAACATTATACAATTCAAGTGGGTAAAGTGCAATGTACTGAAAAAAATCCATATATAAGTCAGTGTTGAGGAAAGGTGAAAAAATGTGATGTGCTCCAAAAGAATAGAGTTGATTGTAACCGATGTGGATAAGGTTCATGTTCTTAGACAAAATTAGCAAGTTACAGGCCCATTGTGCCATTAGCATGCATAAAAATATAGTTTATGATAGCATTCCAGTTTAGGAATGCTATCATTGGTTTTTCAGTGCTGTTTTGTCACCCTGCCTCTCTTTTATTGTTTGTCTTAGTCTGTGGGGAAAATCAATGTAGCCTAAACACCCACCCACCTTACTGCTTCTCAGCCAATCATTGTAATGTCTGTCATAAGCTCAGCAACTCTGCTTTCACCCCTGAACCAGAAAAGAAATCTCCCACAGCACAGTTGGCATTCATTAGAAAATGAATGTCTTTGGAGAGTGGCAGAGTGAATGTTTAATTTCAATCAAAACTAATGTACAAAATATAAGCATGCTAATGTACACCAGATCAAAGCACTCTGATAGCTTTTTAAGAACCGTAAAAAAGAAAAAAAAAATCAAATCCTTTTTCTAAAATTAAATTAATGACCAAATCCCAGAATCACATGATATTACAAAACGTTTGTACTTTTTTGTATTTTTATTTTGTAAAATAAAAAAAATATATCATTCTTTGCTCTGGTAGATCAAAAATGTGTATATCTTTTTTTTCAAAAAACAAAATGATAAAGGATATCGGTAAATTCTTAATATCCACAAAATCCATCTTGAATATAGTGTTTCGATTGTTTGTTAGGTTGGATGCATTCAATATGGACGCAGTTGATGTCACATCCGCTGAAAAGCACAAGAACTCAAACCCAAAGTAAAATCAGGAAAATAATCTACAGTCTTATAGATGCATTGGTGTTAAAATGGTCAAAAAGGAGTGTATTTTAAAGATATGTTTAATAAAAACTTACATAACACTCTTTACATCCTGTAAACTGAAATGTCTTTCAGTCAGGAATCATTCACACCCAAGCAAATTTAGTTTGAAGTGTTTTAAGGACACTGGGGAATTTGAGCATGTTTTACATAGAAGCAGAAAATGATTCCCTTAGATTAAAATCCAACAACACACAAAATCTGCACTTCAGTGTGATATATTGCCTCTAAGACCACTATAGGTGTAGTGTGTTTACTGTACAATAAGCCAAAGTTGTTGTTTTTTCTCTCATCTATGATTCTTATCACATGTGCATTTAGCATTTAAAATAAATCTTAACTAAACTTTCACTCTAGTCATTATTATTACCTTAATGTCTATATAAATCTGAATTTCAAGCAAAAAACCAATGATGCAGCCAGAGTTTTGGAATGATAAAAATAATTGTATATCTCACTTTGTTGAATTCACTTCTGTCGCATATGTATTAAGACAGATGTACAATAAACTCTTTGAAACTTACTGGGGTTTAAGCTAATTATATGTGACTTAATGGTTTATTTATTCATTCAATCATGATAATGTATTATCCATCTGAGAAATAGAGCTTCATTGGTCTCTGCCCACCCCCTGGGGCAACAGATGTTTCGGAGCCCATATGGTATCTCTTTCTTCTGTCTCTCTGTACTTGCAACATTTATTACGATGGTGGGATTGCATGATAAGCTTACTAAGCCAGCTAACTGTTAGTCTGAGTTCTCCATTATGTGGCCAGTCTCAGGTTCAGTGATTTGGTAAGAACTACCCATTTTTTATTATATTGAGTCTAGCTCATTTAGACAATTTCCATGAGCTGTTATAAGAATATACATTTGAAAAATACATCATTGGAGGGATCTGCAATAGACTAAACCCCCTCTCTGCCAGCAAGAACTACAAGAGGAACAATGAACGTGCCTTCCCTACGGTAAGGAAGACTAAAATAGATTTTAAAGTCGAGCAAAACTATTAAAGAATGAAGCAAAAAAACATGGCAATAACATCAAAGAGCATCATGTATCAGTTTGTTTTTTCTGAACTATGGACTCACTTGAAGTTAATGACATAGTTTAATATAATGACAGCGTCAAGTGTTCATTCACCACTTGGAGGCGCACCTGGACCCCATCTTCATCCATCTAAGTCATGTCCTTGGGCAACATGCTTTGCATACTAATGGTGTTCAGAGGATCGGGGAACACCTGTGTAAGGCAGTCTCACTTCTGTCAGTGTGCCCCAGGGTAGCTGTGGCTACAATGTAGCTCACCACCATCAGTCATTGAATCACTGAATGTTGGTGAATGACTGAATGTACAGTACAGTAAAGTCTCCTGACTTAATAAAGGTGATTTATAGATACAGGCAGCTTACCATTTATTTCAACTATTTAAGTGAACTAATTAAAAAATTTTCTATGGAAAGTATTTAATAAGTGTCCTGTGGAAAATGTTCCCAGGTTTTACTCTGCAGTTTAAGGCCCCGTCCACACGAAGTCAAAACGAACACGAAACGCTAATATTTTCCAGAACGTTTGTCGTAAAGACGGAGACGTAAAATAAATGTCATCGTCCACACGAATGCATGAAAACGCTGCAAAATGTATGCCAGGCCTGTAAGTGGCGCTGTGGTGCCAAAGCAAAAATAGGTGACGAAATGTTGGGCATGCGCACTAATATTTATACATGGTTGCCCTGCGGGTCCATTTTCGTGGTTCAGTCAAATTCAGGTGCTGAACTATGTCGTCGATATTGCTCTGTTCTTCCTAGAGATATTCCAGAAGAAGAAGATTCTGTTGTAAGCCCGACAGCAGGATGAGTAGCATGAGCAGCAACCATTCAACACAGTACGGCGCCATTGTTGTTGTGATACTGTGTCGCGCATGCGTGTTTAGAGGCGACGCTATGACGCATGTGTGTAAAAAAAAAATGCGGTTAGAGCTTAAAGATGGAAACGCGAAAACGGCGTTTCAAAATCTTCCCACTCTGAAGGCTGAATAAAAAAAAGATCGTTTACAGACCCCCAAAACGCAGTTTTCGTATGGATGAGAGGCTGGTTTGGTGAAAAATTTGTGCGTTTAGGCCAGGGTTTGGCTTCGTGTGGACGGGGCCTAAATGTGTTTAGGAAATGGGCGGGGGAGATAAAAAGGTTCCAGGAAATTAAATCCAGGAAACAATAGACTTTCCGAAATAGACTCTTTTTTTTCTTGGTGATAGAAAGTAGTACTCTGTGCTTTTCTCCTTTCTATACTCTTATTTCTTACCAGGTAGTGGCTTCTAATGCTAAGCCTTTTTCTGCTTGAATTTTTTCAGTAAAAAGTATTTTCTCTTTAATGTCACTGCATGTCTACTAATAAGGAAAGGTTACAAGTCAGACTCACAGCTGTGCTATCTTTAGCCATCTTAGATAAAATCTTATTCTAAAAGAGAAACAATAAAATCTCTGCTCGTAAAACATTAGTTCAGGTCCTAAAGTAAATTGACGAAAGTATAAATATGCAGGGATAAAGTAAAAAAATTCAGTCATTTTAAAGATTTAAGAGAAGCCGTGTCAAAGACGTGTTTTCTATTGTAGGTTTAACCCGATGGCACAATTTTTTCTATCTAAATGGAAAATGACAGTGTAGAAGGTCTAAATTTATGTTGGTGGCACAAAGAGAGATAAACATAGGAGTTGGTAGTTTTTGCTTTGCAATCCAAAGATTGATATTTTTGGTTTGTGTGCTTGTTAAGTTTGTTTAAAAAGTCCTGCTATCTTTTTCTAATAGATATGAAAGATGAGAATAAATATAGATACACACCTAAATGTGTTTGCATTGATTGTGAAACATCATTCCCCTGCTTTCTGTGTTGAGTCTTGTTTTATTTTTAGATATACCCCACAAAAAATTTATGTAAAAATCGTAAAAATTAGAGATGACTGAAGGATATCACTATTATCATAGGACTGAGTTTAGGAGCTTGCTGTAAATGCCACTGCTGCTCCGAGTGTCTCATCCATGTTGTTAGTTTAAATAAGAATGTACTGGTAAAAATTAATGCACATAATAATAAAACTTGTAGATATAAAAAGACCACAGAGCACCGATCACCCTTATCAATACACACTAAGCACTCTTTCCCAAACTATCGATTGTGATGGCTAGTGGTGCATGCATAAATCTACCTGGCCAAAATCTAATTCAAATTGGGCAGTCTGTGCCACTTTTGCAGATGTAGTCCTGATAAATTATCTGAAACATGTTCACAGAAGCATATGTATGCACTAGCAACTTAGCTCTCCAGATCTGAGTTCTTACTGGAGCAGGCCCTCTGGCTTTCCACACCCTCCATGAAGGAGTGTTTCATGTTGCTGCTTAATACCTTCCTTGCTCTCTTCTTTCCATTGAGCCTGAAAAAAGGCCATACACTAGGTGACAGTTTTTTCTTGCTCTCCATTGTTACTTTTTTTGTAATGCATACAAATACATCAAGTTGGTTTTGCTACTCTGAGGCCACCTTGCTGAGATAACCTATGTCACACTGAGACGTTTCTCAATTGTGATGTCAAACCATGTACTGTTGCAAGAGAATCCAAGCTGAGCCAACTACTAATGAAGAGGGAAATAAATGAAATGAATTCCAAATCAGCATCTGAAATCATTGATAGATTGATATTAAGGACTGTCAGACAGATTATTTAGACATAAATCACTAGCTAGTGCTTTGGTTTACTTCTATTTTTTGCCTAAGAATTCTATTTTCTTTGATGCTGCCTATGGCAATATCATTACAATTTCAGAGGCAAGTGTTGTTTGAATGCATAAAGCAACCCCTTAGTCTAACTGCTCTCATCATTCAAGGTTTTTAACCTCAGATTCATCGTTATAGGTTTGAAAGGATGTCTAAGCTCAAGTATTCTTTAATGTTTTGCATATGAATAAGGAAATCCAATAAGAATTCTTCAAAAAAAGAACCTGCAAGGCAACAATTAGATTGCATAAATATTATTGAATTGTATCAAAATATTGATTTATATTTTAGAAAAGTCCTGATTTTTTATCTACACAGTCTCACATTAACATATTACGGGGAAAAATTAAAGTCTAGGTATACTTATTGCTGTAAAATCTTTTGAGCAATAACTTTGACATACAAATGTACAGGTAGCTTAACATCCTAAATCTATGTGCTTCATAATGATCATGAGGAAAAGGTTTATCTAACTAAAAAGAAAACTTCAAAAGAGATGAATTACAACAGACAAGATGTGTTTATCTCTCTGCAACTCCATACATCTGAATACATTGATGATTCACTAACTGATTTAGCTGTGGATATCACCAAGAATAACTCTGAAGCGCTCACTATCCAATGAGTTAAGATGGCTTCCAGACCTAGCAGCAAAATTGCACATTGACAAGTCTTTAATAACCTATTATCTGTCAATGTATAGTTTACTGTTGGGACTGAATGTTATCCTCATGTAATGTTTCTGTCCGTTTCCATTCGTGCTCACATTAGTAACCAGTTTATTCAGCCTTTCTGTGCCTACTTATTAATCTGCTGGAATTTGTTGTTCAGCCTCACTGTTTTCAGACTTTGCATTTATCTCAGCTTTCTGGTAACAGACCCCAACACAGATTTCAGCTTGCCACTCCTAATTACCTCAGCACCAGCCTCTGTTTTTCCCTTGTCTGTGTACTTACCACATCAGAATGGATTTAACATTGGACAGTTGGACAAATTTCATTATAGGTGTTCATGCTTTCTTACCTGAAAGCCACAAGAACAATGCGTTGCTCATTGACATTTCTTACCAAGGCGTGGCTGAAAAGATCGCTGATTAGATTAAAACTCAAAAACTTCCAACTTTAAGTGAAGAAGTAGAGGATTTGGTATCCCACATTGATCTGGGACAAGTGGAAAGAAGGAAAGAGAGGGAAAAAAAAAACATAGAACTTTTTTTACTATCCAATCTGGATCAGATTCACCTACTTTTGTTAAAGTCCTAAAGTCTTAAATTTGTATAGACTCATTAAATGGCTTTTCAAATGTGTAGGGCAGTAGTTTACTGTGGCTGCATAAAATCTTTTACTAAAAAATGCCATTGAAGGTGATAGCGTTAAGGTAGGTGTCACAGCAGGAGGTATCACATGACCTACGGTGTTCTGGCAGACATAAATCAAGAGTGAGTCAAAGATGGATGTAACAGAGTAAATCCGGTCATTAAACAAAATAAAACACCATATAGACTTAAAAAATTTATCTGTCAGAAATAATGGATTTATTTATTATTTTGTGCTGTCCGATACTAAATGACATACAAACAGCTACCAGGTTTGGGATCACTGCAGCAGGTGTTAGACATGCTCATGCTCAGTAAAGTCCATCACATCATTGGGTATAGCATAGATATGGAGAAAAAACAGCAGTGGTAGGACTATGTATATGCTTTGCTTGGTTCACTAATGTTTTTGAAAGATTTTGTTGAGGGTCAGCTGCAAATGATGAGTTTTGCTAATGCCTTTGACTTGGATGGATTCAGTGTCTGTCATGATCTTGGCACTCATTGCTGGCTTAATTGCTCACTCCTTTCACCTGTCTAACTGCCCAGTTGTTCATTACTACTCATCTAATCCACTTGCTCCTGCTTCAATTTATACGGCTTGTCCAAGCCATTGGGTCCAGATTATTGCTCTTGTTCTAGTGTTCCAGTGAAGAGAGGGTTTTTAGCTTTCCGTAGTGTTTCTGATTCAATGAAGAAAGCAGTTTTTAGAATTATGTAGTGTTTCTGATTTCCTAATCTGCCTACCGCGGATCCATAGCCTGCTACAGTTTTTCAAAAAAAACATTTGAGTTATCCCACTGTCTGTCTAACCTTGAATACTGGGTCCTTCTGTCCTGCGTCATGACAGTGTTGTGATGCTTTCATTAGTAATGCATTAATCTGTGCTGCTACAGTACTTGTTTTGTTAAAACCTAGTCCACCTAAACACAAACTGGGTCACAAATTGCAATTTGATACAGTAGATGTCTGTTTTCCTGAACTCATATTACCAATGGGTAATGTGTTTTGTTTATTGAAATGTGTTATTGGTTTTTGTATGCCCAAGTTTGCCCTGTCTGCTATATAAAGTTGGGCTTGAAAGTGTACATACCCTTCCATTAAAATAGGTTAATACATTTATTAGAAGATTAGAATACATTTTAATTGTCAAAAAAAAAAATAAAAAATAGTTTAAAAAATGGAAACCATAATTTGATTTTGAAAATATATCAGAGCATCACTTTGAGGCAATCACTGAAATAAGGTGTTGTCTATGATGTTTAGGAGATGTTCAGCAAGACTTCTGTAGCTGTTGACAGGTATGCTGGTTCAATATGTCTTTTAATCCTAGAATCCTCAGATGACAGAACCTAAATGAGGCATACAACTGTCTTTATGTGTTCTGAAGGCTGAGGTCTAAATCCGTCTCTACACCCAGCGTTCAGGCCTGATTAATTGAAGAAATTGAGGCTGTGTGTTAACCATTGAAAGTTTCCTTTGGTTCAAAGTTATTACTTTAGTATATTAACTGTCCTTCCCTCATCATTCTCTGCCAAATTCTTCAGTAAAATTGCACATTACACTTCCAGTTTGATATTACTACTGCCTTTAACCCTGCTGTAGTACAGTACTCACCTTGAGAATTCTTGTCAGTTCATTTGATAAATGATCATGTTCACCCCATGCTCCATTCTGCACTTGGGTTTTCTCCACAAGATTTACACCTACAAAAATGAATGATAAAGCCACAGAAAGATCCTGCCTCTACTTAGTCTATTAAAAAGGCAGGCACAGTTGGAAGGTTTAACTTCCAACTTCAATATGTTGTTGCTTAGTCGTCCCCCTTGCTTAGTCCTCCTCCTTGTGTACATTCTGCCAGTGTTGAAAAATTAATGGTAAAATCTGCAAGATTCCTAGCCTAGTAAACTAGGCAACTGATGGGCCAATCACAACGCAGAGATGTGTTTTGAATTTCTGGATGCAAAGCGGGCAGGGTTTTGAGAGCGTGACGACAAAGCTGTGCGACACCGGAGAAAGCACAACATGGAAGATGGCTGCAACTACTGAACAGTTCTCTTTTGACTCAGCTTTGGAATCATTTTTGGAAGTATTAGACTTTGAGTTTTTATTGAAACGTGAGCAGGAAGAGGTTCTACTCTGATTCATTTTTAAGGATTCGCCGTTTTACCAATAGGCTGTGTGTTTACACTCTCCCACCAGCTGTCTGTCACGCTTACTATGTCACAGTCAGTTGCACTCATTGGTTAGAGCGTTGGCCAATAAGGACACACATGGTTTGAAAAACAACGGGTTGTTTTCATCAACAATCCAATGTCTCATTCATCGGGGCCAGACTAAATTACACATTTAATTTTGACATTTAGTGTAGTTTATCATAATACAAGACTCCAGTTTTCAACGACTCTGGAGTAAACATTTAGTTTTTAGAATATGAACTGGCTCTGGAAGTCCCCGTTGTTTTTTTTGTTTTGGTTTTTATTCCAAGATCCAAAAGGTGTTAGCTGCTGCTAGCCACATGACCTACTAGATTGCTGAACTATTAAAAATGCCTGAAAGAATGGGATGGTTATGGACTTAAAATAAAATTTTGTGTAATCATTGGGATGAAGAGGTTTATCATACTTATGCACTAGATAAAAAAAATTGAAAACTAACTATACTAAAACAGACTGGATATCTTTGTTTTCTCTAAAACTCAATTCAGTCTGAAACTAAGTTAATGAACTCACTGAACTCTGTCAGAATTTGGAATAGAGACTGGACAGCAGTCAAGGCAACACTTTTCAACCCTAGTCATCAAGTACCACTGCCCTGCATGCTATAGATTATATATACTATTATAAAAAAATGGCTCCATACATCCAGGCATTTTCTTTGCCCAGCTCCTCCAACAAACCGTATTGGAGACCGACGCCATGACTGTGAAGTTGAACTAGGAGTATAAGCCCTGTGCCACTACTGACTTAGCGGCGCACTGTGGGAGAGGCGCCGTGTAAGGACAAATCGGGCAACAACGCATGATCTTTATGAAGCTCAAGAAACACTTATATTAACAATTACAAATTACAAATTTATTATAATTACATTTCTTAATGTCCATTCGTACATGGCTCGTACATTTCGCCTGGTCTTAGTCTCGCTAACGAAAATAATTTATGTGCGTCATCGTTTTGTCATCATCACGGGAAAATGGGCGTTGACGAAATATTTTTGTCATCAACCTGGTTGTCGAAATTAACACTGCAAGCTAAATTGTAGCCACAAAAGATCTCCCAATGCAAAGAGAAGTGTATTTGGACTGCCTTGAACGTGTAGTTCACTATGACCTTCTGAGTCTTACTGGTGTTTAAAGTGAGGTTAGGGTCCTGTTTCGGTGATGCAGTGAGATCTACTACGGATCTTCACTATCATGTTTGTTAGGTTTATTGTCAAGTGCTTGTACTTCCAGCAGAGGATAAGGACAGCCCACCTGTCCTCATCCATCCTCACAACCTTCTACAGAAGCACCATAGAGTGCATTCTCACCAGCTTTCTTATTGTGTGGTGTGGAGGCTGCAGCACCTCAGACTGGAGGAATGAGAGGAGAGTGGCGAGGATCAAGCAGAGAGGATCATCAGGTCTCTTGTACTTCAGGAGGTTCATCAAGCATTGGATTATCCCAGGACAGTAATCACTAAAGTGACCTAACTTTACCATGGTCACAGTCATAGCCTACAAGATAAATTACCCAATTACTGATAATGAGTTAATTTTTTATATATTTAACACTACTGTATGTCTCCTCTATCTCCAAACCTTCTCTGTGCACCACATCAGAGTGTCTCCTAGCTGTCTGTCTGCATCACTTTGACTGTCTCCATTTACATTATTTACCTGCATCCACCTTGCATTCTTCATTCTTGTATGACACAGCGCATTCTCACTCGAAGTATGCTTCTAGTTCTTTTAATTCATCCTTATTGGTTATCTGCTAGTCCTTTAAGATCAATATAGCAATGCATGCTTTCTGCGGAACCTCCTGCTTCCTCACTTTAACTAATGCCGTCTATCATTGGCAATATAAAATCTTAGCCATCTTGTGCCCAGGAGGCATGGCACCTTCTATACACTGCTGATCAGTTTTTGGCTAATCATGGTAAAACAACATATCCAAGTGGTTCTGAACATTTCAGCAAAACACTATGTGTCTTTTCAATATTTGACACTGAAAGAAAAAAAGGGAGAAAGATTTTTGCAATTTGCAAACTTTAAAAGTGTATTTTTATTTCTTCTTTTTTTATGCTTTTAGCTGATTACAGCATTCAAAACCCTTTTCATCTGCAATATGCAAGTATCCCAAGAATTCCCTATCAAACACCCAAAAGGATTGTTGAAAAGCTTTGACATCCCTTAAAGCCTAACATCAAATAGTTAACAGCTAAAGCAGACGGCACAGTGCTTAGGGAGATCCCTCCATCATCCTCACCTTGCTGTTTTTTTTCCATGTTTCATTTAGTTTTTTAGCATCACTTCTTTCTCTCATTGCCTAAGGGCAAAAGGTAAAAGGCAGATTTATCAGACCAAACCCCAAAACTGCAAAAGGCTTTCAGCCCCACAAATTGAACCCATATACAGTGGAGCTGTCAAGCTATGCTGCTGAGCCATGTGAAGAACCAGTGAGGGGGAAGGAAAATGCAGACACCATTAATGTCTGTTTATGCCACTAGAGTAGAGAAGAAGGAAAAACAGGGTCATTGAGCAGAGCTGAGTTGGGAATTGTGCTGTGATGCAAACTAAGAAACCCTGGGATCAAAACTCTATTTTTCAAAGATAATCAGATCTTTTAATGTCTCTGTGCATGGTGTTAACAGGGATTTTTGTTTAAGTTTTGTAATAGACCAATTTTTCTGAAAATTTCATCTGTACATGTGCACATATGGCAAGCAAAGAAAACCTAAGAACTCAAATATATCCAGAAAACACCAATAAAGAAGAAACAAAGAAAAACATGGATCAACATGAAACTGAACACAGACCAAGAACTTAACAGAACCAGGACCGTGAAAGGTTAATTCCCAGTCTGTGTTGGAAAAGGTACCCAAATCATTATTCAGTGTACAGCTGAATGATTTAACCTCAAATAGTGTTTTGACTTACGAGTCTGGATTTAGATCATCGCGCAACACCGCCACAACAACTCAAGTATCAATGTACTTGATCAGTTTTGTAGATAAATATTCACAAATGAATAGTAAATAACACTTTTTATTGACTTGTCTAAAGCCTTTGATACAATCACAAACCATGAAAGCATGTTAAAAAGTCTCCTTGAGTTTGCTTTCTCTCAGGATTCAGTTTAATGATAAACTATCTATCTGATGGGTCCTATTGTGTACTGATGAAAGGTTATTATATCCTGGTCTTCCAGTATCTAAGGGTGTATGGAGTTATTTTTTATTTTTATTAAATTAAAGAAAAAATGCGATCTGAAAGAGGGAAATAATTTTGAAAGTAAAATTAATATATTAGACAAAACACATTTCACACTGATAGCAAAAACCGATCTCATTTGAGATTGAAGAAAGCGTTTTTAGAAAAAATATTTTGTCATAGAATAAAAAAAAGACAATTTGACGTTACAAAAATCATTTCCAATAGCAAAAAAGCTCTATGACTTACATATTTTTGCTTTAAAATATTTGTTATTTTTTGCAATCAGGGTGAAAACATTTTCTCTCAAAAAAAGCTTTCTCTCGCCACATTTATTTCAAGTCTTTGCTCTTGATTCAGGATTTTACTCTCAATATGAAAAATGTGTCATGGACACTGTAAAAAAAACAAGTTATCAATGGTGTCAACCACTGCACTGAGGTGCAGTAATACCAGCACTGTGCCTCTTCCATAGTCTGAATTGATACAAGTATCATTTTCAATGCTATGTTGTCTCTAATTTGAGGCTAGGAGCCATCTTGTGACGTCACATTTACGTCACTTTTGGAAAATGGTGATATAATCCATAAGCATGCATATTCACACTGGTTGCAAATGTTAGATTCTGTTTTATCACTGGTCTTGAAGCCCTCACTCAACTGTTTTATTGTATTGCCATGTTCAATGGATTTAATCTACAAAGGCTGGTTTACTTCCCCCTTATCTCCTCTCCTTTGTCAATAGAAAATATTAAGGAGGTTACTCAATGAGTTCAGATGAGTTCATTTAACGAATCTTACCAAAAGCTTATGGCTGATCATGGCCGAAAAGTCTTAAGGTTTGCAGACTCTTTTGGCTGGAATTAACTAAAGATTCACTTAGCCTAAGGAGTTGGTCTTTGTTAATGTATTTAAGGCCATTCTAAACCAGTGTATAAATAAGGTTTTGTTTGTAAATGTTTTAATAAATTTCAAATCATATCTTAGTTTTTATTTTTACTTTTATTTCCAAATTTGTATTTTAAATGTTTTTCACATGTGCAGCTTTTATTTGTAATTGTTGGTGTGATGCTACCTTTCTAGAGAAGAATAGAGGTTACTTTGTGCATTTACTTTAGGCATATATACATAGAAATCTGTCACCAAGTATCTTATTAAAGAGATTAGAAAAATTATATGGTCCTTTACTTTTAAGGAGGTTAATTTCTTCTTATTTGTCTAATTGAATATAATATGAACCAAATTTCAACAATTTTTTAGACAGACTTGAAGGCATACCTGATTGCATGGCAGCCACTCTATAGCTGTATTGCTGCGTATGTAGTGTTGAAAAGACTTTCTGAAGGCCAAGTGAAAGAAATATGCAGGTTACATAAAATGGATCTCATTTGATAAAATACAGTCCGCATGGCTCACAGCATTTTTTTAGAGTTACAATGGTGTCCTGTGATTGGATTATTTGTTCTCTTTCTTTGTTTCTATCAAATTCTTATATAATGGGGTAGTAACTAAAAATGTCCTGTCCCTGCTTTTAGAGAAGTGCCTTGTCTTGCGTTATGTGCTATCAGAAATAACATGGCAAACCTACAGAGTCTATATTATCAAGACATTTCAGTGTAAGAAACATCATCATAGTAATACCTTCTGTGACAACACAAAACAGCTTCTTTGCAAGCAAATGTAGAAGTTAGAAGTTTAAGAGAGTTGTGCAAAATAACAGGTACATTGCTATTATTGCATTTTCTTTTTTTGTTGTCATGAAGCAGGACAGAAGGACGCAGTATTCAAGGTGAGACAGCCAGTAGGAAAGTTCAAAACGTTTATTAAAATAAACAGAAGTGAAGCTGCTGAGGATCTGCAGCTCGCGGCAACTAATGCCCAATCACAGACACACTTGTTATGGGAGAAACACAGGTAAGTGATCACGACCATCTGACAGGAGATGATTATCAGAGTCAGTCACTTACCTGGTTTCTTCCAATTTAGTTCATCCTCTATATAAGAAACATGTCTGCCATTGTTCTTGGTTGATGTCCTGCACCGGAAAAACTATTAATGATTTGTCAGCTGAAAACTCTTCAGAGCATGTTATTCTTTCAACCAGTTTGGGTGCCACCTCCAAGGCTGCTTGGCCTCCTGACAAGCGTGTGACACTGCGTTGATGAAGAAAATTAATCTGCACCAATGATTAGAATATATTGGATACATGTTTTACATATTGAATAAATGTTTTATACTAGATACAGTTATGTTATACAGGTCACAGAGTCCAAATGAGTGTGCGCCACCAAATGTGGAGAGATAGAGAGCAGTATGTGTGTGTGTAAAGGCTCTGCAGCTGCAGCTTTGGTGCGCAACCTTGAAGTCTGGAAGATAAGGCCAGGGTGGGAAAACACCTAGAGTGAGCGAAAGAACAGGATCATTGCAGGGAATTCAAGGCCGTTTGAGGCCTTTGAAAACCAGGGTGCAGAAATGAGTCCTATTTGTAAGACAGACGCATTGAGAATGGGTTGTTCAGGGCTGCACAGCTCAGTTGACCTAATTGTAATATATTGAGTTGTCATCTCCAAAGCATGCGGTGCAGTACTGGTCGCACAGAAAGTGAGGGTTTTACTGGGACCTTGAGTTTTAAACTCATGCTGACCTTTTTTGATGTAATGTTATGATCATAAGTCAAACTGGATGAAAACATTGTTTTGACATATTGATGATTAAGACTATGATGTGTTTTTGATTTAACTGCACTAAATGTCATCATGATCTACAAGAAATGTCACTATGACTTGTGAAAGAAAAAGCTTTGATAGATCAAAGAAAGGCTTCAATTAAAAATATAAAATATGGTTTGAAGGTGGGTCTTCCACCAAGATGAAAGGGCCCCAAGCCCCGGGAGTGAATAAAAGGGGGCCCTTTTCTGCTTGTAAGTCAGTTGCTCACCGGTGAACAGCTCATGTCATCTCCGGACCTGGACTCAGTTGCCTCTGCCTAATTTTTGATCAGTGTCTGAAGACTTTTTCTACAGCTTTTTAAAAACTCTGAATTTTTATAAGACTTAGCTTCAATTTTAAGTCGTAGGGAGAACAGTTTCCACAACATTTTTGGCGAGCCAGCCAGGAGGAAGCCCCAGGCATCGGACAACCTGCAGGCACCAGTTTGAGGCTAGGAACCCCAAGGGCCCAAATATTCACCATTTACAGGTGAGAAACAATTTGTTATAATTTTCTAAATTAGTGGGGAACCAGCCTCCGGCGACGGCTTGTGGGAGTAAGGCGCCAAAAGAGCTCTCCTAAAAAAACCTAGTATTCCAAATTTAATAAGTATTTTCCAAATTTAATAAGTATTTATATAAGAATATACAAAAGGCAGACTAAAGTGGGGAAAGGTCCAGGTATGTATGAATGTATATGTGAATGTGTGATTTAAGTATTGTTTAATGTTTGTATTATTCTGTATTTGAACTGTTCTGTGTTTGAATTATTTTGTGAATAAGCTTAACAGGTTCTGAGCGGACGATTGGTAAAGGGACAGATTAGTCAAGGTGATTGACATAGTCTGTGGAAGCCATAAATCCGGAACATAAAAGTACGCGTGTTACGTGAGAGTATTGGCGACTAAGCGATAGTCAGCGTGCTCCATGAAAAGTAGTTGTATTAGATATTAAGTATTAGGTATTGAGAGGCTAAGCGATAGCCAGGCTAAGGGATAGCCAGATCATTATCGATTAAGCAATAATCGGAGAAAGAGTACCGCTCTACCGGATGACGTCTACCTATTTTCAGTTAGTATCTGAGTAGGTCCGGGTAGCAGGGAAAACCCGTGTGCCACTGTAGGAGACAGTGAGGAAAAGTAGAAGTGCACTGTAAATATATAATCATTTGTCTTGTGTGTCTTTGTCTATGTGAAGTGTGAAAGAGTTAACTAATTAAGGGGGAGTAAGAGAGAGGGGATAGAAATAAGAAGAATTAGAATAAAGAATAAGAATAATGAATAGGAGAGTAATTAGCATTAAGAATAAGACGAGACTTAAAAGGCATAATAATAAATTAACAGAATTAATTATTATAAAATATAGTTAAAAAAAGAATAACACAAAAATTAACAGAATTGGCAACTATAACAGAATTGGTAACTGAAAAACACATGGTTAAAAGGATAAAATAAATTAACAAGGTCCCAATTTAAAACTACAAAACAGGTTATATGTGAATTAAAAATTATGTTATACATAAAATATAGAGTAACTAAACCGAATACTCAGTAAAAGTACGAAAATAATATTATAAATTTGTTTTATTAGAGATCCTAACTCAAATTGTAGAGATCTAAAAATTAAGAAGTAGAATAAGTAGACAAAAAAAAATAGAAAAGAAAAAATAAAACACGATCTGTATTGGAGAGAGCAGAACCAGTTAAATTAAAATTAATTAAGGACTATAAAGGCTGGTGAATAAGCACAGACCCTAAGGGTTGAGTGACTGCTGGTCGCCATGGGAGCCAATGTGAGCAAACAGACTGAGGGGTTAACGCTTGCCAAACTGGTAATAATGACATATCCATCCAATAAGTGCAAAATTCAAAAATGCATGACAGAATGGTATAAGATAACATCTGGGAAAAATTGCTGGCCAAAAGAGGGCAGCTTTGACCCTTCATGCTGTGATGAAGTGGAAGAAAGACTGAGGGATAAAGATAAGAAACGAGACCGAATGCATTTGCATAAAAAACAGAAACATGCTGAACAGAGAGATATCCTGCGATATTTTAAAGTTGAACACCATAAGAGTCCAACAGCTCCCAATTATACCGATCATAAGCCACCACCTTATCACCCCAGCGTAGCAGGCTAGTATCCAGTAATGATAGAGAAACCAGGTAGCAAGGGAAAAATTACAGGACAACTTAAATTAGTGTTAGAAGAAGATGAGGAAGAAGCAGAAAAAGAAATGAGTAGCACGCAGCAGAGAGAGCATGACTATAGCAGTGAGGAAGAAAAATCAGATAGATCCTTTGCTGAAATAAGGAGAAGATCACGCTATAGCTACACACTACACCCAAGACGTCGCAGACGAACCCCATATCAGAGGGGCCCCACATGCCACTCAGAGCCCAGGACCAAGTTGACATATATGGAAGAAACTGAAGCAATGAAAGAACAAATAAACAAGGAGTTGGAGGAACTGATGAAGGAATTTACACTAATCGTCAGCTGGGAAGAAAAGGAAAAAGAAAAAGCACAAGTTAAATTTCAAAGAAATATGAGAGAGACAGTAAAAAAAACAAAAGGAGGAGAAGAAAAGACGAGACAAAGAATTAGAAAAATTGAAGAGAATGGAAACGGAGCAGCTTATAATAGATGCCCAGGCTGACTACCCAGACCAGCCAAGTCCACGGACTGAGACCCTGATTAATAAAGCAAGAATAAAAGAGGGAGAAGAGACGGGATGTGAGGAGGAAGCCTTAATAGAAAGTGATGTGACTGACTGGACGTATGTCGAAACGGAGGATGAAGGGCCGGACATACTGTCGTCAAAAAATCCATTCCATGAACAGAAGCCACTCGCAACTGAATGTGACGTGGATCTGCAAATAGTAAGAAGCGGCCCTCGCCCCATGCTGACCAGGCTCCAAGCGCGGCAGCAGAAGACAGAACAAGGTCAAGGTGGGGCTTATATAGCTCCCTTGCTGTCTAAAGGACCTCATGATGACAGATATGTGCCATGGTCATTTATGGACATAATCACACTTGCTGGGAGACTGACCCCGTTGGCAGATGGAGCTGACAGGTGGATAGAAAAGCTGGAAGAAATCCCTGGAGGCATCAACCTGGCAGCTGGAGACATCAAGGCGCTGCTAATCAACACAGCAGGACACTCAGCAGCCAGAGAGGTGTTCGACGAAGCCCAGCTTCCAAGGGTCATGACCTCACACCAGTATGACAAGATACCATTCAACCACATAAGACCTAAGGTGTGGGCAGCCTTGAGGAGCAAATACCCCACCTGCAGTGATCCAACTAAGTTAAGACAAGAATGTTTAAAGGATGATGAAAGTCCAGCTCAGTTTCTGCACAGGTTTCAACAGAAATGGAAAACAGAGACTGGAAGTGATGGGAATGAACAGAAAACATCTGGCCCTCTGTTCAGAACCTACATCAGAGAGGCCATGCCCAAAGAAGTACAAGCCAAACTGGATGGAGTAGTGGGGCTCATGAAGATGGACTGGCCTCTATTCTCTGAGCATGTTATACATTATGTAAACATGCATCGGGCCGAAAAACGGGCCTTTGAGGACCAAAGCAAGATGCTGGCCACCAAGTTAACCCAGCTGCAGATTGGGGAATTGTCCAAAGCAAAGAAAGAAAAAGAAAAGCCCAAACATCAAGCAGCACTGTCAGTGGCAGCCACACCCCCGACGGAGGGTGCACCAACAGGGGAGGCAGTCGTACAAGCACCAGTAGTGTCTCCTGTCATCCCTCCGCCCACACAGCAGATGCAATATCCAGCAGCGCCACCTGTGCGAGGAGCCCTGTCACAGCAGACCCAACCTCAACCAGTCCCTCCTATTCATGTGCATCTAAACGAAGGAGGAGGCCCCCAACAAGCAGTGTTCGGAAGAGGACGAGGGGGGCCGCCCATGCGGGGAAGATGGAGGGGACCACAAGGAGCCCCAAGAAGGCCCCCTCAAGGCCAATACCAGCAGATGCCCCAGGCAGGTCCAGACATGGGACAACAACGAGGGAGACTGCAATGCTGGGGATGTGGACAAGTCGGACACATGCAAAGAGACTGTCCCACTAACCCATGGATGGGACCTCAGCCCCCTACAGCTGGACCAGCCACCTATGGAGCGGGACAAGAGGCGTACTGGCTATAGGGGTGCCCAGAGAAACCTGATGGAGAGGCTATTCTACCTGTATTAACCCAACGCCCACAAACAGAACCCACCATTGATGTCACTATATATGACAGCCATCATCGCTTCATGATTGATACAGGAGCGGCCTACTCCTGTATAGGGAAAAGTGGAATTGGCCTGCCTCTCTCAGCATCAAAGATTCGAACAGTAGGTTTCTCTGGGAAGACCCAAATAATACCCATGACTGAGCCAGTTCCCATGATCATAAGTGAAAAGACTGTGTATGCACCACTGCTTTACTCAGAAGATACGCCAATTAATCTGCTGGGTAGAGATGTGCTGTGCCAGCTCAATGCTAAAATCAAATGTACCCCTAATGGAATTTCTTTGAAGCAACAGACAAGAATGAAGCCTACATGATGCCACTAGGCCTGCAAATGACCCCCCAGACAACAAGTCATGAGCTAGAAGACCAAGTATTTTGGCTAAAACTCACATCACCAACTTCCTTCCTCCAACTGGAGTGGGAAAGATGGAGACCCCTGATAATGAATCACTACGACAAATCTAGAGAATCTTTTCTCCCTCTCCATTGTACCATGTTTTATGACAAAGGCAAAACACACAAAGACTACGAGAAAAGTTGGGATGAAGAAATTAACAACAAAACAACTGTCATCCAATATGCTGACATAGTGGTTGGACCACAAGGAACTGCAGCTGTTGTCACATTTCCTGATAAAGATGTAGCAGAATAATTCCAGGTTACCAACTCACCACCACATGTCACATTACTGATTGCAGACAAGTATGAGTCACATGACCTAGGACCCATGGTTCAAGAAGCCAAGGAAGTCACCGAATGGGTTGACACAGCATGGGACTGAATTAGCATGTCAAAAAATGGACTGTTTTTCAAAATCTCATATTCATAAGCTGACGAAGTAACAGCAGAACACATCAAAGTTCCTGGGAAAAGACAAATGGCAGTGGCTGAAGAACATGAATCATTATTAGAACAAGTTCCAGAGCAGGTATGGTCTAAAAGTAAAACAGATGTAGGATTAGTAAAATCAGCAGACCCCATCAAATTTACCACCAAATTAAATGCTAAATTACCCTTCCAAAGACAATACCCACTTAAAAGAGAAGCAGTAGAAGGAATACAGCCCATTGTAACAGGATTAGAAGCAGCAGGATTTCTTAAACCAACAGTAAGTCCCTGTAACACACCAATTTTTCCCATCAGAAAACCCAACAGTAATGACTACATAACAGTCTGTTTTGTTTAAATCTTCAGCAACGCGCTTGGAATGCTGCCAACACATTTTGGAACTGTAGGATGATTTGCTGTGGATCCATCAAAAATCATCCTGCTCTTCCTTTGTTTCAGACAGTCAGTTTGAGTTCCTAGGAACGCCGGTCCAACAGTCATCACCGGGCAGCAAAACCACTTTGGTTTTTCAGATGTTCGCCAGTCCGTCCAAGGAAACACCCACTAACCGGACTCTAAAAGACTGGGTTAGGTTGGTTTCTTCACCAGCGTTGAGACGATTGGTCCTAAAAAAAACAAACCCCTTTGAAGCTGGACTTCACCACAGATCTATACCTTAGTCGTGGGGTCCCTGTGAAAGTAACTGGGCTTTTTTGCTGAGGAAAATTTTTTAATCAGTTTACAATGACTCTGGTGGATCCAAGTGTTTCTCTCCTGGATCTTCACAGTGGTGGGGGTTGTTAGTTGCTCTATGTAGGGTCCTTCCCACCTCGGAGCTTCCCAACTCTTCCCTTTGATGATTTTAATCAGCTCTCGGTCTCCAGGCTTCAGGCCTTCCTGTGGGGAAACAAAAAGGAGCTCTGGGCAGATTACATGTTCTTTGAACAGTTCCGTATTTGAACAGTTTCAGAATGCACTTAGTTTTCTGATTTGCTTGTGAATTGTATTCACAACATGTGAGACATGCAAAAATTTTAAAAGCAGTAGTAGTACTATATTCATCATAACTCCCCCCTGTTTGAGACATGATAATTTCATGGATCAAAATAGCTGCTGGTTTTTGTCAGAATCAGAATAATTCCAGAGGGAAATGGCTTTTGCTAGATGCTCAAATTACAGTTATATATATATATATATATAAATATATCCAACTAAAGAATAAGAAGATGGGGGAACTGTTGTTTGCACGGGTCCTCTTTAACCCTTAAAAGTAAGACACTACAGGTATGAGCGTATCACCATGAGAATGTAACAACACAAAGGGCATATAACTTGCTTAACCACCAGCTGTTTGGATGCACAGCTTTTGATAAGTTTACAAAGCTAAGACAGTTGCTGAGAAGTTCCACATTCTGCACTGCGAACCACTGTCTGCTTCTCTGACATAGCTATTAGTGTGTCATAGAAAAAAAAAAAAACTTAAGAAAGGCTGAGTTTCTTTTTTTTTTATAATGTGGAATCTAAGCCCTGCAGTCATTGCACAACTCCAAAAAGATACCCTTGTAGCTTTTCACCCTCCACCGAAATAACATGGCCCAAACAACAAACTTATTTCTGCACCTACTAAAATTTGTATAACTCGTTTATACTTTCCTTTGCTTCACATTCTAGCAGATATTGTTTTATCCTTGGCCTGTATTAGGAACTATTTCAGCTAAACCTATAGTTGTCAACAGTCTTGCATCAATTCTTCTTGTATACCACAATGCATTTGGAATATCTTTTAAATCATTTTCATCAAATTGTGATAGCAAAGAATGGTGAGTTATTTTAACAAATGCTAAATCTTGGACCCAAGCTTCTGTATTGAACAGAATTTTATAAGGCTGCTTCCATAGTTCTGTGTTAGGGCTATAAAACCAGCCTTGTTTGTGTGGCGCAGTAACTGCTGCTAAGAACCCCCATCTATGTACATTATTTGTGTAGCCATTATAGTAATGTCTTGTTTCAGAAACTGTTTTGCACAAATTCAAAGTTTTCTACTGTTCAACTAACAGACTTTCATCCAGTGGATCTGACAATGTGCTTCTAGCATAGTGTATATAGACACAAGTAGATTTTGTTGAAACGCTATTTATATGTTCCACACATTCGGCCTTCATGCCCCCCTGTTTGGGAAAAATTGCTTAATTTTCCCATCAATTCCCATCCTAACAAATTAATGTGGTGAGTTGGTGATATTAAAAACAGAGAACCTTGCAATGGTTTTAGTCCTACATTATCTTGAATGTAAATTTTACTTTTATTGCATATAATTCTAACTGCTTGTCTAATAATTGTTAAAACTATTCATGTTTTTGCCTTTAATGCATTTAATATCCCCCATGCTTCATACACATCTACTATTTTAATGGCTCCCCCATTTGCTCAAACACCTATTCACACTCGGATGAAGAACTTCCCTTGTGGACTGTTTCTTCCTGGCCCCCCATTTGCTCAAACACCTATTGTGTTTTCTACGTGACCCCTTGTTTTTCCCCTGTGACACCCGGCCCCTCCCTTGAGCCCAATTATGGTCCAAACTTTGCTTCATAGCTGTTTCTATGTTTTAGCTTGCACAATCCACTTATTTAATCCCTCTAAAAATTTTAATTTTTTTTTGTTCCCTGTATGTAGCTTGCATGACTAAAATAATTTTCTTGTGGGTTATTAATTTTTAAATTTTGGTTCCGAAATTATAGTTTTGGAGACCCTGCAGATGCATTAGGAAGGCTGTCAATTGGAACAATGCTGCAGTCATCGCTCCACCGACATCCCCCCTGTGCGCTTATGCAGATTTAAGCTGTCTCCTTCTAAACTGTGTTTCATTATTTTTTGGACAGACAAACAACTTAAAAGACCCACAAACATAGAAACACATAATATGAAAACCGGACAAACACAACATTAGATCTATTTATTTAGGTTTTCATCGTATCTGCTTTGTGCATGTATCATACTCTAACTTCCACTCCTACAAGTATTTTAAATTACTTGGATCAATCTGACACAAATTTTACATCCCCTGTATGATCTTCTCTATACCCTTCCCTGAACCCATCCTTTTTAATTCTTTTACTCCCCTGACTCACTTTAGTTCTATTATTTTATCATTTAGTTCTTATTATTTTATCTTGGAATAGAGGCGTCCCTCAAACCCATATTTTTTCCAAACTATATATTTAAGTGATTATTATTATTATTATTATTTATTTTTTGTTGCATCCTGCACTTCTACAACTTCTATTCGTAGATTCTAAATTATCTCTAATTTATTTTGACCTTTTCCCATTTGAAAGAATTTAGTCCAGTACAAACACCTAGGGTATTCTACGCACTGGATGTTTATTCAGCAGGAGAGCACCCAAACACTGTTGTGGTAATTTCTGCTTCTACCTTTTCAGGTGAGAAATTCTTGCCTCTGCATCCACAAGAGTTGTACTGTATTAACCCCTGCTGTTTTAATGTGAAACAACAGAACCTGAAAGGTTCGATTGTTTCCTGACACACTCCCACACAGTCACACACACCTATTCTAAGGCCTAAGATATTTTTTTTTATTTATCAGATACCCAGATCCCAGATCTGTCAACAAAACTTGGCTTCGTCAAATATCCCTGCTGCAGCTGCAAACTTTACTTTCTCGAGAACAACACAGAGTCCCAGACTCAAATGCACAGAATACTCAGATCCCAGATCTGTCAACAAAACTTGGTTTCGTCAAATATTCTAGCAACTACAACTAGTTATAGCTTTCACACAGAGGTTCCCAGACCCAAAACGCACAGAATACTGATCCCAGATCTCTCACAACAAACCCTGTTTGTCAAATATTCTAGCGACTACAACTAGTTATAGCTTTCACATGGTCCCAGACCAACTTTTGATCAAAAGCTTTAGGCGTACCCTTTCTGTGCAGATTAGTCCTCAGCTTGAGTCGTCACCAGGATGTCCAGGGCAGGGCTGGACCAACCTATTGGCTCTGTCCGGCAAAGGGTGGACGGCTGTCGACAGTTTCTTGGCCTTGGTCCCGCACGGTCCTGGACAATTGGATCTTGACTCCCAGAGTTTCAGCACCAAAAATGTTGGGTTTTAATCCAGAGAAATGTGAGTTTAAAAGATTAAAAGGAAATAATCAACATAGAGACAGGGTTTTGTGACGTCAGCGTCTGCAGAGCGGAGAGAAGCTGCTGGCTCGGAAAACCAGCACCTTCTCACACAGATCCCTTCATAGCAAAGCCTTTTATTAACAGTTTACAACATCAAACAGGCGGGCCTAAAACAGAAGACTCAGTAATGATTATCTGGGAGGATGCAGGAAATAAGATAGTGTGAATTGACCAACTGGCTGGATGGAAGTCACACAACCGTGTGATTCTGCCTCATGACCTACAGGAGGTCATAAAAGTTTATGACCCTTCTGGTTGAAACACAGGATATAAATGTAGGATCTTCTTTCTTTCAATGTTTCATATGTCCACACAATAATTTTATAATTATCACTCTAACAATAACCATGATCTCATCCCACACCCACCAGGTACGTGCATTTCTTTAATAACAAAAATTGTATATATGTATATTAACATGCATAACGATGACTCATATACTTACTCACTTAGATATAGTAATTTGCATGCTGAAGTTCTATGGATTTAGGGAAATAATATGCCTCATAATAATATATAAATATGCTACACTATGTCTCCAAATGCAGATTAATTGAACATGGCGGAGTCTTACGAGATAAATGAGGAGACTTATTATGGCCTCTATTCCCCAAATAATCCCCAAACCGTAGAGGCATGGATAGAGTGTAACAAGCCCGGGGGACCCAACAAACATGCGTCGATAGGCACACAAGTAGCAGTAGCCGCAGGCTCCAATGTTCCTAACAGGCAGCCAGAAGATCCTGTAGGGGGGCCAGGCGTCGCACCTCCGGGTTGGAATAGACCCATGATGACACCCAGAAGGCAGCCAGATGATCAACCACCATCACCTACAGGGAGGCCAATGTCCAACCCGCCATCACCTGGGACCCTCAGGATCGACTTCGGCCCAAACAGCACCCCTGCCAGTCCAGAGAACCCAGAGGACCGACTACCGCCCATCAGATCGCTTCAGGAGCTGCCATCCACTTCAGGCGTGCTGGCCGAGCTAAACGAGATGAGGCCTGCCTCTCCGCCAGAACCAGCACCCGTTGTTGTTGCGGGCATGGTGCTCACCCCTGAGGAATCTCGCCACGTTGCAAGGTTCTTGGCTCATCCTCTGGAATCGTATGAAACCGACGATGACCTTAAGCCTGAAATCACTTCTATGAGCACGGGAATTTATTCAAAGTTGATGAAGGGTCTGACGTACATCTACTCATGTCGTCCTTTGGAAATGATTCGCCGCACCATGTACAAACGCAAGGCAAAGGCAGGGAATCAGCGTTTGACCCTAGAAAATGCAGAGCTGACACGTCAACTTCAAGAGGCACGGCAGACCATAATCAACCTGCAAGGGCAGCTGCTGCAGCTGAACGCTGATCAAAAGCGCATGGCTCCCTACCCCCGTGGAGGCCTGAACTATTATTAATCTCAACCACAACACCATACTGGATATAAAGGACAATGCTGATTATTAATGATTATGAATACCTATGCTAAAAATAACTGACAGAATAATTGTGTATGTGCATAACATGGTTACTCATATGTTGGTTGTAATGATGGTCTATTGACCATTAGTTGATGTGTTAGCCTGGCATAGTCCAGGCATGATGGTGTTGCTCTTGGTTTATTTATGGGTGTGTAATGACACCTTGCGGGGGGGAGTGCAGTGACCTAGTAGGAGATGAAGCTGCTTGGGCATTGGGATTCCCCTACTGCTTAGAAAACAATAACTGAAAATCCTTCTATAAAAAAGTAGGCAAGAGGTAAGAACCTTGTAAGTGAGCCAAGGGGGGAATCCCTCTTTGTTTTAAGTTGTTCTCCATTTTTTACATTTTATCACTTTATCATGTAATCACCACATTTTATATCACTCACTATAAGTATATGGTGTGTTTTAGTCTCACTTTTAGTTTGGTGTGCAAAATATATAACCAGCAGTTATTTTTGAAACTCCACATTTATAGTATAGTATTTCACTTGGACAATCACCTGTAGATTCACTTGGTGATCCTTTTCAGGATCAAAGGGGGGAATGATGAAGAAAATTAATCTGCACCAATGATTAGAATATATTGGATACATGTTTTACATATTGAATAAATGTTTTACACTAGATACAGTTATGTTATACAGGTCACAGAGTCCAAATGAGTGTGCGCCACCAAATGTGGAGAGATAGAGAGCAGTATGTGTGTGTGTAAAGGCTCTGCAGCTGCAGCTTTGGTGCGCAACCTTGAAGTCTGGAAGATAAGGCCAAGGTGGGAAAACACCTAGAGTGAGCGAAAGAACAGGAGCATTGCAGGGAATTCAAGGCCGTTTGAGGCCTTTGAAAACCAGGGTGCAGAAATGAGTCCTATTTGTAAGACAGACGCATTGAGAATGGGTTGTTCAGGGCTGCACAGCTCAGTTGAACTAATTGTAATATATTGAGTTGTCATCTCCAAAGCATGCGGTGCAGTACTGGTCGCACAGAAAGTGAGGGTTTTACTGGGACCTTGAATTTTAAACTCATCCTGACCTTTTTTGATGTAATGTTATGATCATAAGTCAAACTGGATGAAAACATTGTTTTGACATATTGATGATTAAGACTATGATGTGTTTTTGATTTAACTGCACTAAATGTCATCATGATCTACAAGAAATGTCACTATGACTTGTGAAAGAAAAAGCTTTGATAGATCAAAGAAAGGCTTCAATTAAAAATATAAAATATGGTTTGAAGGTGGGTCTTCCACCAAGATGAAAGGGCCCCAAGCCCCGGGAGTGAATAAAAGGGGGCCCTTTTCTGCTTGTAAGTCAGTTGCTCACAGGTGAACAGCTCATGTGTGTTCTGTAAATAAAATTCTCCGGACCTGGACTCAGTTGCCTCTGCCTAATTTTTGATCAGTGTCTGCAGACTTTTTCTACAGCTTTTTAAGAACTCTGAATTTTTATAAGACTTAGCTTCAATTTTAAGTCGTAGGGAGAACAGTTTCCACGACAGCGTCACCCCGTGTCTCCTGGGCTGCAGCCCAGGAGGACTTGCAGGCAGCCGATCAGAGTCAGGGGAAGACAGATGAGACAGGAACAGTTGGATCCAGGGTTCCAGGAATCCTCAGAGCTCCAAGACAGGTTCAGAGTCAAACAGAGTCCAGAAGTATGACAAGGTGGACCCGCACAGATACAGAACAGACTCTGATGCATACGAGTAGGCTCAGTGGTTGAGGATAACAGAGACAAGACTCCTCCACGCTCAGTATGCGTGGAGGATAAAACTGATGCTCCACGCATACTGAGCCAAAACCATGAGGAGTCCGTGGCGAAGGATCAGGAGATGAGACACCAAACCCTCTCTTTCCACTGGCCTTCAGGAACCAGAATGGAACCAAGGAATAACTTGACAGACTAACAAAAAACAAATAGAAAACAAATAATGATCTGGCCCAGAATGCTCAGGCCAAACTGAATATAAAGCCAAGGAAAAAGGTGAATGAAATAAATGATAATTACAGCAGAGAGGGAGCGGCAGGTGAATGAAATAAACAATTAAGGTGGAGGAATCAGGCCAGATCATGACATTTTTACTTACCAACAAAGTTAGTTTTGCTGGGGGGTTTTCAAGCAATGTACTTTGCTGGTCAAAAAAAATGTGGTATAGCTAAGGGTGTTTTTTAAGAGTTTGCAATCCACCTAACTATAAAACTGTAATTCAATTTATGTATTGAATAAACTAAAACATTCATTACAACTACTAAGTCATTATTTAAAAGAGGAGATCATAAAGATGTGTCTTTTCAATTTTAACCAAACATATCCTTACAGTCTTACTGAAGAATAATTAAACCTCTTAAGAAATGTAAGCCTTAAAATGTCATATAGCATTTTGCTGATCCTCAGCTTTCAACTAAAAAAATCATGAACTTTGTGTTTTTGTAAAAGTAACTCTGTCCTTGCTTTAGAGTTTGAATTTTTTTTTGAAGGCCTAACTAACTTAGAGTCATTATAGACTTCCACAAGTTTCTAGTTTGGCCATACAAATTTATCAAGTTGCCTGAAGGCATCTAGAAAAACAAGGCCTATTAAGAGACTGTGTCCAGACGGCCTTCTGACTCTGTAGGAAAGCAGATGGTTTTTAATAATGCCCCACTCCCAGCTTCATGCCCCCAAGCTACTTATCCATGGAAACACACATTCATAAAAAGCACACTAACTCACACCTCTTAGCATTGTTTTAGCTATTACTGATATTCTAACTCTAATTGTGTTTTGTTCCGACATTTACACCAGCAAAGTTTACACGTCAGGTAGATTTTGATTTTCATTTATCAAATTATTTTAGTTGAATAGGCAAGCAGGCTACTAATTTGAATGTAACTATCAAAACAACTTCATATGCAGTCACAACAAATATAAAAGTGTATGAATTTTAAAGTGATTGTCCATTTATTTTTGAATATTATGTAAGAGATGTTGATGTTTTATCCATATAAGACAGAACAAAAATCGGGAGCAAGAACAAAAATGAAAACAGAGAATCAATTTAGACTTTTTGTAGGGGGATGAAATATCATTGTTTTTTATGTTCTTTTGGTCAACATTTGACCACTCTTTGTTGCTGAAAATGTGTTCAATTTACTTTTTTTTGTATACATGATCCAAATTTAATAAGCATAGGTGAGGAGGAGAAAGCAGCCCGATAGTCTGTGGTCTGGTTTTGCCCTTTAAGCAGCAATACCAATGAAGATCTCACTCCTGTAGGGGGGTCCGGATTCTCTGTTTGCCTCAGCCACTAGGATGAACTCAGATTCAGTCCAGTACACAGTGACACAGACTTTGTTGAATCTTAACTTTTATCTTTCCCACAGCTCGTAGGAGCTATGGTAGGACACAGCTTACACACAGAAAGCAGAAACAGCAGTTTGGGGGGGTTCCAGAATCAGAACCAGCTCAGCAGTGGCAAAAAGACACCTCAGATGCAAAGGACTTCCCAGGACAAAATCGTGTTATTTTAGTACTTAACTGGCACAGATTAGTCTCCTCATCCATTAAAATTCACGGGAAACCAGCAGCAGGTAAGGCTGGGTTTTTAGCTCAAGGCTTCTTCAAGAGTTGGATGCAACCAAGCAAAGTGGGACGACACCTCTGAAGTTTCTAAAAAGTGAGGATTAATGCTAGGAAACTGAAGAGAAAATTGTGCTCTAATGCCTTTAGGAGTCTGAAAAATCTGGAAAAAAAATGTCTACTGCTGGTTAAAACTAAAGCTGCATATCTATTCTCCTTAGTAGGGAATAAAGGTAATCCTAGATTTATTTTTAAAGCAGTTGCCAAACTTACACAGATCCATAGCTTTGTTGAACCATCCATCCACCTGCTCTTTGTTTATATATATATATATATATATATATATATGTATATATATATTTTTATCCACAGTGGCGCTCCAAGGCAGCAGCCAAGAGCAGCCCCTTTCGACAAATTTCACAAAATATGCTGCTTAAAACGATACAAACAAAACATTTAACCCGCATCTATGATCGCCAATGCCTGCTGGAGCTACGGTCACAAAATGTTTTAAATACTCACATTTTTGACAGTTTAAAAAGCTGCAGAGTGCTACGGACAGATGTCAACAAAAACAAGAGTGGAAAATAACTGACAGAGGAAGAGATGCGCGAGATGTAGAAAGCAAGATTATCTCCGACTCGAACTCTCTTCAAAAAAGGAGATATGCAACTGCTGCACCATCATTCTGACATGTTCTTGGCTGCGTCCAGCAGTACCGAACGGTGCTGTTGGCCTAGGGGGGCTGACGCTGTACCACGCCAATAGAAACGATGAGCTCTGCATGAATGGAAACTCCTCTGAGACGGTTTCTTAGGCAATTTTCAGCATCTAGAGGGGAAAGACAGCCCTCTGCAGGTGAAAATGAGGAGAGCACTCCAGATGCTTCCCTGGCAAATGCTGAAACCCCCCAAGCTGGCTCCTCTCAGCCCCCTCCGGCTTCCACACCTTCTCCAGCATCAGAGGAAGCATCTAAGCTAACTGTAGAACCTGAATAGTAATTAGACTGTTTTGATCCACCTGGTCTTTCAGAGTTAGCAAATTATCTTCATCTAAGACTTCAACTTGTATGTTAGATCCCGCTCCGACCAAGCTGTTTAAGCTATTATCCCCCCTTATTTCCAGCTGCATTTGAGATAAGATTAATCTATCCCTGTCTCAGGGATGTAGTTGTAAGTAAACCTTAAGAAACTTTCAATTATAGCCCCATTTCTACTGTTCCTTTCCAATCTGAAATTTTTGAGAAAAAGTTGCTTAACAAGTGAGTTACCACTTACAGATGATAGACTTGGACAGTATCTGTACTTGCCAGGTTTGATCTTTGACTGCTTTTGATACATTTGATCAAAATACTTTTTTGGAAAGTCTTGAATATTCTGTAGGAACTAAGGGGAATTAACTAGGCTGGTTTAAATCTTATTTGTCTGACAGATTTCAGTTTGTTCTTGCAGAGGAGGACTTACCATACAGACAAAGTAGGAAACCATCTGGGGCACCAAACCAGCAAGGGAACCGACCCGTGAAGGAGCCTGCTGGTTACCTATACCCCTAAAATAACTCTTGGGATATTTATGTGTGTTTGAAATTGAAATAATTATTTAGCATCAAAACAGTGACAAAAAAATAGTGACTGAAAACACCATCAATTTCTGCACACCCCTTTCTAATCTTTCCATAACGTAAAACACCCAGAGATACAGATACAGCAACAGGAGATATCAGAAAAGGCAGAGATGAAGCAGAGCTATACAGTAGCAGAGTGGAAAAGGAAAGAAAAAAATATAATTTTTATATATTGTATTTATATAATAGCCTACCAACATTAGGCACCTTTCTCTGCACCCAAGGACACCGTACAAAGGTGCACGAAATGCATTAAAAGAAACAACAATAAAATAGACAGAGGCAATGGGAATATAAATAGGCCTCAGACAGGAAAGGCAGATGTGTTTTGAGTTGTGATTTGAAATTGGGGGGTGAGTCAATGTTTCTGAGTTGGGATGGTAAGGAATTCCAGAGATGGGAAGCATAGCGGCTGAATGCTCTGCTCCAAGTGGTACTGAGATGGGAAGAGTGGTATGGTGTATGGAGGAAGGGGATCTGAGGTAGCAATCAGGAGCGGGAACATGGATAAGGTGAGACAGATGTGGGGAAGTGAGGTTGTGGATGGACTTGAATGTCAACAGATTTTTTTATTTGAATGCATGTTTTCTGAATATCCCCATATCTCACAAAAGACTCATACAGTATGTCTAATCAAAAATATACATTAGACTTGAATATTACATCAGAAAAAGTTCACATAAGTTTTACTGTGTTTTATTTATAAATTTGCCATACCCTGACAATAAATGGGACCCACGAGGCACAGTGACTGTGTAACAACGAGCCAACAAGACTGGCAGTTTCGCTTTCTTTTAACGGGCAGAAAAACTCTTTAGTCCAGAAATGTTGGCTAGCTTCGCCTATTACCCAACAAATAAAAAACAAAACCAACCACAAATTAAAACTGCAGCAATGAAACATGGTGCAGGAACTGGATCGGCCTGGGTGGTCAGATCTGCTCAGACCCTGCGCATGCCAGTGATGTTAGGCTACTGTAAGGTGACCAGATTTCAGAAATCAAATATGAGGACATTTCCAGCTCATAGATTAAAAAAAATCTACATTTCATCAAGATGAAATTAGGAAACAGGGAAAATAACTGTTTCATTTAGTTTTACAAAAATCAAGTGTAAAAGCCAGGAATATGTCTCTTAACACTGGTAGTATTTTCTTAAGATTAATTAAATTAATAAATCGATAGTGTTACTATAGATAACTAGAACTGTGTCTCTTGGTTGGGAGAGACAGTTAAGGGGTCAAGGGTGGTTAGCAGGGCTTTCCGATTTTTGGGGCCTAAAGAGCTCTGCCTCCCCCTAAGGGGAGAGTGACATGAGGAAAAGAAAAACCAAAAAAGTAAATACAAATGTCTGGTCCATTCAGTGTTCTCTGCCTTCTTTTCTTTCTAGCCCTCTTCTGACTTCTGTTTGCTTCTATATGGATTTTTCTTCCTTCTCTTCAATTGTTCTTCCCATCAGTGTTCCAGGTTTCCTCCACTTTTCATCTGTCTTTCTATCTTCTTTATCTTGCCTCATCTATCAGTCTTACACTATTCTAAAAAAGAGACATCAAAATCAGTTCCAAAAACATTAGAATGTACAACAGGAAAACATATTATCTCATCTGATTAAATAATAAAAATGCTGATTAATATTTATTTTGGATAATATTTGGAGCTAGAAGCAAAAAGAGCATGATAAATGAACATTAGATAGGCAGTTATCTCCATCATTTTCAGATCATGCAGATCGTGTCTGAGTTTTCCTGTTACTGACTCCTATTTGTCATGAGAAATGTTCTTATATCCAAACTAAGTAGTAGAAAAGCACACCTAAGCCTTGAGGTCTGTGCTCATAAATCACAACCATAAATCAAAAAACAACTTATGATAACTAACTTTCTTAAATATAAACTAAATGTCACCAATCAGTTCTAAGAATCTTTAAATGAACCCTTGTTGAACCATGGAGAACCACCGAACCAGATTAGCACATTACAAGGAGTTTTCAATCCATAACTATTTTACTCATACCAGCAGAGGTGTGGTCTTATTCTTTAAACTGGACATGAAGTGAACATTTATCACATGATCAGCTAAATCCAAATAAAACAAATTGATTAACAGACTCACCATAACACAGGGCAGCTCCCCATCAGTTTTGTCGGGATGTGATGATGAACTTCAACATTTACTTCTTCATCTGTTTAAAAAGTGGTGAGCTCTTTTTCTTCTTTGTGTTTTAATACCAACTGAGATCCATAAGGATCATCACAGTCCAACAAGCGGTGCACTCTTTTAATTATCTTTAGGTTAAGAGCAGTGCAAAAATGCTACCGTAATAGCTGTTGACCATGCTCAGGTGCTTGTCTACCGTAAACAGTGTACATGCAACATTTCCCCCCTTGTTCATAAAACTGTGAAATCAGGGAAATTTCCAGGGACAGGTTTACCCTGGGACAGGTGGTCAAAAACAGGGACTGTCCCCAGAAATCGGGGATGTCTGGTCACCCTACATTGCGCTACATGATTGGCTGAACATTGCTACATGGCATAAAACATTGTGGTTGATCTGTTTTGGTTTGCTGAATTAATTAATCTGTCATTAACCTCAAAGCCTCCTCAAGAAAACTGCAGATATTGATTTAGTAGATTACTTACACCTGACAAAAGCAAAAGACAGAAATGGGTACTGTACAAATTTTATAAATGCTATGCAATACAGCGCAGGATATTACACCAGCATGCCCAACGACAGGGGTGTCATGAATCGCGGACAGATGGACCCAGTATTCAGGAGAGACAGTCAGTAGGAAAGTTCAAAAGGTTTCTTAAAATAAAACAAAACAAAAGAGGAGCTGTGGCTCGCAGACACTGCAGGCGGGGGGCGGGGCACCGCCCAATCTCAGACACTCTAGGGGAGGAAACACAGGTAAGTGACCACGATAAACTGATATATGATTATCTGGGTTGGTCACTTACCTGGTTTAACAGTCCAGACCACGAGTGTCCCCAGTGCTGCAGTCCCAGAGGTTATGCTGGAAGCTGATCCTGGTGAGGGATCCAGAACAGACAGGAACAGGCAGGATCCAGATCAGACAGGAACAGAGACAGGTGGCAGGATCCAGACATCCAGGCATCCACAGGCTTCCAGGAGGGTTCAGAGTCTGACTGGGACCAGAAGCATGACCAGGTGGTCACGCACAGGAGCAGACAGGATCAGGTGCAGACAGGCAGGCACAGTGGAAGAGGGTAGCCGAGACAGGACGTAGAACCGGAACTTGAAGCAGGACTTTAAACTGGTCTCCTCCCTGGAGCCAGGCTTACTTTGATAAAAACTGAACCTCCCCCCATAATGAACCAAAAACCCAGAGGATTCCGCAGGAGAGGAACAGTGGACGATCAGGAGAGGGGACAAACGCTAAAACCCTCTTTCCACTGGCAGCTAGGATCCAGGACATGAACCAAATAAAACTGAACAGAAAGACTAACAGAAAGACAAGCAATGATCTGGCACTGAATGCTCAGGCTGAACTGAATATAAATCAGAGGATACAGGTGAGGGAAATAAATTATAATTGAGGCAGGGAAGGAAGAGGGCAGGTGAGAGGAATTACTAATTAGGGAGGAGCAAACAGGCCAGATCATGACAAGGGGGGGGACAAAGGGGTCAATTGTCCCAGGCTCAGGACAAAGGGGGGCCCAAATTTGACACTCTGACCATTGAAAATACAGGCAGAAGTAATTTTTCAGAAAATATAAGTGATGAAAATATTTAATATTAGACTAAGCTAATATATAAATATATCTGCATTAGGTATACAGTATGTAATATGTTTTCTTTAAATAAGGGGCCATTAGAACTCCAACATAAAATGGTTTGACCAGGACAACGGCAGGCTGCAACTTTTAAAGTTAATTTCCATGCAAACTAAGAATTTCAGGTTTTCAGAAGTCTGGCGCAAAGATAAGAAAAGAGAAAAAGGGAAGATGATACCAAAGGCTAAAGGGATTTCATCAGTAAATATTAAGAATAAAGGCATGTGTTTGAGGATGAGACAGAAAAAGCTATCCCTACCATGCTCACTGTCATGATCTGCCCTGATAGCTCACATTAATTGTTCATTTCACTCAGGGAGACAGACTTGGGACCAGTGCGACTAGAACAAAAGGAGGACAAGGAAGGTAAGTTCACACCAAAAAATATCAGAATGAGAGGAGCTAGCGGGTAAGTTACTGGAAATCCCTCCTCTATACACTGCCTCCTGATTGCAGCGAAGTGGCCTCAGCTGGGAGCTCATCCTGCCAAACACACCCTTTGGAGAAATGTAAATCACATGCACCCACCACAGAGACCCAACAACCGCCCAGAAAGGACAGGAAAAAAACAGTTAGGGACTGGCTAATTTACAGGAGGTCCAAAAAGGCCAAATCTGTGCTTGCTGTTCTCCTATCAGGTAGAGAAAAGATCAACTAGGGCTCTAACTCAATAGATGGTATTAAAATACAAAATGTTTTATGAAAGATTTCCAGGGCACGAAAAAAAAGGTGTACACGAACATTTTTGGTGGGTGTAGATGGGGGGGCCCAAAAAAACTGTCTGTCCCAAGTCCTGGCAAAGCTGTCAGCTGGCCTGTATGCAAGTATATTTTTACCTACAGGTAGCAACATTTTAAAAGTCAACTTAAATCAAAGCTCAAATACACTTAATTGTAGTCACCACAATTTGGGAAAGTGACTTGTAGACACACATGTTATAATCACAAAAGTTTTTTAATACTGAGCATTGAAATGGTGAAATTTTTATTGCAAGACCATTAAGTAAATTTTTTTTGCGTTGTTCACATAAAATGTTTCAAAATTCACCTTTTTTCTATTTTCCCTTTGGTATTTATTAAAACTGCTGATTGTACTTCTATTTAAATAGAATTTTAGAAAGGTAAATAACTGTTTAGCTGGATATCACTACATTACAGATCTAGAGTTTCAATCTCTAGAAGATGTTTTAACAAATAATATATTGTATGCTTTGTTTTTGACACTAATAACATCACATGATGCAAAATTGTGAAGTAATTCCTAACAATTTTACATTCTGTTTTACCCCAGATTAATTAGGAAATAAGAATAAATAAGATAATACAAAATAAATGAGAAAAAATACTTTTTTTATAAGAATAGAAAATGTATCTTTCTTCTAATAGTCAGAAGGAAATTAACCCACTAGAATAAAATAATGTTGACAACTTTTTTCATTAGAAATAAGCACTACATTGAAAATGGACATAAGTCCATATTGGAAATCTTTAAATACAAACTCATTCTGATCGATCCACAATTATAAAGCTTTTCCTCTTAATTTACCATCTGCATTATAAACAGTGCAAAATCAACATTCTACAGTGCAAAAAATAGATGCATATTCTATTGATCCAGTTTTCTTACAAAGGAAATATACCATCTCTAATACTTTGAATATATTGTGTGTGGTGCCACATGTCAATTTCTGGCAGAGGGCTGAATTTTAACACACTGTCATTCTACATGACAATGTGGAGCATGTCAAGATTTACAATTACTGTTATGTTCTGATAGGAATATGTTTACTATTTTGAACTGCTTTGCACATAGATTGTTGCTAGTGTTCACAATGATAGTGAAAGCCGCAGCGGGGTTTTGAATGATGACCCCTCAGTTGCAAGCAAAAGGAATTGAGAAGTGTATCACCTAAACATATATATATATATATATATATATATCATTTTTTTTCCTATTAAACATATTCCCCCTAGAACCTTATATAGTATTGTGCATTTAAGTAACCAGATTACTATTTGAGTTAATAAACAGCTGTTATGCGCTGAAATTTTACTTGTGATTTTCCTTATTAGAATAAATACATTGTCTAAAATCACTATTGATTTTACTTTTTTTTTTCATTTACTAACTGTTTACATTTGTTCCCTGCTGCACTTTAAGAAATGGAAATATCATGAAAGCTGTACAAAACGAAATCTCGGTTTGTATACACTTTATGTATACAAAATGACAAAAGCTGTCTAAGTCTAAGTTAATACGGTAAAGGGAGTTTATTCTGTATTGTTTTAAGCTGTTTAAAATGTCTAACCTATTCTAACCTATAAGTTTCAATACTTTGAAGAGCCAATAGGCATTCAGGATACAACCCTAAGATAATATATACCAGTATCATAGACTCAGACTCTAATCATTCATATACACCAACATATTGCCCTGTGACAAAAAATATAAGAGGACCAATTGTGGTCTATTTTATATTCAATTTATTAGCTGAATTAAAAATCATGCAGTAGCCGAAACATATCTCTTTTTTACACGTCAGTAGAACTGAAAGAAAAAAAAATTTCATGTAGCAATTCATCATTTCCTTGTCAAACAAAAAAAAAAAAACATATTCGTTTACTGATGACAGAGATTAATGGCATATCCTTTCTTTGAAGTCAAAGTCGGTTGTTTGCTCTCTCTCTTCATAATATAGTTATATTTTAAATACTGTACAATGTTAGAAAATCAATTATGACGAACTACAACTATAAAAATGTGAACATGGTTGAAAAATACTTTTGAAACTTTATTACTTAGAATTAATCTAAAAAAAATTATAGATTATTTTTAGCATTGTGACTGTGTGGGACTAACAGTGATTAAAAAAATATCAATATATAGAAAGCCTTACCAGACACAATGCAGGACTGTATATGTTTTTATTGAGCACCTTTAACCATCACTCCTCCCAACTAACCTACTAGGTTGTTTGTATTTAACAGTTTTTCATTTATTTAAAAGTAGACTATTTCTTAAATAACTTTATATTGTATAGTAGCTTTTTGTTATCTTACTGATTTGCATATTCCTTAAAATCTTTATAAATTAAGTATTGCTATATGGTATTTATTACAATATACCCATTAAACCTCTGTGAAATTATTTTTTTTTTAATATTATTGCTCAAGTTCAAATGTATTGGGAGACAAAACAAATATTTCTGCTGCTAGATTTGGTTCTATACTGTTTATGAGCTATTAAATATTTTCTGTTCAATATCTGACATTTGGCATGACCAACAGATTTTTTCTCCTTTCGTCCTCCACTCCAGGGTTTCTTGCCAGAAAGTAATTCAAAACCACTCTTGGCCTCTACCCATGAATTCTCAAATTTCTGCTTGACAACTCCATGGAAGCAGTAGTGCCTGGGTGGCAACAACTGTCATCTGTCTGAGCATGTATTTCTATTTTTTTTTTCTTTTGCCTGCTTGAGTTGACTGACAACACTCACCACCCACTTTTCAATGTTTCAGCACATAAAGATGTGACTGATGTGTCTCGATGAGCAAAGGATGTTATGCGGTACTATGTTGTCAGTTATGTTTAAATGAGCTAGACCAAAAGGGTTACTGTCCTTTGTTTCTTTGATTTAAATGATAATCAACTGAAATAAGAAAGACAACAAGCCAATTAAAGTGTAGGGTTGTCATTGTTAAAAACATAAGGACATGGTAACACTTGTAGATTCTCATACAGCCTACAATGAACACCATGGTTACTGTTTATTGTGTGTGACTAAATGTGTCAAGGATACACACTAAGATATCAAAACATTCTGCAGTAATATGTACAGTACTTATTATTAAAATAAAAATTTTTGAGGTATATTTATGACAAAGACTTCTTTTAAGAAGTGCAAGTGAGGAAATCATGATCATCTATCAAAGATCAAAATGATTTCCAAGTTTTTCTTTGCCCCTGTGTTTTGCTCTGTTAGTCTGATCTATTCTGGACTGATTCCTGGATTTTGCCGGCTTACCGAACTTGGACTTGTCTTCTGACTTCAGTTTTGGATTTCCCCTCACGGATACTGCTGCTACTCGGCGTTGGCTGGCGCCTGCTCCTTAAGCCCCATTTACACTACCTTCACAAAAATACTAGCTTCCCTACCATGCCACATGATTTCCAGTGATGATTCTGCTTTAGCAGTGTGATAAATCTCAACAACAGTCATTGTTTCCTACATCTGTAACCCCTGATTAGACTATGGTTTGTCATATCCAATTCCCAAAAGCCGACTGTCAAGTAAATTTACCAAAATTTGCCTTCTTTTCCTGACTCTCCGCAAACAACAAAATATTACAATTATAAACAACCTTCCTGATTGTTACTGGTGTTACTACCATGTTGATTTGCTTGTTTCTCTCTAGAGAGCAGCAGTACTGTAGATCGTCACCAGCAGGAAAGGAACCGTGCTAGCGTGATGTGTAAACGGTTGAAAGGAACCAAGCTTGCCATGGTTAATTGATCTAACCTCGGTGCGAACTCTGCGTGGTTTTTAGTTTTCAGAGGGTAGTGTAAAGCGGGCTTATGTCTAAGGGCAACATTAGTGAGTTTAGAGTCCAATAGGTTTTTACTGTTCATCAGAAGAGAATGTGCACTTGGGATTCACCATATCTATTTAAATTATGAGACATGTGAAACCAACACCACTGGGCTATCCTCTACTTCTGGGACATCTATTCCCAGTGCCATATTGGCAAAACGGGAAAACAAAACAAAAGGGAAAACAATTTAAAAATTGAGATATAATATATTGGGGTAATGCATTGATAAGTTTAAGAATATCTTTTTTTCAGATAAATTTTAGCAGCCCCAATCAAAATTAAATTGTATCTAAATTAAATTTGAGACAAAAAGTTTCAAATGAAAACTATCCTTATTACTGCTACTCAGTGTACTCAAAACCTAAAATATAGCCATTCTTCTATTTAAATTATATTATTACTCACTCCTTTGTGGAAATTAATTTGATTACATTAACATACCCATACATTTTCAATGACTTAAAGAGGCTACTAGGTGTTCCTTTTTTTATTAGATAAACACAAATGTGATGAGATCAATACTGCCATTTAAGGAACCCAAGTTTTTCAATTCACACCCATGTGTTTAAAATTTTGAATAGTTCAATGCTAATGATGTCATGGTTTCTTTATGAAGTCTTCAGAGTTCACCAAAAATATGCCAGAGTTTTGACAGGTATTATAAATATTTCAGTATAACTCCAGAATAGTAATGGGAATTCCCATTCTGTATAGTATGTGCGTAAATTACACAGATATCTCAGAATCATTTCATGCTGTTCAAATCAACGTATTCGTTCAAGCAAATACAGCCACATTTGTACACTAGGTGAGTAAGAGAGTCAGTACCACTCCTCTACAGCAGTGAATGTTCTTTCAGTAAAGGCTTTAAAAATATCACTCACTGATTTGTGTGGTATTGCAAAACCCCACTGATTTAATTAAGTACCCTTGAAACCAATTGTGTCAAAACATTTGTTCAGAGGGCCATAGGAGAGAGAGTCCTGACATTTTCTCATAGGGGTGAGAGAAACATCCGTCATGCTCCCAATTTTAACAAGAGAGTACCCAAGAAAAATTGGGCAAATTACTCTAGAAGACTGGTCAGGGCTTAGACTCGTTGCATATGCTGCAGAAGGAGGAGAGAGAAAAAAATCTATGGGCTGGTGAAATTGTAGCGTTTTTTGCAGGAGAGGTGGTGATGAAATAGTCCCCTATACTGGTGCCTGAACTAAAAAAAAAATTAAGAAATGAAAGGTTACAAATGCATCAAAGCAATATTTTTAAAGAACGGCATGTTACAATGATCTAAAATGGCAAGCAGTTTCTTTTTTACAATGCAGAATTTTGAATCATGTTTTATTCTTTTAGTCAACATTAGATGATGGAATTGAGCTCACAGTTTCAGTGCTGAAGAAGGGAAAATGCCCAAGGCTTATTCTAAAGTGTCTCCAAATGCAGGAACCTTTTTAAGATCAACAACCATTTACGAGTTCTTATTTGTGACACCCTTTGTTTGTACAATCATTTCTGAGCGAACCCTCTTCATTTTGAGATGTTATTGATGCATACAAAAGACATACTCTGAAATATATAAAGTTTACTAAGCTTTATTTATGTCTTGTGGCAATAGACTTTGTTTGAAACCCTAAACAGAAAATTTGACTTTAAAAATTAATCACACTAAGTTGTAGGAAAATAAAGACTAACAATCTGTGAGGTGTTTGGAGAAGCGAGGTGCCCTCTAAAGTGCTCTGATCTCTAGGAGAGAAAAGGATGAGGTTATAGGATAATGTGAAGCAGTTGAACTTTGTGCCCCGACCAACTGGCTAGAGTGCTGCCTCTTAGAGGCCACAGACCTTCTCCAGATGCTGTTTAACCAGGTCCTTTTTTAAATGAACAATTATTTTAAATAAATCTTTGGCAAAAAAAAGGACAAATACAACCAATATTAACAGATTTGCAACAAAGGTTACCATGTGCTGAATATATAGAAAAGGTATGTTTGGGTAGAGGAAAAACATGGCAAAATGTTTCTCCAGATGTACAGAAATATTATCAAGCTGACTAGTTTTAATGTGGGATTTTAAAAGCCATTGCATTTATATTTTATTATCTGACTTTTTTTTACTAATTTCACAGTAGCTTAATTTGTGTATCCTTAATTTGTGTATAGTTTAATTTCTTTATCCTTTAAACGAATCAATTATAGGCTACATTGATATTATGTATATCATGTAGCTCTGAGTTCATAAAAAGGGTATTGTTTAATTGACAAAGAAAATGAAAGCTAAAAAGGGTAATAAACAGGTGATTATAGTCACAGCCTTTAAGGCATCATTTAGTCTTTCTCAGACAAAATTATGCCTTAAAATTTTTTATGATAATGAAACCAATTTTTTTCTTTACCTGACAGAGCCATTGGTGCAGATGGCACTGGGGACAGGGGGGGCATGTCTCTTTCAGATTTATAGTTCCTTCGATTAGTCCCCCCCACTGACTGTAAAAGGCAAGAACAAAAAATTTCCCACGAGATTCCTCATTAGTGGTTGGCTAAAGCAAAAGCAGGGGGCTTCAACCTGCAGGAGAGGTGGGTCCACGGCCTGGAAAACGGGGGATACAAAAAGAAAAAAAAAAAGTGTAAAAAGTGCAGTACCTCTGGACCCCCTTGGGGTTGCGGACCCCCTCTTGAAGACATCCGAGTTAAAACCTGCATTACTGCCACCTGCAGGTTACATGGGGTGTAACCATTCCATCATTGCCAGTTTACATGTGAAAACAGCTCAGCGCTATCACCCTGTCAAAATTTCCACCGAGCCTTGTTGCCTTAACTACACTAACTTAGCTGATGATATGTTGACTGAATATGCTGATAACATGTGACTTTAGCTACATGCATACAGAGCATGTAGTTAGCTAAGAGATGCAGTGGTGCCACTATATTATAATTGAATGTAGAACTAATTTAAAACAGCCTCTTATCTGAAATAATTATATACAAGATCAACCTTGCTCCTTAAAATTAAATATAGTCCCGCCTCCCCTCAAAGAAATTTAATTAAAAAAATTTAATTAAAAATAAAATAAAAATATTTATTTAAAATAAATTGGATACACTGACATCACTTGCGATGCCCAGCGGTGCAGAAATAAAATTGTAATGTAACCAGCAATGCCTCTCAAATTTCCAGTGGGGCATTTGACCAATAATTGGACTAAACATAATTTCTTGACATATTTGTCTCCCCATTTCAAAAATGTTATCTGCAGCCCTGGATTTAGTCCAGTATAGGAATGGGGAAGATAGTGAAGACAACTTGATAAAGTTAAAAGATGGCTCAGAATATGTAAGAAAGATGATTTGATTGACTTTTAACACAGAATGGTTGTTTGTGACAGTTAGACTGTCTTAATTAAGATTCTAAATTCTGAAACTGCTATCAATTGTGATGTCACACAGAGCTAGGTTTATCAAGATGGACCGGGGGAAAGTAAGGGGGGACATTTTGTAGACTTGAAATATTTGCTTATGTCTGAGAGGTGTGGGCAGACTGCTACCACATAAAAAGGCTGATATCTAGCCATAGGCGGATCTACTGGGGTGGCATAGGGTGGCAAATGCCACCCTAAATGACAGCCTTGCCACCCCTGCTGCCACCCCAGTTGGCGGTAGGGGTGGCGAGGCTTATAAATTATGGATCATTTGAGAATTACTACCGCTAATTTCCAATGTCGGACTGCAGTGAATGCAGCACGAGATGACGCGAGAGCGACTGAGACTGATTGTTTTGAAAACCGAATGGGGCAAAGCGAGGTAGCCAGTGGTCATGGGGAGAGGAGAAACGGGATGAAACAGGTAAAAATTGATTAACTATCTATCGAGAAATGAAATCATAATGAAAGCACAATGTTGCTAGCATAGCTGCAATGCTGATTTTGAGATGATAAAAATCAGGTTGCAGAATGTTATTTCTCTATCTATGATGTTAGTTAGGCCTGACGTTTCAGGCTCATAAAGACATATTTGCGGTCAACTATGACAGAAAAGAGACTATCAAGTTTGGTTGTACTCAAATCAAAACGCACAAAGGCATTGGATCTAAATAAAGTTGTGAAGCGTTTTGCTGAGCAACATGGAAATCACTGCATTCAGCTGTTATAGTCATGTCAACTTTATGTTATGCTCTCTGGTGAGCCTTTACAGAGCCGTTACATTTTGTTTTGGCACCTGAGAAAATCTGATATTTCCTTTAATAAAACCAAAAGTGTTAAAAGTTAAAAATGTGATTCTGGTGTGAATCCTGCTTAATATGAAGCAGTGTTGTTGTTTCTTTTTTGTATATATAATATGAAACTATCCAGAAATGACCTGTATGAACCTACTCACAAGCAAAATGTATTTTTATGTTGCTTCTTTTCAGATTTGTGGAGATTTTGATGTAACATACAGAACCCGCCTTTTTGCTGATTTGTTGATACAGCAGTATGGAGGACCAACTCTGCCATATTTAAAAATAAATACAGAAATAAATAAATGCTTAATAAATAAATAAGCATACAATTAATTGCCACCAAAAATACAAACAACAAATGAATGTAAGTAGAAATTAAATTATACAGCTAGTCATAAAGGTATATAACTCTTTTAATTGGCTTCTTTATTTCTTTGCCTTTTTAATATTTACCTTATTTATTTTTTTGTCATTTATTATCTTCAACTTCATTTTTTAATTACTTATATTTTTAAGTATTTATTTATGTGCATGTTATCATATTTTTTGTCTGTTTTATTCTTCCTTTGTATTTTTTTACCCTAGTTATTTCTTCGCCGCTATTTCTTTCTGCCTGCCCTTTTAAAATTTCTGCCTGCCATTATAATATAATTTCTAATTACATTTATTTGTTGATTGTATTTTTGGTGGCAATTAATTGTATGCTTATTTATTTATTGAGCATTTATTTATTTCTGTATTTATTTTTAAATATGGCAGAGTTGGTCCTCCATATGCAGCTCTATCTACAGCATATTTACATGCATGAAATGTCCCTTTCATGTTGCCTTAACTGCTGTATGTCAAGTTACTGAGGAACAAATGGGGTAAATGTATGTTCAGAGTAAACATTACATAGATGTCCAGTACCTTGTTCGGGTACCTTGACCCATTTATTTCTACTGTGTAGTTATGCTCACTTTAGTACAGCTCAGTCCATAGATCTCTGATCAGTAACTTTTTCTTTCTATAGTTTCTTCTTGTGCAAATGCTGCAAAGCTGCCTCTCTGACAGTAAATCTCACACATCTGCACCTCAGCACCTGTGTCTTACCTTAATACCTTTCCTGTCATAAGGCCCCTCTAGAAGTAGTGTTATCATTCTTCTATCTCCTATTAAGTGAGATCACATTGTACAATGTATTATTAATATGAACTGTTTCACATGAAACACTCGTACTGTACATACTATTCTCACCAAACTGTGATAACTGTGATTAAATTCAGTGTAAACAAATGCCATATGTTGCCAACCCTAAAAAATTCCTGCCCCCCTCTTGCCACCCCATAAATATTTTTCTAGATCCGCCCCTGTATCTAGCTTAAAAAAAAAACTAAGAAAAGCATAAGGTCATAACTGAATGCTCAACCCTTCAAAGCTTGAAGCAGATGGGCTAGAGCAGAAGACGTTTCCACAGGTCAGTGTTGTCAGTGATGGAGATTTAACTGAGTATATTTTTCTCACAGGCTCATAAAAATGAGAAAATTTGCAATTTGATACTGTGCCAAATTGTATTTGCAACATTTTAATCCAAATTATCCAAGAGATCACAGTGTACCCATCTGACAGCTACCTCTAGCAGAATCATGCACCATTTCGCAAACCTCAAAACCACTCAAAGCATAGGAGTGAGTAAAAGTTATTTCTTTACAATGACAATGAGATAACTAATCTCTATTGACTTCTACAAACACCAGATCATAATTGAATGGGATGTATGGAATAGGAAAATTACAACAATATATGGAACCCAAGCCAATAAATCTCAGTATCATATTTAAAACACCTTATTGAAACCACTCCATTAAGAAACAAGGGAGGTTTGGAAAGAAAAGAGGATGAATCTTGCTACAAGATGTTGTTATTACAGTAAGTAATTATTAAGTGACAGCTCTACCAAAGGGCAGTGTTTGGAACCTTTTTAGAAAAATGTAACATTATAGTTACTTGATACTGTACTTACTTCCAAAATGTAACTAGATCATTGATTTAGGTACTGCAGAACATTGGTGTTATACTAATCTAGTCAATTCGGTTTGTGAGGTGGAAATATATTTATGCCACCTCACGCCACAGCCAGTTGAAAGGATTCAACTGGCTATGAAATGGGTACAATCAAAAAAAAAAAAAAAAAATGCTTTTCAAGCAAAAATAAAACATACTGTTTAAAAAATTAAATGTCAGTCTACTTAAAGTGACTGCCTGGAATTTTGAAAACTCTAGTGATTCCATATAATTTACCCAAAGGATTTTGATAACCCAAGGCCTCATTATTGTACAAAAGTGGTCTTGGTCTGAGGGTGGGACTTTCAGATTACCCTGGCATTATTGAGCGATTGGGTGGAAGTGGATTTTTTACACATAAGCACAGTGTTGGGATTCAGCAGAAAGTGAGATATTTATTTATTTTACTATGTTTTCAGGCAAGAGTGCAGTTGTAAAAAAATACCTGTTTGGTTTATCCATATCAGTTAATTGCATAATTGCATTGCATTCTGCTGCACTAACAGCCAGTCTTGCCAGCTATCAGCTGGAAGGGAGGGTGAGGCTCTCTATATTCAGTAAGAATGCCTGATTTTTTTTTCATTATTATTATTATTTATTTTCAAACTCACCAGCTTTCACCAACAAGTCAGAATTGTAAACACAGTTACAATTCAGTGAGATACCATCCAGTGGTACATATTTGCTTTAATGCAGTATTTAATTGTTTCTATGCAGATCTGGTTTGCTGAGATTCAAGTTAAGCCTTATAATGGGATTGTTTTATTTAACTTTAATGTCTAGTTCAAGAGCAGGAGAATACATTCAGAAATGAATAGCTCACTCATCTTTACCAAATGCCTGAAATATCCATGCAACTGCTGGAGTTCTGCTATGGACAAAAAAAAGAGAACAATAGTTCAGGTTCCATTTTTACGGTTTCACAGCTCCATGTTTTAAACATTACAGGTTACAAAATGACAGAAGTCATGATGAGTTAAAGCAGAGAACAGCAGGTGATGCCTTTGATTTAATAATACCACCACCCACTACATTGGAGGTTTAGGGCCGTTGTCTTTTCAACATCCCCATCTTTAATTGGATTGATTTTAATACATTTTCTGCAATTTTGCAGAGTAGAAGAAGGACGAAGCACAAATATTATCTCGGATTTCTTTTACCCAGAACTTTACAACTCTCTGCTCTGACTTCCATTTAGCTCAACTTGATTTTGGCTGCAGGTCCCTCAAACTTTATTTGTTGATGAGCAGATAAACACCTCAGTAGATTGGTGCCTATGCATCTATAAGCCTTTAGCCAATTTTCCTGAATTTACTTCAGGTCAAAAGTTTCAATTTGTTCAGCAGATGTGACGTGAAGTGCATCCATGTTGATTGGGTTCAACCCAGCAAACAATGTTAGCATTGTATTCAAGATGGATTTTGTGGAAACTCAGAAGCGACCACCTTCCAGCTCAACTCCAGGTAAGGTTGAATACAACTCCAATGGTAACTTGAGGTAAGGTAAATAAGTAAAAAAAATAGATAGTCAAATAAGAGCTCAGCCTACAAGAATGTGCAAAAGGCTATTTAAAGATCTAAGAGCAGTGCACTTTCATTATGTGGGTAGATTTTAAAAAAGTCTATATAACAGCGTATAAAAGCAGACACTATCAGCAAGCATGTGGTCATAATGTTAAAAGACAACATGAGCTACCGTACATCATTACATGGGAATAGGGCCTGGACTTAGCTTTCTTTCACTGTAGTCTAGGGCCCAATGACAGAAAGCATTGTGCAAAGTTTGGGTGGGGCCGGATATCACTAAGGCAGGTGGGGGGATACAAATAACACTCATACAGAATAAACACAGGGGGAGGGCATCAGACCGTGTACAAGCTCAGCATGAAAGGTAGATCAGTGGTGATATAAAGAGAAAACTAGATGTTAGAGAGCGGACTCTGAGGAAATTGGCTGGAGGGCGTGAAGGGATGAGAGAGAAGACAGAAACAAGGCAGTGATGGTAAATAGAACTGAGCTGCAGATGCAGAGATGCAATGGCAGAAATTGTGGGCAGAATGATGAAGAGGGAAGCTGTGATGTGTGGAGTGAGAGCTTAAAGACAAAATAGTCTCTGAAAAAAGATAAATAATGTTCTTGTATACCACAAATTTATATTCTGGATTAAGACTTTACAATGGTGACTGTATGGTAGAAAATATTCATTGAAATTAGCTAATTATTAGGAATGCATATTTTCAGAAGATTAAGGCTATTTCCATTTCTTAGTGAGACATACCATTCAAAATATGTAGTTTTTTATTGCCTCCAGTTAATTCATTTCACATTAGCCTGGTCATCCATCTCAAGCAACTGCTTCCAGTTGTGACTTAAGAGTTAGGGGCATCACTTTAGTCCTTTTTTCCATGTCCCGCAATCTTCGTGGCCCTGCAGGCATATGACCTTTAAGAAAGTGTTTGGTGAAAGGAAACAGGGAGGAGAATACAGGGAGGCTCAAGATGTGTGTACTCCCTAGGCAGATGGACAGACTAGTAGACATAGGTAGTAGTGGCACTTGAAAGCTAATGGAAATTGGTATGGAAATAGAGGTACATCAGCAACTGCTGCCTTCAGGGTGGAGAAAAGTTGTTTGGTGTGCACCACTGAGGTGGAAAAATGCGTATGGCCTGGCATAGTAGGTGGGCAAGTTCTTGAAATTGTGAGAAGAAAAAATGTGGGTCTATCAATAAAGATTCTACCTTATTGTGTTTATCAAAGTCTTTATCAGACTAAATCATGCAAAAAAAGATAATAGGTAAATGTTATTTTGACATCTGTATATTTCAATAGGACCTTTTTGTATTTTTTAAATTATTTAATGTAAACGAGAATTAATCTACTGTGTTGCTTTCTGATGGTGACAAAAATGTTATGGCCTATTGTTTCCTTCTTTTAAAGTTAAAAAGAAAGTGCATCAGACATCCCTTTATTGTCATTCAAAATGTTTTTGTTGCTTTTTTTTCTTGCATTTTCTGAGACAGCTAAAATCTAAAGCGGCTTTTCATTCAGACAAATGAAAATGCGTTCTCTGATGCTTGTTCAGACTTAACTTAGAAAAGGCATTTACTCTGCAGCACTTGTAAACATCTGATTAACACTGCTTGGCCCCAACACAAACAGTATGGCAAACATATTCACATCCATGCCATGTATACAAGAAATAATCCCTCACAAAGACGGCTGCATACATAGACAGACTCGCATAATAAATATATATTCTTTAATTTAGAAAGTGAAAGCGAAGAAGCTAGTCTAAAAGTAGACATTACTAAAAAGCAAGCTGATGGACGCATAGATCTACAACAAAAAATACTTCTCAATAAAAAAAAAAATGCAACCTCTGTTTTTATACACTGGAGAGCAACACACAACTTTAACTATCGCCCCCATAATACACCCTTTTAAAGGAACATAATGAAAGATGATTACAGTCCAGTTTAAGTAGAAAGAACCTTTTCCTTGTCGAAAAAAATCTAAAGCTCCCATTATTAAAATCTAATTTCAGAGCCATCTGTTTCCATCAGCAACATTACCCTTTCCCTGTAAAAGGGGTTATTGATTTGAATTCTGATCTACAAATAAATATATTGTTTGACTTTATGTTTTTTAACCCATGTTGTCAGCAATGGTAAAAGGACACAGCTCATCTGGCTGATGGATGGGAGCAAATGTAGCCCAGGGCCTAAGGGGTGTACTGCAAGAGAAATGTACCTTATAACACACAGACACAAACCCACAGATACACATACAAACAACCACTCCAGATGGGTCCCCCCTTGTGACTGCTGTGCTGGGTCCAATTATGTCTGTGTGTCTGTGATTGTTCAGAGTTGTTTGGGGTGTATGTATTGGGGGATGGGTGTGTATGTGCATGTGCGGTGGTGATGGAGTGTTTAGAAAACTATTACTTTCACAGTCACTTGCAAAAATCCTAGAACTTTAAAGATGAAAACATGAAACTATATTCAACCACAGTATATGTAGGGATGTTCAAGTGCTGTGTGTTTGGATGCAGTTCATTATTGTTCAAATAAAGCAGCAGTTTCACGTTGTTTGGCAGTCTTGCCAAGCAACATCGCAGTTCGTGGTTTTCACATCTTAACCAGATGCCGTTATACAAGAGAGGAACAGACTGTAAGCAAACGCAATAAAATAATACTGGTAAATATGCTCCTTCTCTTGTTTACAATTTTTTTGGGTCCTTACAAAACAAAATTTAATATATGCTGTGGTGGCAAACAATTTAGTAAACCTACAGCTATGCATACAGTAGTTATCCATTTGAAAATAACGTTTGGTGGCTATTTTGATCCATCTCTACATGTTCTACATGTGATTTCTCATGAAGAGTTGTCGCTATATTTACACTTTTCAGTGGTTTATCTGAAACTCTCACAAATGACAGTCCATTGGGCTGTCATTTGTGAGACATTCTATTTTAATAATAAAATATGCTGAAATATTGTGCTCAGTTACCTGCTTTTCAACAAATTCATGGAAACTGTGAGCCTTGTCTGGCAGTTTTGGACACAACTTTGTCCGTGCTTTGATAGAGAGGCATTTGCATTGCGTGAAGCAGTGACACCGAGCTGCTCTACCCACATAGTTCTTTATATTCATCACCTTGGCAACTACCGTAGCATGGAGACGTTGCTTGTTATTAAGCCTCTCCCAGCCGGACTTTGTTCAACCACTCATATGTGGACCAGCTCTGGCCATCTAGCTGTTTTTGTTTTCTTCATTGCAATGAGTTTTCTCTGCTTTTTCAAAAGTCCCTCACAAGTTTCTCCCTCTCTCTAAACTTTGTTGCTGCTGCCCGTTTACTGTTTTCGGCTACATATTTCGCTATGTACACTTTTTTATCTCCAGAATATGATTTTCTTTTCAGGGGTGTTTCGTTTGCATTCAGTCTGTATCGGGTGTCGTTCAGTTGTTCCAGCAGCGGAGTTTAGCCAAACAAGAGCCATAGGGTGCTGCCCCACCCAACCGATGACCTTGATTAAGACACAAATAAAAATGAAATTATAAAATTAAAATAGTTTGAAAAAAATTTATATATATATATATATATAATATATTTTTTTTAGCTGTGAGAGATAAATATTTAATCTTTAATGGTGAGCAAAGCTGTTTTGTTCGTCATCGGAATGGTGACCTATTTATACTGGTTCGCACCAATTTTTAGCCATTGACTCTTAAAGTTAAAGTTTTACATGTGCAGTAGCTCCTCTAAAAATGCAAAGATAGGAGAGATCGAGGCGCAGGCGAGCTGCGCCCTGAGCTGAAAGGAACTGATGTCGAGTCGTACAAGTTGAAGACAAGAGAGAGAGAAATGGCACAAGAAAAATGAAGTCAAGTCTCTTAAATTATTTAACAAGTGAAGCTAAAGGTGAAATTGTTTAGACCTGATCAGTTAAACATCAAAATTAATCAGCAGTCCAAAGACAGATCATGGTGGTACACTTGATCGGGAGGCAGAGTCGGGGTGAGGCTGGGCCGCATCAGGTTTCCACAAGAAAACCTTTAAAAAATACTAATCTTCTCAAATGTCTTTATTTTTATTTTTTAACACAAAATAAGATGAAAAAATAAAGAAATAAGGAGAAAAAAAGAAATTAATAAGAAAATCAATCAATTAGTAATAAGTAAATAAAATAATAATTATTATAATAATTAGGATTCAAATATCTGTATCAACAGTTCTTTAACCTTCTTCTGAACACGAATTGTCCTGAACATAAGTGGAACATTGAAGAACATGAACTGTTCTTCTGAACATGGCCTCTCTTGCCTACATCTTGCTGCTAGAGACCTGGCAGCGCTTCCTCTCACATAGCTGAGCCACATTTGGCTTGAGGGAGGAAGCAGTTGAGACCCTCAGTATGGCTTGAAGATGATCATCAGTGAGTCTGGACCTGTACTTGGACTTATTGAAGTTCAAGGTGGAAAAGAGCTTTTCGCACAAGTATGTGCTCCCAAAAAGGCACATGGTCCGCTTGAACATACGGGAAAGCTCAGGGAAGCCGGGGGTCAATTCTCTCAAAAACTGCCCAAGCTTGTCTGCTTTTCCATTCACATCTCTGAACTTGGCTTTGAGCTCAGAGTTGCACTGCAGGTCAATGAGCTCCATTTGAATTTATTTATTTATTTTTAATTAGACTGTGCGGCTTTTAATCAGGTGCGCTCTGTAGTCCGGAATTTACGGTAGTCATTTTGTTCTGCCCAGCAGCAATTAAAAACCTTTTTTTGGAACTGTTGTGAACGCAGCGAGCTGGGACGAATGTCCGCGTGTGTCCAATAGAAAGGAGGCAGCCAGCCAGGAAAGGACGAAAACGCTCCATGGCAACGCTGCTGTAACTTTCACTCACTGAGAAATGTTTCTGTTGCACAGGGAAAAATATGATTTATGTTTTTCTTTAATTTAAATGTTAGTTTTATGCTTTGCATGTTTGGAGGGGAAGATATGATTTGTTTTTCTCTGTATTTTCTTCTTGAGCTTTGCATGTTTTGATGTTTGTTTATATGATTGTTTTCCTTTATTTTAGACTTTTGAATTTTTCCTGTATGTTGGGTTGTTTTGGTTTGTTTTTCCCTTGTGACAATCCATGCGCACTGGACTGAAGTAGTTGTTTGGGGAGGCGGAGTGCATTAATTGCGCTGCGTAATTGCTGCGCTCAGGTGTGAGCAAGGGCTGATTAAAGCCGACATAAAAGGAGTCTGAAGGAAAGGAGAACGGAATCTGCAGGTGACAGAGACGGACGCGCTGCCGGGGAAGAGGCAGGCGGGATCCGTGCGCCAGGCAGATCACCGGAGGGTGCACAGATGGCCCAGTAAGGAGTATTAGGCCAGAGGAGGAACCTCTGCCCGCGCCTGTAAGTAGCGCTCCCCCTCGCTTAAAGCATAAACGGGAACATATCTTCCGACGGGGTTTTGGCGCGTGGATGCTGGCATTCTCCCTGCTTCTCTTTTAGCTGGATCGGTCTGGAAAGGGTCGTGGCACGCCAGGGAGTGGAAGTGCCGGAGCGCCGGATCAGCCAGTGGGTGCTGCAAACCGATCACTCACACCAGAAGCAGCATAACAAGCGGAGCCCAACTTCCAGCCTCTGATTTTGAAGTAAAACTCTTGAATTTTAGGTTTTATCAGGAAAAGGACTGTTTTATCATGCCACTCTTGCTGTGGCTTTTTGTATAAATAAAACACTTGAACTTAAGAACTTAAGGTTTGGGTCTTTGAGTTGCTTGCTCCCCCTTGTGTCAACGACTGAGTGTGGGGCCATACTGGCCACGTTTCTCTGCTTGCATCAAGCCGATGTCCCGCCCTCAAGAGCCATACACCACCGTGATTGGCCGGTTTGTTCAGCTCCGCACAAAACTCTGTACACTGCCGTTCATATCAAACTCGCGGGCCGCACTAACATTAAACTTTAATAACAAGGCGGGGGCCACAAACTCGTGGTCCGCAGGCCGCAATTGGCCCGCGAGTTTGAGACCCATGATCTACAAGGCTTGGCTAACTGCAAGCAGTGAGGCTTACGCTTTTTTTCTGCTGCCTTGACTGTCTGCTTCCCTTCTCAAATGTTAGGATCTGTCACAGTCTTGGTTTTGTTATGTTTATTTAGAGTATTCAGTCTTACTTTGCTCCTTGTTTTCTAGATTTATTGGTTTAATTCCAGTTTTGTATTTCTAGATTTATATTAGTTCTCATGTTTTTCTGTTGTCCTCTTTTGCCCTCTTGTGTGTGTATGTTCCTTTCCCCTTGGCTCCCTCATTGTCTCCTCTCAAACCTGCTCCTTGTCTGCTCGTTAGCCCTCCCTTTGTCTCTCTCTGCTATATATGCTCTCCCTCTGCACTCACTCTTTGTTGGTTCCTTGTCTTTGCTGTCCTCCCATGCTGTTGTCCACGTTCCTCGTCTCTCCCTGGCTCCTCGTGTTTGGTTTCCCCCAGATGTCTCCATAGTTCTGGTTTGCTTTGATTATTAGTTGGATTTTTGCATTCCTGCCTTTGTTACTGTTTTTTGCCCCATTAAACTCCCAAGAAATCTCCTCAGCCTCTCTGCCTCTGCATTTGGGTCCTCTACCACAACCAAACCCTGACAGGATCTGACCCAGCATGGATAAAGACAGGTAAGCAGTGTTAATTTCATCCGCTTTTTTTAATTTAGTCTTAGTCTTAGTCACAATGACAAAAATCTATTTTAGTCTTAGTAATTTAGTTATTGCCTTCCCAATTTTAGTCTTAGTCATATTTAGTTATTGCCTTCCCAATTTGGTCTTAGTCTAAATGACGAAAATCAATTTTAGTCTTAGTCAAATTTTTTTCATTTTTGTTATTTTAGTCATTTTTGTCATTTTAGTTATTTAGTTATTTAGTCAACACTGTAAATAATAGATCTTCACACACTGCTTCACTTTTTCTCTATTTTATTTATATAACACTGTGCAGAATAAAACTTCACACTCTGATTCTATTTTTAACAAATATCACACTTTACACATTGAACCTTTTGTCTGCTTGTTTCAATATATCCACAAAGTCTTTATCCTCAAACAGACTTCCCATCCTTACCCAACCTCTGATTTGGCTGTGGTGTCACTGTGTCAGGTATCTAGTTGGGAGGAAGAAATTTAAACGATTAATATCCAGTGTATTGCGTAACATCTTTCTTATATGACAGAGAGACAGACAAATACAGGCACAGAAAGGCACACACACATCCAAATGCATGCGCGCCCACACGCACCCGTTCCTACTACAGGCCCACCCGTTCCTTACTTTCTTTTATATGGCAGCACGTTGGCACCTCAGATGTGGCTTCATATTTGTTGTGTTCTTCCCTGCCATTTTGAAGCCACAGACTCTTTGGTGGCGTCCTTCCTCCGGTGTTGTCCTTCGCATTGTATATGAAATGGCTCCAAACATCCAGGCGTTGTTTTCGCCCAGCTCATTCAACAAAACGTAAACTGGTATCTGAGCCCAACGCCATGACTGCAAAGTTGAGCTAGGAGTATAATGTGCTACTTCTGACTGAGCGGTGCGAGGCACTGTGGGACAGGCGCAATTAGAGTCCAGTCGTGCCTTCCTCCCCCCTCACCGTAACACCAATGCAGGTGAGAGGGCAGCTGATGAGGCTGAAAGCCTCAGGACCAGACGGCCTCCCCCCCAGGCTGCTGAGGACCTGTGAAGATGAGCTCTGTCAGGTCCTCAGCTACATGTACAACCTGAGCCTCAGCCTGGGGGTGGTCCTCACCCTGTGGAAGACCTCCCGTTAATTCTGGTTCCCAAAACGCCACACGCCAGGGAACCGGCCGACTTCCGACCAGTCATCCTGACCTCTCACCTGATGAAGCCAATGGAGTGCCTCGCCCACCTTTGCTACGTGGTGAGCCCCACCCTGGACCCGCTGCAGTTCGCCTACTGGCCCAACAGCGGAGTAGATGAAGCCATTATTTCCCTGCAGCCGGAGCTCACCCACCTGGAGACTGCTGGGAGCGCTGTGAGAGTCATGTTCTTTGACTTCTCCAGCGCTTTCAACACCATCAGACAGGTGCTGCTGAGGGGGAAGCTGGAGGATGCTGGGGTGGACAAGCATCTAGCTGACTGGACCATCAACTACCTCCCTGACCTTTCTCAGTACGTGCGCTGCATGGCTGCCAGTCAGAGGTGGCACTCTGCAGCACCGGGGCCCCCTAGGGCACCGTCCAGTCTCCATTTCTTTTCACCCTCTACACCTCGGACTTCAACTACAACACGGACAGCTGCCACCTCCAGAAGTTCTCAGATGACTCGGCCATTGTTGGCCGTGTGTCTGAGGAGAACGAGCTGGAATACCGGTCGGTCATCATGGACTTTGTGGACTGGTGTGAGAGAAAACATCTGTCTCTGAACACCAGTAAGACCAAGGAGATGGTGATCGACTTCAGGAGAAGACCACCACCCCACTCCCCCGTGAACATTCAGGGACAGGACATAGAAACTGTGGAGAGTTTCAAATACCTGGGTGTTCACGTCAACAATAAACTGGACTGGACTCATAAGACTGACGCTCTGTATAAAAAGGGCCAGAGCTGTCCACCACTGGACTCGGTGGAGAAAGTGGCTGAGAGGAGGAGGCTGTCCAAACTCACATCCATCATGGACAACACCTCTCACCCCCTGCACCAGACTGTAGAGGAGCTGAGCATCTCCTTTAGTCAAAGACTTAGACACCCTGTCTGTAAGAAGGAGCGCTACCCTAGGTCAATCATTCCTGCTGCCACCAGACTCTATAATACTGCACTATAACCACAATAACTCCTGTAACAACCACTGTGCAACTATATTATAGTTTTTTTTATTTATTGACTGTGCAATATTCTGTGCAATATGCTGACTGTGGAATATATGTGAATATAATAGTCATACCACTACCTCACCTTTGTTCCTTACCTAATACACTTTAATGTAAAAGTCAATCCACCTGTATATAAGCCATCCTGATTGTACATATGTCACCTCAAATCTCTGTGTTACTCCCTTGTATTTTTTTATTTTTAAATTTTTATTTTGTTTTTCATTGTGTGTGATACATGTATGTACACTTGCACCTTAATCCTTATTTATCTTGATATACTGTATATACCTTGATATACTGTATATATATTGTTTATTCTTAATGCACCTTTTCCTCCTTCTTTGCACCTTCTTTAATTACTATGCCAATATGTGACCAATGAATTTCTCCGCTGTGACATCAATAAAGCTCATCTAATCTAATCTACCCGATGGTAAAAATTTCTGATAGGCCATTTCAATAGGCCATTCTGAAATATTACCCCAATTAACGTAAGCTAAGGTAAGGTTTTAAGAGGTAAATGTCCATTTGTCAATGGCTCGTAAATTTCGTCTGGTCTTAGTCTCGTTAACGGAAATCATTTTTTATTTTCGTCATATTTTTTTTTTCTGGAAACTATTTTTGTGCGTCATCGTCTCGTCATCATCACGGGAAAAAAGGGGGTTAAATAGATATTTTTGTCATCTTCCTGGTTGACGAAATTAACACTGCAGGTAAGTAGGACTGATTAAAAGCACTTTTAAGAAAAGGCATAGAAGAATGAACAATCTGGGATTCACATGAAAAATAAAATAATATAGCTTAGTTTTTCTATGTGTTTGTTAATTTGCATAGTTGCTCTTAAATAAACACATTCTCAGAAAAGAAATAATTTTTATATATCGAAAAAATATATATGAAGCTAACTAATAGCTTCTTCATTATTAAACTGATGCATTATGTTTTTAGCTTTGTGACACAATATTGGACCATGCAAAACACAGATTTGCCTTCACAAAGCCTCAGAAGGACAAGATTTATGTACAAGACCAGTACATTAAATTATGTTTTTCTTTTTATGAAGTGTTTTTGTAAATTTTTTAGTTGGCATTTATATAAATATAGTGGTGTGATAACTTAGCATATGTTTAAATAGCAATTCAGTTGTTTTTTTCAGCAAAAGGTTGTTGACAAAAAACCTATAGTGCCCTTTTGCAGCTAAAGACAATGATGGCCAAGCCTTGGTTAATGTAAGGGAAAATATAATTTATAATTATAAACATGATGTTTGCTGTATGCAATTCTCATGATTTTAAGTTGCATGATTTTTTAAACTATGAAAGTGTAACTTATACTCCAGAATACAGTAGTTGTAGCACTCACAATAGACCAAGAGGCAAAAATACAGGCATTAAAGTAATTTTATGAGCATGTAATCTGTCCATTTGACATGGAAAAATAGATGTACACTCATGTTTGTCTGCATAGTAATGGTTTAATGTTTGCTGGTAATCTTAGCCTCAGAATAAGAATTCAATTAAAATATTTAAACTTGTATTTTTTCTTTCAGTAGGGAGGAGTTGGCTTTAAAACACTGACTTTCCAAACAGCTGTGGACTTGTATATTATATTTGCTTCGGGGATAATTATGTGACATAGCTTTCCGTAAAAATTCAAAAAATATCCACTGGACTTGGTTTTCAAGATTTGAAGACGTTTCGCCACCTCTCCAGGAAGCTTTCTCAATTCAAATGTCTGGATCCGTAGTGAGTTTGAGTCTTATATGGACAAGGCCTTGTATTGCTTGGAAACATGCAAATTGGAAGCTGGAATCTGAGTCCACCACCTCTGTTTAAAGTTGGTTTTTCTCTCTTAACATAGATGGCTTGCTTCACGCCCCTCTCAAACCACCTATTTTCTTTATCCAGAATATGGACATTCTGGTCCTCAAAAGAATGTCCTTGTCCACAAGGTGTAGGTGTACTGCGGAGTCTTGTCCAGAGGCAGCCACTCTTCTGTGTTGGGCCATGCGTCTGTGGAGCGGTTGTTTGGTTTCTCCAATATAAAGATCAGAGCATTCCTCGCTGCACTGAACAGCATATACCACTCCGCTCATATTCGGTCTGGGGTTTTTATCTTTAGGATGCACTAGCCTCTGTTTAAGGGTTTGGTTTGGCTTGAAATGTACTGGGATCTTGTGTTTGGAGAAAATCCTCTTGAGCTTTTCAGACACTCCAGCAACATAAGGGATTGTGATGTTTTTGCATTTAATTTTCCCATCGCTGTCTTCTGTTGCAAGTCTTTTGGATTTCCTTGCTGATTTGATAAAAGCCCAGTTTGGATATCCACAGTTTCGGAGAGCATCTTTGATGTGTTTCTGTTCTTTTTGCTTCCTATCTGTTTTAGTAGGGACATGTTCTGCCCGGTGTTTTAAGGTTCTGATGACTGAGAGTTTGTGTTCCAGTGGGTGGTGAGTCAAAAAGAAGATACTGGTCTGTGTGAGTAGGTTTCCTATACACTTCAATGTTTAGGCTTCCATCTCCTTCCATGCTCATCAGGCAGTCCAGAAAGGGTAGTTTGTTGTCCTTGGCATCCTCTCTGGTGAGGACCAAACCAGACGAAAGTGCGCATTCAGCTCGGCAAAGAACTCATGCTCTTCCTCAACACTGAAGTCCTCAGACATTTTTCTTTCGTTGTTTCTTTCTTTGCACAGGTAAACAGCACATTTCTTCTTCTACGCTTGCATTATTGGCAGAGCAGACGATGAATGCGCACTTTCATCTGGTTTGGTCTGCCGCGGTTTCCGTAGACTCGTGAACGCGCTTTTAGGAACTCCTATACACTACTGTTTATGCTCTAAAAACATTCTAAATGACTTTGTTTCGAGTAAATTATGGACGCTACCCAGTCAGGACACTTTGAATACATTGGACGAGCAGTATGGAGGAATATTGACATGTTTTTTGTGGACTTTTATGGACCTTTCTGCCTCGGGCACCATAGACCTCCATTATTTGAATGTCAGCAGACAGCAAGAAGCCTCCCAGATCTCCAGATGCATTTGAGATATCAGAAAAGTACTCCAGAGTGTTGTTCAGCATGTGGGTGAGTAGAAAATGAAGGCTAATCATATTTTGGGTGTACTATTCCTTTAATTAGTCATTCCTTTCACCTCTCACCTGTTTCCTCTTGGTTATATTCAGTTCAGCCTGAGCATTCAGTGCCAGATCATTATTTGTCTTTCTGTTAGTCTGTCTGTTCAGTTTTTTGCCTTGGTTCTGGTTCCACGTCCTGTCTCGGCTACCCTCTTCCACTGAGCCTGCTCATCTGCACCTGATCCTGTCTGTTCCTGTGCGTGACCACCTGGTCATGCTTCTGGTCCTAGTCAGACTCTGAACCCTCCTGGGAGCCTGTGGATGCCTGGAAGTCTGGATCCTGCCACCTGTTCTGTTCCTGCCTGATCTGGATCCTATTCATGTCTGTTCTGGATCCCTGACCAGGATCGGCTTCCAGCATGTCCTCTGGGACTGCAACACTTGGGGACATTCTTGGACTGGACTGTTAAACCAGGTAATTGGCCAACTCAGATAATCATCTTCTGTTAGATGATCATGGTCACTTACCTGCAGTTTCTCCTGCAGAATGTCTGAGATTGGACGGTGCCCCACCCTTCTCCTGCAGTGTCCGCGAGCCACAGCTCCACTTTAGTTTTTGTTTTTTTAATAAACGTTTTGAACTTTCCTACTGACTGTCTCTTCTTGAATACTGGGTCCAACTGTCATTGGTTCATGACAACAATATGATTAGTGAATTAGTTCTTCATCAGCACAGCTCTACTCTGTATCAGCTGCGTCTTCTGCAACCTCTGGTAACAAGCATAGCTATAACGGTCACACATATTGTGTTAAAATGGTATGATTATATGAATATTATATATTCTAAGCCAATAAACTTAATTTGTGGTGGGGTACCTCTTTTTTTTCATAAAAAAAAATCAAAGCCTTTACAAGAGCACAATGCATTAGTTTTGTAACTTGAAATCCCTTAACACAATTAATCTGTGTTTCAAAGGATTTGTAAAGGACATCAGAACACTTCTTCTAAAAACAAGATTCAGGTGACTAGCTAAGTAGGTAATTACAAAAACTTAAAAGTGATTGAAGGATGTATTTTACCTTTTTTACTGCTGGTTAATGGGGTAAGTGTTTCCAAGCTACACTTGCCAACGATCAGTACTCAACTCCTCCATTTATGGTCCTTTCTATTTTTGGAAGTTTAGGGATGTCGTTAAGACACCTTGCCAAACCATCTGCATGGTTTCTTTAACCCAACATGGAATATCCACTGCAAGCTATAACACAAAAATACTACTAAAATACAGTAGTCAAACTTACTCACTGATTTCTAAAGAA